>OY821518.1:56630472-57230472 GCA_963682025.1 Cordilura impudica | reverse complement strand
GTAAAAATTTTTTGGGAGGAAGTTCATTTTTTGAGGAATTTGTTCATTGAGGACTAAGGACTCAGCACCTGGTAAATATAGTGAACAATTTTTCAAGTCAAAGCCCTTCGGATCCCGAGCAAGACCGGGTAAAAACAACTAGTTTTATCCAAAAATTTGAGTTTATGAAAAACATTTTTTATATATTTTTTATCTTGTGCTTTAAAAAACCTGTTTTATATTTTTGTTTCTGTTTCCTCTATTGATCCTGTTTATACAGCAATTTTTGTAATAACTCATGAAATTTTGTGTTTCAAACAACAATCTGCTCCAGTATCTTTACCCATACGTATTTTTTTTTAAACTCATTCCAGTTCCAGCACCTATTTTATGCTTCCTATGTTGCTGCTAATACCTGTGTTGTTCCTGTTGGTTCAGCTATTTTTCACCATAATTGCTCTTATTTCATAATTTCGCAAATATTTGAATACTTGAATACTTGTCCAAGCATATCGTTATAAGTATCAAATGAAAGAGATTTGTCTTGGAACTGTCCCAAAATTTTAAAAATTTGCTTAGTAGTATTGTGCCTTCAACAAACAGTTTACTTTTGAAATCTCTAATTAATTATATATTAGTATTTGAGTATTACAGTTTTTCATGCAATCCTTCACCACATTAATTATTACCAAAAATAATTTTTCACTTCTAACAAATATTGCCAATATTAACGGCAATTTAATTGTTGTTAGTTTTATCGTAGCGTATGTTGCATTTGCAAATACACTTTCTATTCGTAATGCAATTAATTTTGAGGCTTAATTGCTGCCCTAATATTATTGGTCAAGGCTCCAACTTTATGTGACTGCAAAACAAATAAAATAACAGTATCCATTTTAACTTTAAAAGCATGTGCGTAAGTGCTTTGGATGATCTGTTTATTTTAACGTATTTGTCCTAAGGTAAAATGTGTACTTGATATACATGTGCAGTTATAAAGCATTTGTATATTTTAGCTACTCTAAAAGAGAAAGAAATTTTGGAGAGCACGCTAAAGTATAAGACATATATAACTAAACGAAGGGAACATTAAGCAAAAGTGAATTTCATCCAGAAAATAAGTAAAACTCTTGTAAGTCAGTAGGTTATTTCATTATATACAAATAACAAAATTCAAAAATGCTGATGACTAGATTTAGTATATTTTATTGCTTGTAGATTTGACCAATGTTTCACAAAGAGCTGAAATTATGGCGAGAGTGTTTCCTTAGTATCACATTTTAATGTTGAATGTCTAAGTGATTCGGCACAAATTGGAACTATTATAAGCCAAAGTTGTATTCATTGGAAACAGCTTATAAGTGTTCTATGTCAGTTTTTACTAGTTATATAAAATGTCAGTTTTTACTAGTTATATAGAAACTAGTACACAATGTGTTTGCTAGAATTAATTTTAAAATATTTTGATTTTTCTTTTAATTTTATATTTAATTTTTTGAGAAATATTTAAATTTCCTACTAGAAGATTGAAATCTCTCATCTATATTAATTGATTAAAAGAAAAAAATAGATTTCATGTCATTAGCTTCTTTCTAACTAATATTAATACATCATAAATTAAACCTACTAATTGCTATGATAATACGATTTTTTGTAAGACTTTTGCTTTTAACACTTTTTAACCCTTCTGTTAATATCCGGTTACTCGAGTACCTACCTAGGTATATATACATGAAAAAAATGTATTAGCAATTGAAATTTTTAAATAAGCTTCTGGATCGTCATTATTTAGCTCAAACGAAATCGAATTAAGATTCTAGATTTAATTTTTGCTCCGATTCTACTTAAAAAAAAAAAATTAGTAAACATTTAACCGTCGGTACCGAATACAATTTGTATGGGAAATACGAATGAAAAGCTATTTTAAAAAAAATATATGAATAATTAAAATGTTATTTAATTACAAAATTCTTTTTTATATTCCATTATATACATTTAACAACGTCTTCAGAGTGTTCAGCACAAACTGGCCGTCCACATTCTGCGCAGTTTTTCCTAGTTTTGCGTCTTCCTTTTTCTATTTGCTTGTAGCACACGTGACAAGACCCAGTAGCTCTTGTTTTCCTGTTTTATCCAGCTTGTCAAATTTATTATAAGCCTCTGCAGTGGGTGATACTTGGCAACCCAAAATGCTTTCAATGGCAATGTTGGTTGTATAATTACACATAACTTGGGCATTTGTCATTCATGCTTCAATCATCGTCTTAGCAAGCTCTTCAGACAGCTTAAGCATAAAGAGGCGTCTCTCAGTGTTTCTGTTTGCACTCATTTTATTTTTCGATTAGTAAATGATGTATGATGCGAGTGAAGCGATATCTTACATATTGAAAAATAATTCCTCTGGCCACCACTTCGGCGCTGACTTGCGTATCATCTAGCCATTTGATCCGTATCGTCAGCTCCATTTTTGTACTTACCTACTATAAAAATTTATAATATCGGGTTTCTTTTTGACATCGTCACTTAAAGTTTTGCCCGAATGCATTGTTGATAAAAAAAGTACAGCTTTATTTTTTTTGGGTGCATAAGAACACATTGTTAACTTTTCATGGAAACCAAAAAGCGGTCGAATAAAGTTCCCTTGATTTATATGCGATCATGACATTTGGGATGTAAGCCTTGTTTTTTTAGTGAGCCAGCAATGGTAAGACTCTATGACAACAAGTGCTTCGCTATTGGTAGAGACGTAAAAAAATTATCCATGCAGATAGTGCTTCCACATCCACGGTAGGGCGACGCTAATTCTTTAACAACTCTTTCTAATTTTTTTCGCGGGAATATTTATTTTTGCCAGTGTAATTATATCCTGTAAAGTATAGGCATTTCCAAATCCAAATCCACCACTTCTTAGTACTATACTTGGCTGCCTTTGAAGATATATATTGGGTAAACCTTGTGCGACTTCGATAAAGATAAAGTTGTTCATCAGTTGCTGAATGTGACCTTGCGTTCAACATTGTCCATAAGTCACGAATTGAAGCTGCCCTATCATCCTTTTTACGTTGACTGTGTACTTTTGCCATCAAATCTTAAAAAGCGCATTATGTTGTGACATCTGTTGATTCCCATTATCGTGTGATACAGTGGATATAAATTTGAATGCCATATATCTAATGTATGGTCCGTATTGGAATTATTGGCACCAGCACAAATCAAGATACCAAAAAAACGAATAAATTTCCGTTATAGTTGCAGGCTTCTATTGACGCTGAGAACTTGAATGATCAACGTTATAAGCTGCATAAATAGACAGTGGTTTTCTATTTCTAACATATTTTCGTTGAAAATAATTTTAGAAGTTTCAGTTATTGATAACGTTTCTGTGCTAGGATGTGGTCCACTTCACTGGCGTACAGTGGTCAATTTCGCGAGATAGCGGTCAAAACTCTATAACTTTTGACCGGATTGGTTTTTTACGCAATTTGTTTTGTTCAGTAGAAGGGAATTTAAGCTTCAATTTGCGTGTTCAAACGTAAAAATCGACTGATAGGAACGTAAGTAATTTGGAGTTAAAAATGCATTTTAATTTTTTGTTGAGTTTCCATGTAAAAGTTGAATATTTTGACATTTTAAATAGGTATTTTTTTATAATTTCTTATTTTCTTCAATCGTATTTTACAACCAATACTTATTTATTATTCCTAAACTTAATTTTGGTCAGAAAATGCCAACATTTGGCCCCTGATATTTATTTATTCTCATTATTCACAGGGGCCAAAGTTTGGTTTTTTTTGAAGAAAGCTAATTCTTGTGAGGCTTAAACTGAAAAATTACACTGAAATTCCCAACAATATCAATACCATTTGGATATATTATATACAGAACACAAAATCGATAAAATTTTAAGTAAACTTTTACTATTGATTTAAAGTGCACATATATTTTATTTAAATGTATTAATAAAAATTTATACTAAAATTAGAAACAAATTATAATCTTTAAACTAGTATTAGTTAAACAATATTAGTAAAAATTTCTTCCAAATAGCTTTGATTTTCATTTTGCAGTAGTTGTTTAGCTTCTTCATCTAACTCTAATGAGGTTGATTTCCATTTTTGTCGAATACTGGACATATATGGGTCTGATGTGCACAACAAAATATTAATAAGATCTTCATTAGTACAATATCTGGAAATTTTTCTTGTATTGTGCTCCCGAAAGAATCTGTAGTCTTTGTTCCTTTTTTCTTGGGCTTCTTCTGAGAGATCTCCAATTGGAAGCATATTGTGCTGAATTATTTGTTCCCCATGGAGCAAAATTTTGTGAACTGTGGTTGGCATATGTCTCCAAGAATATTTTTGGTTATAAAGGGTTGCTGTCTCATTAGCATACTGACCAAATTTTTTTCCATCTATCTTTTTGCTACATGCTATAACTTGTAATATGATTTGGAATCGTCGTATTAAATCATAATCTACTCCAGTTATAGAAGCTGCAGTTTCTGGATCGGAAAAAAATCTCCTTGCTGTGTTTCCATCATTAGAATTTCCTTCTCCTTGCTTTGGCTGGTCAATTATAAGGCCTATCTCATGGTATTTTTCTTGAATATCTTTTTTTTTTTTGCTTTCTTTTTTCCAAATTTTCTTTGTTGTTTCTCACTGTTTCGCCTAACGGGCCAAATTCCAAATCGTATCCCATTTTAAGAATATGCTCCATAAAACGAATTCTAGCATGAAGAGGTGACATTCCAAATTCATATGCTTCATTAAAACTATCGTCTTGTGTTGGTGGTTGGCTCAATTGACTTGATGTTTTTTGGCATATGGTGCAGCTTGACGATGACTTTGTTTTGGTTAAAGGTTGTGCAACTTTTCCATTAATCATTGTGAGACACATTTTAAAATTTACTTCATTGTCTTGGTCATCAAATTTAAATGTTACTGGTTGAAGTTCTTTAATTTGATCATTTATTTTTCGAACTTCTTCATCTATGACATCTTGAGTCTCTTATTTGTAAGCAAACTTTATTGGTCTAGAAAATTTTGTTGACGAGGGAATTTCATTCTTCCATAGTTGACGGCTCTGAGCCAATATAAGTTTTTGTTAAACGTAATGGAATGAAAGAAATCATGAATAAATTGGCATCTGATGAATTTTCCGCATTTCGTTGTTTGTATTGTTTCTGGCCAGAGGACCCATCACATCCCCATTTAGAAATTAAAGTCATGCTGCAATTTTTAAACTTCTTTAAATAGTCAGCATCAAATGTCTTTAATAATCGTTCTGCAGTGTGTTCAAGAAGATCCTGCAATTTTATTTCTGCTGAACTTGAAGTTACACTAATAGCAGTTGGTGAAGGTAAGCAATCTTTTTTGGCAGAAACTATATCTCGATATGATGGAAAAATTCCACAATTTTTTTCATTGGTTCGCTTCCGCAATTCTGTATATTGGTTTTTAGTCATTTTCAAATCCAAAAATAGTGCAAATGCTTCTTCTGGAGTAAATTTATTTTCTTCAGTTGGTGTCGGCATACTTTCTAAAATCCTTTTTGTGCATCTGGGGCTTGCTTCCACTATTTTTTCAATGATAGCAATTTTACCCTTTTTAGTTTTCGATGGTTGAATTTGATGCAGAAATGAATCCTTTATGATGCTACAAGAAACTTCTTCATTGATATGTTTAAGCTTGCGTCTTCGTGATCTTTCACTACAATTATCAGTTGGCTTTGCTGGTCGACCACCTTTTCCAGTTTCCGTGGTAGTTACTGATGGCTTTTTAAAAATAAGTTTATTTCTTAGCCATTCTTGGTTGCGTGAGTAAAACAATTTCTTGTTTCTGGAACATTGATTGTACCGTTTTCTTAAAGTATTTAAAAAGTTTTTTATTTTTAAGTTATGAATTTTAATTTCTTGTTTGTCGCATATTTTGAAGAATGGATTATTCATTATATGTAAAATAATGTCGTTTTCATCTTTCCGTTCAAAATATATATCAGATAGAACACTATAACTGAATTTAGCCATTGTTTAAGCAATAATGAAGAAAAAAAATGAATGCATGGATTAATATGCTATTGCTCGAAGTTTCAACATGATCTTTTTTACCTCTTTGAAACATAATATAACAGGTAGTTGGTTTTACCAGTTATTTCCATTGGTTTTAAATTTATTTGCAATTTTCACGTATTTAAGTTGTGTAATATTAGATGGCAATAAAATCTTTTTTACCTTTTCCAAATGAATTGCTAGATACCACATAATTTGAGAGTTAACAGGTACTGGCAATAATATAAAAGGTACTTGGTTTTACCAGTTATTTCCATTGGTTTTAATTTATTTGCAATTTTCACGTATTTAAGCTGTGTAATATTAGATGGCAATAAAATCTTTTTTACCTTTTCCAAATGAATTGCCAGATACCACATAATTTGAGAGTTCTATTGTCTTTTTTGTCAAAATTTTGATACACCCTTCTATGTGGACTAGGTCCAAATATGGGCCAACTTCTCCTAATTTCAACAGAATTATTTTTTGGGTCAATAAGAACTCTTGTACAAAATTTCATCAAAATATATGCATAATAGCCACTTTCACATACAAATAACTTCTCAAAAAATATGACGTGCATTTCTACCGAATATCTTACCTTGGGTCAGAAAAATTGCTGTAGCTCAAAAAGTGCAGTCCCGACGCATGGACATGTATATATAGGAGTGTAGGGGAGAGTTAGGACTACAAAATAGTGAATTTGTGTTTTGACTCAGCTTGACTCACAGGAGTTGTGCTCTATGAAGTAGGAAATTTCCGAGAAATTTGACCTTTTTAAAAAAAAAATTTAAATTGTTCTGAAAACAGTAGAGCTTCAATTTTACCAGTAATAGGAAATAAGTTAAGGTACAACACAAAATTTATTTCGTCCAAAAATCTTGAAAAACAAAAAAGTTATGATCATTTAAACTTTAAAAATTAACTAAAAATATCATAGATTTACTAAATTCTGAAAAAGCCCATTTAGGACCACCCTGTTCTCAGTGAAATAGTTGAAATAGAGTTCTAATTTTTTGGCTCCCGAGGTTTACTACTGTCTACTTGCATATGAGTCTAATAACTTTAAAATCGGAGAACAAAAACCAAATGGAGTTTTGGCAGCTATATGTAAAGACACGTACGAAATTATTTTTTTAATTTAATCATAGATAATAAAAATTTTCTATTTCACTGTTGTCTTCACTATCACTACTATCGAACTCAGCATCCTGCCATTGTGCATCATCTTCATAATCAGAGTTTGCACATTCCTCATTATCTGAAGCTGGAATTTTAGAAATAAACTGCGGGACCCACTTCTTGTCTTCGCAATCAGATACTTCGTTTTAAACTAAATCACTGCCACCATCAGACATTTCTTTCAAATGAGCCTCTATTTTCTATTCACTGAATATTTTCACTGAATATTTGATCACCGTAGCTATTTTAATGATGATAATAATATACATTTTTATGCTTTTCAAAGCGGTTTCGAACTAGTTCATACACTTTTACATTTAAGAAACATCAGTAACTTTTTCAATCGCTGCAGCTGCAAAAACTATGTAGGAATAAGAAGCAGCAATCTGGCGGCAAATTACAGTTACATGGCCAATATAACATTCGTTCGATAAGATGATAGTAAATATAGGAAGTATTTTGAGAAGTGTGAGAGCTCGCATTGTCATTTTAAAAAATTATATATTTGTTTGGCGTTTGGATTTTGAGATATTTTGGAATATTTTTGGCAAGTGACTGTTATTTTATTCAGAATTAACTGTTATACAGTGTTATGATTAGGCATTTGGCTATGCAACTGAATTAACATTTTTGAGCAATTTACTAAAATCTCCATGATTGCCAAACTCTGATAAGAGATTTACTGTATGTTAAGACACAACCTATTTTGCAATTATAGTATACTGCTAAGCTTCAGGCCTACGAAATTACATTTCACCTGATCTAATAATTTGTAATTTTTGCAAGCTACAGATTTATTCGCTTCAACACATGAGTGAAAATGACATTTATTGTACTTGTATCAAGTCTTTTTTTATCGAATGTTAATTGCTATTTAACTTAAATACTATGAAATGTAGGTCTCATATAAACAGCTCCATACGCGTTGATTAATGTATATGGGGACTAAAAGGGAACGATATTTATAAAACAGTTTAAGTAGAAACATATCTCATCAATAACAAAACTGCATAAAGATTTTAATAAACTTTAACGTTTCCACTAGGATAATTTGCATACTTCTTGTCCGAATATAACATTTAAATTTTTAGCATGATTCGCTTTCACTGTTGAATGTCTTATACATTTAGAGCATTGGGCACCAAACCTGAAATAGCTAAATAAGAGCATACTTTTGGTTAAGCTAAAGCAAAAATCATGATATATTAATTTCTAACTCACTCATGATTTCTTTTTACGGCCTTAAAATTTAGCTAATTTATTCCGTTTATCTAAAAATTATGCATTATGTAACCTTCCTTATTCAAAAATCTTTTGCCAAAAAAAAAAAAAAAATAAAATGTAGGTGAAGTGTTTTGTTTTGATAAATTAATTTTAAACAAGACACTTACATATTTGTTATGTGGCTTTAACCAATGGGCAAAGATGCCAATATAATAAAGTTGATATAAGTAAACTACTAAAAAAAAATCCTTTTGGAAAAATCTGATGGACATTGCTCATGAAATAGGACGATAGTTTGGTGATAAACTTTTCCATTTGAAAATTACAATAAGTATTTAAAGAATGGCTAAGTAGGACATTTTTTCTAAAAAATCGAAGAAGTAATCTTTTAACACTCTTAACCCTAAAAATTTGTCCTAATTTTTTTTACACTAATGTCATCCTTCGTCATTTGGACTACGACCTATTTGGAGCTGCTATAAAAATTATCGTGAGGAAAAGTGTTGACCTAAATTGATTTAATATTTATACTTAGGTAATTTTTAAGTAACATTAAAAGAAATTGAAATCATTTTATTACTGTTTCAACTTTAAATTGAGATCAAAGCCAACAATAAAAATATGAATAGACTCGAAAAAAAAAAATCTAGCGTCGTCGTTTTGATGAAGGATGACGGTGCAGGGTTAAGCATCTGTTAAAATATTCTGCACGTGGTCTATAAAGGACAAACCCATGTCTTCCTCGATGGTGTATTACACAAATATTGGGTACTTAAAATTTTACATATTTCGTATATTCGAGTGTTCCATTTTGATTGGTTAGAGAGTCGTTTTGAATAAATGACAATCAAAATAACATTTCGTAGATGTGCGACAAAAAGTTAAATTTAATTTCAATTTAATTTTGTATTCCCTAACTTAAAATAGATTCACCCAAAATAACAACAAAGATAAAAACACAGCCTCTTCCATCTTAACTGACAAAAATAAAATTGATTCTACTTTCAAACAAAGTATTTCTAAGCATTTCTATAGTCGTCTAGCTGATATTGTTTGCTGCTTTCTTTGTCCACAAAAACAAAGACCCAAACAAATGTTTTTGTTTGTTGCATATTGTTGAATTGTGTACTCTAAAAAAGATTTTTACCTAGAAAATTCTACGGCAAAAAAAAGTTTGCTAATAAAAATAGTCAAGCCTTTGATCAAATCATTAGCAATTATTTGCTCATAAAATCACATACAGATAAAAGGACAATAAAATTATTTCTAAAGGAAAACTTACTTGTCGTAATAAAAAGGTCTAATATATTAGTTAAGAGAAGTTTATATAAAACAGAATTTGATACTGGAAATTTCAAAAATCGGCATTATGATTTTTTCCGCCAAAATATTAAGAAATTCATCAGCACTTTGGGAAGCGTGCCTTTTTATTGATTGTTTATGTTTCATTGCCCAATGCGCGGCAGTAAAGTTAATGTCCTGCATGCAGAAAAAATTTTTTTTGGAAATGTAATTAAAGAAAATTAATCGAATAGATAAGTTAAACAATATGTGGCAATTATATTTTTGTTATGTCTATCTTTTTTGTTGTTACATAAAATTCTAAATGAAATTGTTGAGGAATATTCTTCAATCACTTTAATTTTACAATGTATTTATTATTTTAGGAGTATTTGTGGAAATGTATATGGACATTATATAATTCTTAAACATAAAACTTAAACTGATTTCCAGGCCTGCGGAAACTTTAGAGGGCAGAGTGTAATGATGGTGGGGGGGGGGGGAGTAAGGTTTAAAAAGCGAAAAAAGGCTTAGTTTTATCTATTTATTTATTTATTTATTTTTTTTTTTGAAGATATGAATAACATAGGATGTTTATTTATTTCATATATGCATTATAGTATAACATTTTAGGAATCATTGAATAAATTTTCAATTAAAAATTTTAATAAATAAGTCCGTCACAGCGTATCTCCGCAGGTACCTCGACAAAAAGTTGTTTTGCGGTAAACATCCTATGTCGTTTTCGAATCATGTGAAATAAAAAAAATCGAAATGCACTCTAAATGCGACACGTTTCCCGAAGTAATCACGAAGAGCTTTTTTTAATTTTTTTTTTATTTTTGGCAGCATTTTGAAGTGAAAAACATGATTTTTGCTATAAAATTAGGTTTAAAAAACTCTTCGTGGTTACCTGGTTATTTATGTGTAGAAATAGTGTGCAAAATTTTAAAAGAATCAGTCTAGAGGATTTTGCGTTATGATATGGGTCCGGTTGCTGGACATGCTGTATCTCCTTTAGTTTTGCTCCAATTTACTTGAAATTTTGATACAACACTCAACACTTAAGTGGATGACATTAAAGGATAACGTGAAATTAACTTGAATTTTTGCACCGAATGAAAAACCAAAAAAAATTTTATACCAGAAAGCTTTAAAACAAAAAAAAAATATATAAAAAAATTTAAATAAAAATTTTTAAATGTCACAATACATACTTCGAAGGAAAAGCGATTATGAAAACATGCATATCAATATGTCTCGGAAATTCATAGCGCTGCACGACAGCACATACTAGTGAACTAAAAAAAATTAGCTTTATAAAATACATCAGCTAAATATAGTAATAACTACAATCGGCTTTATTTAAAAATTCAGTTGCCTTTATACTTAATGCGGCAATTTAGAAATTATAGTCCAGTAATCATATTTGGTTAAAGCGACAGTACATAAGACTATCAAATTTCGATTTTCATCCAACTGGTACATCGAATACGTTCTCTCTGTGCATGAGAGGGTTTCTTTAAAAATTATAACTTCACTTTTTTGTCAAAAAGTTAACTTATGTATAATATTGTATATGAGTGTATTTTTATCTGGGAAATTTTCTTCCACAAAATACAATTATCGACGGGCGGATAAATGTTGATTGGTTAATCAGCAAAAAAAAGGTTTCTTTGTATATTACTGATAGGTTCTTGTTTTCGAGAAATTTTACTAAAACTTCTCGAATTTTTAGCAGCGACAGTCTGAAACACAAATTTAAGATTGGGAATATATCAGTTTACCATAGTTATACAACAATGTATTAAGTTGTTTAATTTAGCAGCTTGCGAAAAAATGCATCAGTGTGTTCTTCCAAGATACAAAAACAATTTTTAACTAAAGTCGCAGGTCGAAATATAGGCCAGCTGACAAATATAAAAATTATTTTTTACTAGAGAGGTCTGTTCAATACAAGGCAAAATTGCTTACGAAAAAGTACTATTTTAGGAGACGTAGTTGGTTTAAGAAGAGCTACTTTATAAGAAAATTTACTTTTTTAAGAAAAAAGCACTTTGTTAAGAAAAAATTACATTAATTTAAGACGATACTCTAACTTTTTAATGGGTAGGTTTTGTTTAAGAAAAGTTATTTTTTTTTTTTTTTGCAATAAGATGTTTTAATAAAATTCACTTTAAAAAAAAATTTCTATTAGATGCTAGTTATTGCTTCAACATTGAGGCTTATAAGTGATAGTATTATGAAAATAGATATCAATCATACGCGATTATTGAGCTGTGGGCGTTAGATTATAATTTTTAAATCTCAACTATTGATTCGGTGTAAACAAAGTAATAATGTTTTTGCTCATCTACTAATCTTAGATATAAGTTTAGCTATTATTTTGTTTGACTACTTCCAACTATTTTAGTTTTTTTTTTGTATCAATTTTTTGTTGTATCAATTAGTCCTAACAAGAGCCAACATGTTAACACCAATGTTTAAGTTTTTGTTGCAGTTTTAGTTTTTAGTTTATATTCGGTAACATTGTAAGCGATGATAAAATAGCAAGAGAAAAAGCAACTGAGTGTTGTCTTATCACAATGTCTCACAACAAAAACTTTTATTTAATTATGGGAAATGTTGCAAAGTTACTACAACAAAACAAATATTTACAACCAGTTTCGTCAAAAAATTTTAATTGATAAAGATATAAATTTCAGGATGTTTTTCCTAAAGGTGAAAAAAGTGTTTGCTTATCTATATAATGGCGCTTCATGAATATAGTGACAGCCGAGCGAATTACACCACCTTAAACTTAACCATTTGTTAGGGCACTACAACATGGTTTTTATTACTATTATTATTACTTTATTATTATTAATATTATATTATATTATTATTATTAATATTACTTTACTATTATTAATATTGTGTTTCATTTTAATATTTCTGCTATGTCACAATTAATGATTTAATAGATTTGAAGTGCTGCCCTTTAAAATTGCAGCCAATTTTGCTTCATCTATATTTCAACTATATTGGCATCCTTAAAATTCTAATTAAAATTCGAACAAAGAGCAAAGGTCTCTTTGAAAATAAACAACTGTAGAACTTTGGTTATTAAGCCCAGATATTGTTGCAATATATAAGTTCCGCTTTCAAGTAGCACAATGAATTTTATATGCTCAAATGTTTCCAAATCAGCAATATTGCTTGATTGCTCAATCAATATTTACTGTTAGAAAAATCATTTACAGAAGAACCATTGAAGAGCCCATTGAAGGACCATTGAAAAATTAAATAAATAAAATTATTTAAAAAATTAAATAACAAAAATTATTTGTAAACATTTTGATTTAAAAAAAAATAAATAATTGAAACTGACAATATTAGCTCAAATAAAAAGATTTTGAAATCCGACACTGATAAATAGAAGTTGGCCTTGGGGAATTGGTGTCAATTTGTGATATTTATTTGTGATAAACCAAATGTATTTTTGTTGTGTTTTCCTGTTTTTTTTTTTTTTTTTTGTAACCAAGTTGCTGCCAGTGGGCATACTCTAATTTTATATTTTTATGTTTTTATCTTTTCATCTTTTTGATATTTTATATAATTTTTTTTCATTTATTCGTTTTACAGATTTAATAGAATATCTAGAAAGCTTTTAAAACGTGATGATATTGCTGCCGAACTCGAAAAATCTAGTGAAGACCAAGAGTGAAAACGAAGTTACAGGATTTTCAGATGACTGATTTGTTGGTGATGACTTTGAGCTAGATTCTGAAAGTTCTGAAAGATGAAGACATAGCAATGTACTTGTATGAAGATACTGACGAAGATGTTAAATAGTCGAACATGGGGGCCTTTTGGTGGAGATCGATTGACATTTGTTGAGTCTCCGATGTGTACAGGGGTGAATCCTGATGTTGCTACCGCTTTAACTGGAAAAACTCCGGGAGATTTTTTCAGCTCTTTTATAACCGAATACACGATAAATCTGTTTGTTACAGAAATTAACAGGTTAGCTGCGGAACACAGTAGTGCCGCTAAAAACTCCTTCAATAAGTTGCAGACAAAAACGCTAGCAAAATGGGTTGACAAAAACGCTACTTCAGAAATGCCTAAATTTCTTGAATTTTTATTTGGATGGGCCTACTTCAAGTACCACACAACAAAGGGGTTATTGATATACTAACATACTGTATAAAAATCAAATTCCTACATTTATAAGTAGAAATGGATTTGAGCATTTATTGAGCATGTTTCGTACTTCTGAAAACAAAAGCCAAGCAAATCTGAATGATCGTCTTCGCAAAATATCTGACGTTCTAAATATGCTCCAGTCCAATTTCACAGAAAATGTAGTGTGTATTGACGAAATAAACGTTTCATTCCATGGAAGGATACATTTCCGGTAATACATACCTAATAGGTGGCATAGATACGGCATTAATGTTTTTAAACTTTGTAATTGAATGAAAATAAAACAGTAGTACTGAAGTTGAAAGACAAACGCGATGTACTAATGTGTACTACAAAACATGATGATTCGCTTAAAAGTTTGTTGAACAAAGGAAGAGAATGCATCAAACCAGCTGTAGTGTTAGACAACAACAAAGGTAAAACATTTATCGACTTATCAGATCAGATGGCAGCGTATGCTCCCTACTGCCGCACAGTGAAATGGTATAAATATTTATTGTTCCATCTAATACAATGAATAAAAAAGGATGAATATAACGCGATTCAAGGAATTAATAGCTTCAGACCTTTTAAATTCAGATGCGGATATGATGCGCCCAACAACATCTAGAGATCCATAAAGACAAATATTAAAACAATTGGTGGGTCAAAAGGGAGTGACCAGAAAAAGATGTTTTATATTCTATAAAATAATGTAAAAGAAGCACAACGCGGCGTATGCGCGAAAAAATGCCAAAAGGGTGAACACTATTTGCGAACAGTGTGAAGAAGCAGTGTGTTTTCAAAACCACAGATAAATCGTTATTCAGATTTATTTTTTGGAATAGTTATGTGTAGTTATACTTGCTTTCATTGAGAAAAACTGTTTTTTTTTTTTTTGTAATGATCTGCAATAAAAATAATATATATCTTACTTTTTAAATGCTTAAATAAAGTTCTCTTACCTAAATTTAACTCAATATTTTTTTGGGCATTGGCAGACCAAATTACAATGTCCAACTCAAATAGATTTACATCCTGGGACCGAACTAATTTTATTTCAATGGTAGATGTATGCAGAACATTTCTACTGGTGATCGCAATGTCTTGAAATGCCACACGACAGGTGGTCACAATTGTCACCAATGATCACGGGTGGTCACATTGTCCCAAATCGTCAAGATACAAATGTCCACCGGTGGGGCACGTGGGGCTCAAAGTGTTAAAAAGCACTTTTTTCTATTATATTGCGCAACTTGCTTTACAAAAGTCTATTTGATAAACAAGTAACATAATGTAGATAATTTTTATTAAATGTTCTAGCAACAGCCAATAGCTTTCCAATGAAAATACACTAACATCACGAAAATTGCACAAAAAATAATAAAGGTTGAAGATTATAATATCACAAGTTTGTATTAAGATTTCCATGATACTTGCTTTAAAAACACATAAAAAAGGGCAGATGGTATTTCAAATAATTGGTCGTTACAATGAAATCTTTTTGGAAGCTTTTTCAGTTGGTTATATTTTAGAGGCACATCTATTGTTTTGCTGGTCCCACAAAAATGACGTGCTCTACAGAATTGGCATGTGTATGATGACTGCAATTGCTTTCAACCATATATTTGATCTAAAGATGCTAAGATGCTAACTATGTATATAGAAATCATAATTTTACCATTGCAGTAATTTTCTATTTAAATCACCGCTGCATAGATAAACTAGCAGTTCTTGGACTAAAGAAAGATTTTTTTAATAGACAAGTGTGGTCTTCTTCATATGTTCCTCAACTTAAGTAAAGTGTTTATAGTAATATAGGATATATGGCAGAAAATCGTATATTGCTTTGCGAAAATAAAAATTGCACAATTATGGCTAGTATCACGTCAGCAAGCGATGGCTTTGTAGCAAGTTATTTCCAAATAGAAGATAGTATTTAGATCACCGCCAGATTTGAGAGATGTAGTTATCCTATGGGTCCCATATGGATGTTCTATATGGTATCGACATAAGGTACGAAAATTTAGATGCATTCTTTCTATAATTTTTTTTATTTATTTAAAAACATTATTGGTATTTTCCAAATACAATATCAGGCCAAAACAGACACGTCAAATTCCTTTGGCCTTCAAATTAGTAAAAAAAACTTTATAATTTCAATAGTTTCTAAGACAACAACAAGGTTTTAAAGTTATCATTAAAACATAATTCCCCAAATTAAGTAAAATCAAAAATAAAAAATTGAAAAAAAAATTTTTTATCAGGTTTTATCAGTAGTAATGTTTTGAGTAAATTGACTCATAAAAGTAAAATATTCTTAACGCTAATTTAAATGCAATAATAAGACTGGATAACTTTCCTTCGCACTGAAAATTTGGCGAAATTAATTTACTGTCGTCGCCGATACATATAGGTCTGCTTTCGACACTATCGAAAATTTTTGAAAGAATCTTCCTGCAAAACTTCTGCCAAAAAAACATCATTCCGGAGCACCTGTTTGGCTTCTGGCATCAACATGTAGCTCCTCGGCAATGTCATAGTGTCGTGAACACAGGAACTGATACTTTTGAAAATAAGTGTTAATTGTTAGCAGTACGTCTATCCATTCAACGAACTTTTGACGTGGTATAGCTTAATGGTCTACTTTACATGAATAAAAAAGTTTACCAGTCCCATTTTTCTTTTTAGGATAAATTATTTCATGTTAAAATTAAGGACGAAAGATCAGATATAATTGAATTTAAAGTAGGTATGTAGGTCTGAAATGAACAAGTTCCGCATACTGCTCTCAATATCAGTTCTACAACAAATTTATTTAATATCTGTATTCTTTGCAATAGCATAATTTCGGTACGCGGAATCGGGGCGCGGACACGGACGCGACGCGATGCGCTCACGGAACAGATCTTACCTATAATATCGGAATGATCTTAAAAATATAATTCGGAAATTACAATAAGCTGACGCTAACTTCGCGACAGCACGGGTGTGCTACCAGACGTGCGGACGCGGAAGCGACTTGCTCGCGGAACACAGCTCAGTGAAAAGTCTTATGATAAATTTTATCTACGTATGTGCAATAATTACCTGTTGATCAAAATAAGTCACTATAAGCAGTTTCTTAAAGCAACTTTGCGACACAATTTTAAACGTCGCATTCATTTTCCATTTTTGAAACTTCTATAAATTTGACGTTTCTGCTCAATGATGATTTATTGAATGAAGTAATTCAATTTTTAAAAATTCTGATTCCTTTAATTTGCAAACGATTCCGTTATATTTTATGTTTACGAAATAAATAAACTTCAAAGAAAAAACTTCAAGCGGTTTCGCAGCTTATTTTTGAAGTATTTTTACTGTAGCGTCTTTAAAAAAAAAATCCAAATTAAAAACTCAAAAATCTTAAATTGAACAAAGAAATTAGTATACTCCCCAAAAACGTAAACATTGGGGAATTTTTGTCATCATGATCAAATTCCCCAATCCCATACAAATTTTTGGGGAGGAAGTTAATATTTTTGAGGAATTTTTTTAATTGGGCCTATGTACTCAGCGCCTGGTAAGCATGGTGAACCATTTTTCAAGTCAAAGGCCTTTGAATCCCGGGCGAGACCAGGTAAAAATAGCTAGTTCATAAATAACTTTATAATACAACTCACAATTCAATACAAGCTTAAATATGTGTTTTGTGTAAGTGTCATTATCAACGTTAAATGAATTTTACTCAAAAAAAAAAAAAAATAAAAATAAAAATTAAAAATAAATAAACTTACCAGATGGTGCACACCTGTAAATATGGTGAACATCTGCAAAGAGATACCTTTCAAAAGGTGTATTTTTTGTCAATATTGTCACAAGACCCATTAATAGTATAGATAAAAAATAAACAGAAATAAATTGAAGAAAATTTCAAATAAAATAAATATTCCATACATATGAGAGAATGATAGATCATTTAAAATTGCTGGGATTTTTTTTTTTTTTTTTTTTACTTATTTTTCATTTTTTATACTTTAGTTGTCAAAGTTGCAAGCACGTATTCCTCATGATAACGTTTCAAATTATTGTAGCAAAGTTAGTTATGGCAACAGCCAAATATGCATTAAATAAACATTCATGGAACAGCCAGAAGATAAGCTAAAGCTTTAAGCTTTCATCGAATACCAACTCACACATTTTCATAACTAGTTTAAGAAAGTTTTTATTTTTCTTTTAAATTTGTTTTTTTTTTTTTAAATTTACCATAAAAACTTTATTTTAAATTTCAGCCTTTAGTTACATAAAAAAATTCCGTTATGAACAGCAGCAATGTATTTGTGGTACCCTTCACTTTATTTAGTAAAATGGGATAAGGAAGTGTTTCGTCTTTTCTGTGAGACCAATTTAGACTTATTTATAATCCTATCCTAAAACATTGGCTTTACCAGAAGTATGTGCCATTATTGGCAGAATTCCGTATAAATATGGCAATTGGCTACAAACGAAATGACAACCTCTGTTTGCCCTCATCTTTTAGTAGAGGATATAAAAATATTATACATATTCACTTTCAATACTGTAATGTTTATCTACACATTTTATTTTTTGTTTGTTTTATATTCAGCATTCATAGAAACATCAACAACTTAGTACGTGATCATATTATATGACATTTTTAAAGTAAACAGCAGGAAATCAATGTATCTTTAAACAAAGGGTTTTATAGGATTCCTTGTGTTTATAAAGAACTTATAGCTAAAGCTATAAAAAGAAGTATGTATAATAAGAACTCCAAGGATACAATTGTTAGCGGGTGATTTTTTTTTAACTGGAAGGGTATTTGACTTAATATAGCCTTCATACCAGCAGCTTATTAAAGATATTTAAAAAAAAAATTGGAGGAACAGAAAATGTGTAATAGCAGCAGATTCGTAATACTCTCTATGATGTCAATACTTTAAGGTACATTAAATATAGAACTAGCAGATTCCAGCGCTCGAAATTCGAGTGCAATTTCTAGGCAACTTTATTTTTAAACTTAGCCAATTCACAAACAACAAATTTAATAAAACGCACATAGCATATGTACAATTTTATGTATGTATATGTCAGTAGCAACTTTAAATGCAATTTACTCAAAAAAAAAAAAATTTAAAAATCTGTAAATCTGCAAAACGGCTAAAAAGAAATACCTTTCAAATAATATACGTTTGGTCAAAATCAAGACAAGACGGTAGAACAAAACATCGGTCACAAGAAATCGCCTAGCCTATTAATATTATAGATATATTGCGTATGTTGGCATATCAAACATGCTGCAAAAAAACAAACAAAAATATTTGCGAAATGATACACAGGAAAAAACAAAATCTCTAATATAGCAATTAAAGCCCTAATTGCTAAGGTCCAGCAGATTATGACGAATTTGGTATATCTATTAAAAATAAATTGCTCTTAAGCGCATTGCACTTTAAATAATGTTTTTTTTTTTTTTTTGAACACATAAATATTAATATTGTTATTTAAAAACATTTAAACAATTAGTAGATTTAATTTAAACTTAAAATTAATATACAAGCCAATATTTAATTACAAAAGCACTTCCGAAGAACAAATGAATTACAAATGTTTTATTGTGTTCTCATACGGGTGCTATTGTATTTGTTTCTATTAAACTGCTGTAATTTGTATATGATTCTATTGCTTGGAAGTTGCAACCTAAATCATAATTGAATTCTTAATATTTTAAATTTGGGTTAGTTAAAAGGGCAACAAAAAAATGACAGTTCGCATATGTTGTTAATAGTTATAACAAAGCTTATTTTTTGTTAAATGTCTGTCTCTTTGATAAAAAATACAATGGATCAAATCACCAAATCCATTAGTTGAATAAACTGTATATCACAAATGTGATAATACCACTATATTCTAGTACGGAACGGCACATCAAACAAATCGTATTAGTAAAACATATTCCAAATTTGAGTATTTATTTTCCCCACACATAATTTTATCTCCTTAAATACTGTTCAGGGCGATTGTATAAAAATTTATATTTGGCCATAAAACGTTTTATATTTAAAATTGTTACTTAACATCGAATATTTTTGATTTCCCTAGTAATTACTTATCTAAGGCCAAACCAAATAATGAAATGCTCATAGCAAACAACAGTAACAGTACTTACTAGCTATAAGACTTGAAACAACATTAATTTACACTAATGTGAGAGTACTGATATGTGTTAAAAACTGTACTGGGTTTTGAAGAAACAACATGGCAAGCAGGAAATGCTATTTCAGAATAGTAGAAAAACAAATTATTTTGGGTCGATTCAGTTTAAGTGTTCTAAAAGTATGTTTTTTGTCCAATTTATATTTTTTATAGTTTTCAAATATATGTCAGCTGATTGAAAAATGTCGAAGATTTGGATATTTTAAAAATTACTGTTCATTAAAGAACATGAGCTCTATAAAAACTAAGTGGAAGACACTCGTATGATGCTAAAACTTAGGGTACAGTGACAGTTGTATAAATAACTTATGTATTGTCAATGTATTAATATCTAACATGCTTCAAAAAAAAAAAAAAACAGAAAAATATTCGCAAATGAATCATATTGAGTGGAATCTATCAAATCGGTGAAATTTCTAATCTATACTAATATAATAAAGAGGTAATGTGTGTTTGTTTATTAGTAGAAGTTAATTTCCGTAACTCCTCTTCTTATTTAAAAAAACTTGGTTGAAATATTTAGAATGGTCGTTGTTCATGAACACAATAATTGTGCTACATTTATAATCACCAATGTATTATTATTTTCATTGTTACTTTGCTTTTAGTACATGTAAAACCATTCAATTGTTGTTGGTACATACATCATTTATTTTGTCACTTGTTAATGAGTTGATTTGCATTTTATTACACTCATTTTTAAGACTAGCGGTATTGTCTTTTACTTCTTATATTAATGCATATACTTTCTTACTTAATGTAACAAAACTGGTTTTATATTTTTGGAACGTTATAGTACAGTCAATAATTGTTTCAATCACTTTTAACTTCGCCCTTTGTATTGATAGGTGATATTTGACCGCGAATAAAAGTCATTACCTGTATGTTGGAATAAAAATAAATAAATTTGAATTTTTAATTTATTCCTCAACACAAAGAATTGGTCCTTCCTGGAACCGGATTGTTCAGTTGATCTGGATTTGGAGTTTCGCGTAAGGTTAAACGTTCGAAACAAATTACAACGAATAGAAAAATTAAAACGTTTTTCGAATTACAACGAAAAACTAAAACATTTGGAAAGTACAACGAAAAATTGAAGTACTTAAATTTTATATAAAAGTTATCAATTTGGACTCAAGTGGTTCATCTAAACTTGCAACTGACTATTGCTGCTTTGCGCATATTGGTTGCGAATACTCTTGGTGCTGATACGTTTTGTCCGACGAAATGAACGTTTTGGTGGTATATAGAGGTCGTTTGAAGGGCTCACTGACCCGAATACTTGCGTTTGCCGAAGCTCCTCCTGAGGACTGTACTTTCGAAGTTATAGTTAGTCGGTTGGAACGGTTAGAAGAAGTTTGGCAAGGATTTGTCCAGTCAACAAACGATTTACATCAATATCACAATGAAGACACTTTTGTTGACCCAGAGGTAGATTTTGTTTTATATGAGGAGAAATATCTAGCGGCACGTGGTAAGCTATATGCGTTAAAAAATAAGTATGCCCCGATGCTCACCGATAGTTCAAGCAATGCTAGTGCGTTTGAGAAGTTGGTAGATCAACAAGCTACATTTTTGCAGAAAATTTCTACGACTACTGTACCGAAGGAGAACGAGTTGCCTAGAATTAATGTACCGGCGTTTAGTGGGTCGTATAAAGATTGACCCAGCTTCAAAGATCTGTTTGAGAGTACAGTTGACTCAAAAACCACATTGTCAAATACGCAAAAATTCCATTACCTAAAATCTTTGTTAAAAGATGATGCTGCTAGAGTGATTCACCACTTACCGATAACAGAAACTTCTTATAAAACAGCATGGATTCGACTTAACGATAGATATGACCGACCAAAGCACATTGTGACTTCTTTCATTGAATCTTTCATGTCTCTGCCTTGCGCTTTCAATGAAAATGGTAAAATATTGAGAAAAATTTCCGACGAATCTAATGAAATTATTCGAGGTCTCGATGCTATTGGTAAGGATGAAAGAGATTGTTGGCTAATTTATTTGTTGCTTTCTAAAATCGACGCTGAATCAAAGAGCCGTTGGATCCACGCCAGCCGAAATCATCCCAGTCCAACAATTCATGAGTTTTTTGATTTTCTGGACAACCGTTGTGAAGAGTTGGAGCTTTGCCAGCGTAAGTCAACCTCCCAAAATAAGCAAGGTAATGTTAATAAATCATACGGAAGTTCTACAAAATGTCTGGTGAGTACAAATGGGAAAGTTACCATGTGTTCCAAATGCAAATCTCATGATCATTCAATTTTTAAATGTCCTGCCTTTCTCCAATTGGGTCTTAATGAACGCCGTCAATTTGCGAAGGAAGCCTCCTTGTGCTACAATTGCCTCAGATCTGATCACGCTGTTTTAAATTGCTCATCAAAAAATAGATGCAAAGATTGTCGCCGACGTCATCACTCGTTGCTACATGTTCCTGCTGCAATGGGAACTATGTCAGCTGTCACCCAGTCTAACACCCCGATGGTGATGTCACAATCTTCAGGCGCTTCTGCGCCCACCCCTGCAGCTACTCCTTGGTCTACCACAGCTAACGTAGTATCTCCAGTGTCGTTGCCAGCAATTTCACTGGGGTCTCAACCTAAAGAAAAGACGAATCGAAATGAATTTATAATGCCTACTGCTTTAGTGAATGTGAAAAATCGTTTTGGTCAATTGGTCACTTGCCGCGCCTTATTAGATTCTGCATCGACATTGTCATTTATTACCGAAAGTTGCGCTCAACGTTTAGGACTCACTCGTCATCCCTCAAAGATTTTAGTTAACGGTATTTCTTCAGTAAAAGCAGAAACAACTCGAGGATCCTGTTCTATTGTGGCGCAATCTCTTACCTCAGAACACTCTCTTGACGCAATAGTACACGTGTTGTCCAATATTACCACGGCACTTCCGAACTACAACTTTGATAATAAGGCAGCCTGCTACTTCAATGAGTTGCCTCTTGCTGACCCAAACTACAATGTCTCATCGCAGATCGATATTCTATTTGGACTTGAACATATTTGGAATATTTTCACATTCGATAGATGCATGGACCCTCAAGGAAATACGATTGCCGTTTCAACCATTTTTGGATGGGTTGTAACTTGTGTCGAAACGCTTCAGGTCAGTAACCAAACTATGTCTCTTGTTACCACTATAGATATCGACCGCAGCCTTCGAAGCTTTTGGGAAATAGAAGAACCTGATTACCCAGTAAAAGTGGACCCAGATGATGCTTATGTTGAAAATCATTTTCAATCAACCCACACTCGTTCTTGTGATGGTAAATATGTGGTTGAACTTCCCTTCAAAGTGGAAGACCCTCAATTTGGAAATTCTCTGAATGGTGCTCTCTCCCGGTTCTACGCTGTGGAAAGAAGACTTCAGCGAAATGAAACTTTACGGAAACAATATACTATATTTATGCGTGAGTATGAAAAATTGGGTCATATGCGTGAAGTTAATCCCAATGACGTCAAGGCTAATGATGGTAGGATATACTACTTGCCTCACCATCCAGTTCTTGGTGAAAAGTTACGTGTTGTATTCGATGGATCATTTCAAGACTCCAATGGTATTTCGTTAAATAATACGCTTCATATTGGGCCTAGTATTCAGAGGGATTTGTTCTCAGTATGCCTACGGTTTCGGTTTCATCGATACGTATTCTCAGCCGATATAGTGAAGATGTTTCGGCAGATATGGATTGCTGACAAACACAAAACCTACCAGCAAATAGTTTGGAGAGAATCACCTCAAGATGTAATGAAACATTACCAGCTATGCACTGTCACTTATGGCACTGCTTGTGCCCCTTATCTCTCAGTACGTGTTTTGGATCAATTGGCTCATGACTACAAAACAATTTATCCGTTGGCATCCGAGGTATTGCACGAAGATTTCTATGTTGATGATGTGCTCACAGGAGCAGCCTCCGAAGAAGAAATCATTAAGAAACGTGATGATCTAGTTAAGTTATTGTCCCTTGCTGGTCTCGAATTACGAAAATGGATTTCAAACTGTCCAAGTATATCGGTGAGTACTCACGACCATACTTTTCTTAAATCTCCAAATGAAGATGTAAAAAAGGTGCTTGGAGTATACTGGAAGCCTGTCGAAGACAAACTTGGTTACAAAATTGCACTTAAATCGAATCCCGTTTCAACAAAGCGACAAGTACTGTCTGATGTGTCTCGAATATTTGATCCAATGGGCTTGCTGTCCCCAATAATCATACAATTCAAAATTTTATTAAGGGAACTCTGGTCCAATAATCTTGCTTGGGATGAACCGCTTCCAGAAAAACTTTCGACGTCGTGGACTCAATATCGTGACGATTTACAAACTTTGCAAAACTTTGAGATTAGCCGATTCGTTAATAATGACTCTGCCAACTTGGAATTACATGGATTCTCTGACGCCTCGATACAAGCCTATTCTGCTGTAGTTTATTCTCGATTTGTTGATGACTTTGGAACCCCTCATGTGACACTACTAGCTGCAAAAACTCGCGTTGCTCCTATAAAGCAAAAATCACTGCCCCGTCTGGAACTTTGCGGAGCCCTTTTGTTGTCACGTCTTCTCAAACGGATAAAAAACTCTCTGCCGCATAAAACAATTGTTAGTCGTGCTTGGTGTGACTCAACAATAGTTCTCTCCTGGCTCTCGCAACCACCAATCAAACTCAAAACCTTTGAGGCTAATCGCACTTCAGAGATTTTGGAAAATTTGCCTCGGTGTTATTGGCATCATTTTTCCTCCAAGGATAATCCAGCCGATTGTGCCTCTAGAGGAATGCTTGCATCAAAACTTCTTGGGTTTACTCTCTGGCGGAAGGGACCTGATTGGCTAAGCGACAGCTTGAATGAAGATGATAACCGTTTTGTAAATCTTTCTAATAATTTTGATATACTTACAGATCCTGAAATATTTTCTGCCATTAAGACCAAGGTCAGAACAATGGTCATAACAGTCAAAGACGACAACCCACTTGATGAATTAATTGCTCGTGCATCAAAATGGACTAAACTAGTTCGAATTGTGGCCTTCATATTTAAGTTCTTCAACGCCACAAAAAACCATCATACTCTACAAACCTGTGGTCCTACCTTCAACGAGATTCAACATGCCAAGTTGATTTTGCTGACTCATGCACAACGTGTATTCAATGATGACCGTGTCCACTTACAGAGTGATTGCACCGTTAGTAGCCGATCAAAATTAATAAAGCTTCATCCATTTTTAGACGAAGACGGATTGTTAAGAGTTGGTGGCCGTCTATGTAACTCAGAACTTGATGCCTCCGTACGAAACCCAATCATATTGCCTAAGGCCAATAGAATCACTCAACTTATCTTAGAAGATCTCCATGAACGAAATTTGCACCCCGGTGTATCAACCTTATTTGTTATTGCTCGCCAAACATATTGGATTATTGGTGCTCGAAACCTTATCAGAAAATTAACTCATAATTGCCTCAGATGTTTTCGTCAGCGACAACTTTCTACCCAACAGATCATGGCCGACTTGCCTAGTGTTCGTGTACGTCAAGCTTTTCCATTTGAAAACACAGGATGTGATTATGCTGGCCCATTAACTTTGAAAATGTTTTCCGGTAGAAATGCCAAGAAATCTAAGGGGTACATTTGCCTATTCGTTTGCCTCGTTACCTCGGCCATCCATTTGGAACTTGCCACAGATTTGAGCACCGAATGTTTTATTGCTGCTTTACGTAGATTTATTTCCCGAAGAGGAAAATGTCGTCAAATTTACAGTGATAATGGCAAAAATTTCATTGGAGCTTCTCGAGCACTAACCGAGATGCACAAAATGATAATGTCGGCAAACCATAATGAAATTGTAGCCGCATCTTTAGCTGAAGACGGAATACAATGGAAATATATTCCACCACATGCCCCACACTGGGGAGGTATTTGGGAATCGGGGGTCCGATCGGTGAAGCTACACCTCAAACGGGTAATAATGAACACGGAATTAACATTCGAACAGATGCATACTCTTTTGGCTCAAACCGAGGCAGTAGTTAATTCGAGGCCCCTTGGTACTGCCCCAGATACAGAATACGGTTATTTATCCCCAGCCCACTTTCTTATTGGGAGACCCTATACTATGGTTCCAGAAGGCGATCTTATAGAACTAAACCCCAATAAACTGAATTATTGGCAACACGTACAAAATATGTTCCAAGGGTTTTGGCGGCGATGGCACCAGGAATATCTTACGACTCTTCAACAGCGACCGAAATGGAATCAAAACCATGTAAATATCACAGTGGGTAATATTGTTGCAGTAAAAGAAAGAAACCTTCCTCCTTCAAAATGGGTTGTGGCTAAGGTAATCGAGACTCATCAAGGTGCTGATGGTAACATTCGAGTGGTAAAACTCAAAACTCCGCATGGCGAAATGACCCGACCCATCACAAAATTGGTCCAGCTACCTATATTCTGAAACTATGTTTCAGGGCGGCCCGGGATGTTCATGAACACAATAATTGTGCTACATTTATAATCACCAATGTATTATTATTTTCATTGTTACTTTGCTTTTAGCACATGTAAAACCATTCAATTGTTGTTGGTACATACATCATTTATTTTGTCACTTGTTAATGAGTTGATTTGCATTTTATTACACTCATTTTTAAGACTAGCGGTATTGTCTTTTACTTCTTATATTAATGCATATACTTTCTTACTTAATGTAACAAAACTGGTTTTATATTTTTGGAACGTTATAGTACAGTCAATAATTGTTTCAATCACTTTTAACTTCGCCCTTTGTATTGATAGGTGATATTTGACCGCGAATAAAAGTCATTACCTTTATGTTGGAATAAAAATAAATAAATTTGAATTTTTAATTTATTCCTCAACAGTCGTTAAGGATGGACCATTGAATAAGTGGGCGGGGTACCTCCCATACAAAGTAATGATTCAGTATTATATATCTCGAGTATTATGACAGAGACAGCTTTGCAAATTTGTCTGAGGTCATCTAGTATTAATGTAAGTATTCGGATAAAAAAATAAGCGATATCGGACCAATGGACGTGGCATCTCCCATACAAGGTAAATATAAAATTCATTTATCTGTAGTATCGTAATAGTGAGGGCCTTGAGACTTTGCGTTAGCCCATAAGAAATTCTTGTGATTAGTCGAACAAAAATGGGCGTGATCGAAGCGCTAGGCACTGCACCGCCCATACAAAGTAAATATATATCACTTAACTGGTGTACTATCAAAGGGAAAGCCTCGACACTTTCCACGCGGCCATCAGATAAAAATTGGGCGGAATGAGATTAGTAGGGGTTGCACATCCTATACAAAAAAATTTGTAGTAATACGAAAGCGACAGTCGTTAAACTTTAATTATCAATGTTAGAAGTCGTCGCAAATATGGGCGGAATCACTGAGTTCAAAGATCGCCAAAATTAAAAATCGACAATATCAAAAATCGCCAAAACTTAAAATTGGAAAAAATTAAAATCGCCAAATACAAAAAAATTTTCAAAATTAAAAATGGGCCAAATCAAAAATTGTTAAAATCAAAAATTTCCAAATCAAAAATCTCTTAAATTAAAAATTGCCAAATGAAGTTCTAAATTCAAGGTCAAGTGTTAAGCGTTGCAGATTTTCTTTTGAAAATGCATGTTCTTCTCATGGGCAGTAATGTACCTCTTTCCAGAGTAGGAACGCCGAAAAATTTGATAATTGTGGCACCGAATGAAAAAACAAAGAATATTGTATAACAGCAAGTATTGAAATAAAAAAAAGTAAGAGTGTTAAATTCAACTGTGCTGAATCTTCGATACCCTCCACATTGATTTCAGGTTTGCTCTAATATCTGACTCTTTTGCACTATTTACAGGAAATGTAAAAAAAATATTTTGAAGAGTAAACAATTTGATAAAAATGATATCAAGTTATTAAAACAAACTCACTTACTTTTTTTAATTTTTGAAAGGTGTCTACATATTATTGAATATATCTTGGTACAGTGACGCCCAATTTATCCCCATTTTAAATACTAGGCTGTTCTTAATAATAGCAAAAAATATTATCATAACCTTACCCATATAAATGGTTTAATGTTTGAATGAGCGTGATTTCAACAGACAGACGGACAGCCATACAGACGGAAATCCGGATGGACGGACAGACGGACATCGCTATGTTGTTATAAGGATAAAGAATTTATATACCTTATGAGGTCGCAAATTATTTTTTCGATGCGTGATAAACTGAGTGACAAGCTGATATACATATGCCCTCTGCACAGTTTTATGAAGGGCATAAAAGATATAAAATAAATACAAGAAAATGCACAATTAAAAATTCATAGGAAAAATTGAGTATGAAATAAAACATACCTATACGTCTCAGTAGGTCGTAGCGAAGCGCGACAGGGCATAGTAGTAACTATTTTATTTTTATTTATTTATTTTTTTATTAGAACTTTTCCATACACAACACTAAAAGTCTTATTTTCCAGTATGGAACTGATTATATGGAAAACTATAAAATCATTAAAAATTAATAACTTAATAAATATTTACAAGTCCTCTTTACATAAGATATAAAAAATAATTAAATTAACAATAAAAAGTAAATTTTAAATAATTTAATTTAATCAAATGTGTTATAATATCAGATAACATGTAAAGTTTCAAATAGTTGCGCCAAAAATAGTAAACCATTTGCCGTTGCGCATGTATAAATACGATGGAATTTCTGATTAATAGAGATAATACACTGGTCGATTAGGGCATTACGACAATTGGTATAAAGTCGAACGTCATCCGCGTATTTTCTTACATTACAATTTGTTAGAATGCCTGGGAGATCATTTGAGTAGAGTGAGAGTAAGAGTGGCCCAATAATGGACCTTTGACGCACACCCGTTGCTATATGCAGTGCCCTTGAATTTTGGATTATATACTGATATTTGTCATGTAAGTATCTATGTTGACAATAACTGAGTAGCGTTCGAAGAAATATTAAAAAAAATTTTGAGTTTGTAACCAAAAATGTTATGATCCACGGTATTAAATGCTTCTGAATAATTTATAAAAAAATGTTATGCAGCAATGATTTTTACGGAAAAATGTTCCATCTTAAAGAATTAACAGTAATTTTGTTTAAAACCCACCGAATTCGTTTGCCGCTTTTACGCCAAACTTGGCGAAAATGTGAGAAAAAAAGCGATAATTCTGTAACTAGCTCTATGCGAATTCTATAGGGGTTAAAAGTATGAGCGACCCCTCTTAATTTTGTAAGAACAAACTTTTTCTGCAGTACAGTAACCCCCTATCTTTACTCCTTCTATGTTCTCCCCTACAAATTAAAGAATATTTTTAATTGACCCCCACCGCCCATGGGTAGCAATTAGAGTGGTACAATATATGACCGACCCCTACTTTGTTGTCATGCCAAATAATTTTCCTGAACGCATGTACCCCATATCACTAACGGTGATAGGAGCTTCCATATAAAAAAAAATCAAAATTGGTCAAAAAAGGAATTTGAGAAAGAATTATCTCTAACTGTCATAACATGGGCTCTACAGTGGTCAAATGCATGAACGGTCAACATTATTTTTAAAATGCCTATATATCTCCAGAGCACCCTTCCCCATATCTCCTCTCGTTCTTAGAGCTCCTCTACAAAATTTTTGTTTTTTTCTCAAATTAAATTATCGAAATTGTAGGTTCTGATAAAAACTTCGACTAGTACAGAACAGGTGCAGGTTCTTGATTTTTAAAAAGTAAGAAAAGCTTTTAAATAGTTAGAAAAAGCTACTTTTTTATTGGATTTGTTTTTTTTTTATGCTGTATACCTTGCACGTTATTATAATGCTAATTTACCAAAAAATTTCGTTATTCACAAATCATTAATATCCGATTTCGATTATTTCTTCTTAATTACTTTATTAAGTGCAATCTTAGTGCATATGACTCCACTTCTGTTTTTTCTGCCAGAAACAAGAGATGAAGATGTCGTAACTAGCTTAATTGCTCGTTCAACTGCTTGTGAATGATTCGGAGTGTTATGTATTGCTTCCAAAATTATATCTACTAGCAGGTTCCAGCACTCGAAATTCAAGTAAAAATTCTAGGAATTTTAGTTTTTCATTTAATAAAGACCCTAAAGGTATGCTTCACAATTCAACTCATTTTAAATGAAGAAAACAAACCCAACACATTCACACAAACACAATAGCAAATTTAATAAACATACACATAGCATTGTATAATTTTATGTATGTGTTAGTAGCAACTTTAACTCATAACTCCAAAAAAATATTCTAGACGATGAAAATCTGAAAATCTGGGCAACACCGAAAAAGAAATATCTTTCAAATGAAAAATTTTTTGTCAAAATCGGGTCTAAAACTGTGAAACTTACATCGGTCACAAAAAATAGCCTTGGCTATTAATATTGTAGATTTAAGTAGCGTTCGAGTTTCTATGTGTAAAATTTTTGCTCAATATCGAACAATTTTGGTTTCCTTGGTAACTAGTTATGTAAGACTAAAGAAAATAATGAAACGAAATTAGCAACAGTTATAATACTTACTATAACACTTTAATCTTAAGACCATCGTTGCCATAGCTCTCATCTTTATTATACTAATAAGTTAGTTATAAGTATAATATATTAATAAATAAATAAAAAAAAATATATAATACTTACTTTTGGACAGTACAAGAAATATCTACTGATATGTTCTAACGATTGTACTATTTGTTGAAGAAACAACATGGTTTAAATCTTTTAATAAGAGGGCAAGAAGGAAACGCTATTTAAAAATAATAGAAAAACAATTTATTTTGAGTCGATTCAACTCTATTTGTGAACATAGTTAGCTGTTCGTCCTACGATTTCTCAAGTCCTTCAAAGTATGTATTTAATCAAGCAATTTTGGAAGCAGAAAGTAGATATAGCGAGCTAAATCTGGAGATTATTGCGCAGGGACAATCACAACTTTGCACATGCTAATTGAAAAGCTTAAGAGGTTGGTGGGTACGTACTTTTTATCAAAATTATTATAAATATTTTTCATCAAATAGAGATAATTACCACCATTAATAGTTTCTACATTTACTAGTTAATAAACTAGGGTAATACCGCGTGAAGCAACAACAAAACGTCTTTTCTAAACAACCATTTGAATGCAAAGAGTACAAATATGTATGATTAAAAACTACTTGCACCAATCATAATTTTTGAATTTGTCTACCATATACCCGTAGCTCATGGCATAGAGTAGACATAAACATTCAAACTTGTTTTATATTACTTAAACTTAGTTTTATATTATCTGCATTAATATAATTTTGTTATTGTCTGTAATATGATTTTTTATGGATTAAGTTTTTTTAAAGTTGCATACAGAATACACCAATATGCATCATATCCGGCTAAACTTTGAAAAGTTCAAATTTTAAATAGAAATTTAAAGTATCTGCAAGTATAAACTAATAAAATTATATTGAATTGGAAACTTATCGACATTTTTCACAAGTAATTGTGAACTAATCAAGAAATAGTGAATATAAAATTGCAATAACATAAAAAACTATTAGAAAACAAACAACAATTTTATTTTAAAAAATAGATAAAACAAACAACCACAAAAAATAAGTATAGCATATGCATGAAAATAACAAATATCGTGAGGAAATACACACTACAATGGAATGTGAAGATAGGTTGAATGAACTTTAAGTCCATCGTTATATATGAAAAGTATGGACGCTGCTTTTAGCTTTATTTTTCACGCTTCGTGAACTGATATATAATAACAATTAAGCCCATACAGTTAGTGGCATGAATATACCTCTCAGGTTTCCCTGATGCAGTTTTATAATATGCTATTTGGAAATACAAATATTTTATCAAAAAAATTTTTTTATTTAGAAATTTATTTATTTTTTTTTTTTTGTTTCAAAAATATATCAGTTTTTAATTGCCTCTTTAATATATTAATTTTTTCTTATTGCTTAAGTTCAAAAACTTGTTTTCACCTCCAATAATACTACCACCGAATTATTTTCGGATTTAAATTTTTCGATTTGTTTTGCTTCGCAAAGTTTAAAATTCAACAATTGAATAATATTTTCTTAACTCGTTGACTGCCAACTACTTATAGAACGCATTATTTGCTAGGACGTCGAATACAGCTATCTCGTACTTTGCATACTTGACATAGAAGTGCAGCTATGTCTAAACTCGTGTATAACAGTGCTAATATGGTTAGATGGCTTCTGGGAAGAGAACAAAAATTCAATGCTGGCTTACATGAATAGAAAATTTACGGATAAATGAAAAGAAAATATAACAAGTAAGAAAATTATAGTCGGTCTAGACCGACTATACGATACCCTATACCATGCCCTTTCTCTTAGGCCCAACAAACTGGACATAGAAAATAAGCAAAAACCAAATTTGAGTCTGATTTTTATTAATTTTTTTGGCTGCAGGTATGAAAAAGTTCATATCGGATGCTATATCTATATGGGGACTAGGTCCAAAAATGGACCGATCCTGATTATGTTTGGTAAAATCTCTTGTATTTAGCAAAAATATATACAAACAAAATCTGAGAAGAATCAGTGCAATATTTTTGTTTTTTAATAGATTTAAGTGAAGATCGGGAAGCAGCTCTATATAGGACCAAAGGGATCATTTTTGGACTACTCATTAATGGACGTAATGAACGCATACAAAACCCAATTTGAGCAAGATCTAAATGACAATTTGGATCTTATGGCAATTTATGTCAATTTCATAGGGGTCATTTGTATGGGGGCTAGGTCTGAACATGGACCGATTCTCACCAGTTTCAACAGCGTTCATTCCATGGTCGACAGAAGCTTATGTACCAAATTTCATCAAAATATATTCACATGTGCGACCTGCAGTTTGATTACAAGCTTTACATGGACACACAGACGGACGGACGGACGGACATTGTTAAATCAACTCAGAAAGTGATTCTGATTCGATCGGTATAATTAAAGATGGGTCTAGGTCAAATATTTTTGGTTGTTACAAACAGCAGCACAAAGTCATTATACCGAAACCACATAGTGGTATAGGGTATAATTATAAAAAATTTATTCAAAATCGCGAAGTAACAAGAATATTTTTATCAGTTTTTGGCAACGGCAGTCAACGTGCTAAAGTATAAGTTTAAATTAAATATTTATAAGTATTAAGTGCATTAATTAAATTTTCTTCTGAAGAGTACAAAATAATATCTACGTGTCCCACTTTATCATGACTATAGATTTTTGTTCAATTTGTATTCTATGAAAAACAATTTTTGAAATACTTTCATAGTTTCGAAAGATTTTTAGCTTATTAATTGTTTTTTCATTCGCATCTGGAAATTAATAGTTACATAATTTTTGGGGATTGCAAAAAGCAGGATTTTTTTTCTTATAAAAAAGGAATTTCATACACCGATATTCAATATGCAGTATGCCTATACAAATAAATAACGGAATGGAGAAACAAACGACAATAGATTTAACAAGTGGTTCCATAGGTAGTAAAAATTTTGATTTATGAATATAAGTGAAAGTATTTACAAATAAAGACTCATTGCAGCCAGCAGAGAATGGCGTATGGTAGACATATCAATTACTGCTTTCCAAATAAAGGGTCCGCCAAATAATCTCCTTTTATTTGAAAGTACAATCCTTCCGGTTAATAATGGAAAATAATTTCATTCAAATGGCTGCCTCGGCTGGCCATGCAGTAGCCTACACGATCGGTCCAATTTTTAAGCACATTATCGATTGTGTGCAGCTGTATTTCACCAATGGCTTCACGAATATTGTCCTTTAAAGCGTCAATTGTCTCTGGCTTGTTGGCGTAACACTTATCTTTGCGGGTACCCCACAAATAATAGTCCAACGGTGTCAAATCGCAGCTCCGAAGTGGCCAAACGACATCTGCTCTGCGGCTGATAATGCCATCTTCAAAAACAGGGCGCAAAACATCAAGTGTAGCTTCGGCTGTGTGGCACGTATCGCCGAACTGTTGCAACCAAATGTTGCCAATATCCTCCTCTTCAATTTTTGTGAACAAAAATTCGTTCAACATGGCCCGATAACGATCGCCATTGACTGTAACGGCCACTCCTTGCTCTTTTTCGAAGAAAAATGGCCCAATTATACCTCAGGACCAAAATCCGCGCCAAACAGTGACTCGTTTTGGGTGTATCGGCTTTTCGATGTACGCATGCGGGTTTTCTGTGCCCCAAATGCGACAATTTTGCTTGTTTACATACCCGCCAAGATCAAAATGAGCTTCATCTGAAAAGACGATTTTTTTTTTTTTTTTTGGCAAAATCGGCATCTTCTGTAAGTCGATCGCAGGCCCACTTAGCGAAGCGAAAACGCATTGGATGGTCAGTTGGATTCAACTCGTGAACCAATTCGACTTTTTATGACGTCATACCAATGTCATTATGCAAAATTCGTCTCAATGATGCCTCCGACATGTTCAATTCTTCTTGAGAACGACGGTGAATTGATGTTGATGGCGCTTCACGCACACTTTCTGCCACAGCAGCAATATTCTCGGATGTACGCACTGTTTTTGGCTTTTAACGCTTTAGTTTACCGATGAGGATGCCAGTTTCCTTCACTTTTTTCACAAGATAGCGAACATACGGAGCTGACGATGCTTCTCTTCTTCCAAAATCCGTACGCAGTTTTCGCACACATTCTGCAATATACCATGATTTTCAAAGTAATGTCGCAATATTTCCCAGCGTTGTTCAAGCCTATACACAACCATGTTATCTGTCAAATCAGACATGAGGTAAGTTTTACCATTCACGAAATAAGCACTAGTTGAAAAAAAAAAAAACGTTATAAATTTATGCATTTGAGGAATTTTGAAATTTTGTTGGAAATAATATAGGACAGTTAGTGATCTATGATCTGTTAGTTGTATAATTGTGGTTCGCCTTTTTAAAATATCGTTATTTTTGCACCTACAGTATAAGTTTCTGCATGGGTGAGTTTTTAACTGCCAAAAATGGTCCTGCTTCAAGAAAGTGGAAGTTCTTTTGGCATATTCATCTTCAGTTTCCGAGATATTGCCAAAAGAAATATTTTAAAATTTGTTCCTAAAATACTTAATAGATCTTACCACTGACCACAGGGTAAAAATTTTTTTTTAAGTTCTAAGACACTTTAAAGGCGGCAAAAGGAAAGCGGAATTAAAAAATTGCAATGCTTTATTATTTAAATTGTATCGTACCTGTGTGAGATGTTATATTGATATATGCTTGTCAGTCAGGACTCCATAAAGGATATACGTATATTCGTGATTCTTATAATAGCGAAGTCCGACTATCCGATTGTGCAAATTATGACCACGCCCCCAATAGGTCAGTCGGGTTACTCATTTTTTTAAGTGATTCTGGGCAGCTAGCTATTTAAAATCAATAAAATTGGTTCGCTAAATACTGAGATATCACTGAAAATAAAAAAGTTCTAGTAAGAATATGGTTTTTGGTCTTCGTTACTGCTATTACTCCAGAATTTGTAATTTGTGAGTTTGCAAAATTTGCCAAACTTTTCTTTGAATGTAATCCTGAAATAAATAAAAAAAAATTTTACCAATATCAAAGAAAAATAATAAAAAAGAACTTAGCTATTAATAAAAAAAATTAAGTAATAAACCTTTATCAGATTTTTATATATAGTATTTTTTTCTTGTTGCTTTAAATTTAATCAGTTTTCCTTTTGAACTTAATGAAAAACTTTCATATTACAATTTTTTATATTTCTATGTTTCGATGAATTCAGTAAATTTGTTCCAAAAAAATGTCAGAGTGGGAAGTTTAAGCTTTTAAAATTATTTCCTACTTACTACATTCATAATATTTGTCAGATCCTAATAAGAAAATTCACTAGATCTGGCAACCTTTGCTTTAAAACACCTAACATATATATTATTTAGCTTTATTTCCCGGATAGCATGTAGATCGGATTCTATCAATTGATTTTTTTTCGGAAAATGGCTTTTAAGATAATTTATATTTTCACAAAGAGATATGTTAATTTTATAAAAAATTTTTGGATTTCTTTCGTAATATTCTATTGTGAAAATAATCTATCACTCGGTTTGTTTCAATTTTATATATGTTTATATTCTCTTTTAATTGTTTTGGTATTTGTTACAGCTAGAAACTGTTTTTTAAATAAAGAGAATAGGATAAAAAAAAATATTCATATAAATGCTTTAACCCTGCTGTTAGGTTAAAAAAAACTTACGAATTCGAGGTTAACGGACCATTTTGGTCTATACCAATTTTTTTTGAAAACAAGGGGCGTAAGTCTATTTTTTATACTTATTTATTTCAATTAAGTATTTGGCAACAAATATTTTCACTAAAAGTTATATTTGTATGCTCAACAAATCGTTTGGGCTTTTCATTTTGTTTCGAATGTTTGTTATTATATTTCATACAAATTAAATTTGAAAGCCAATAGTGGGATTCCCCTAATTTTGTTTTGTTATGCCACCAAATCAGCTATTCAAGTTACAGTTGATATTCAATAAGTTGTGTTTTTTGTGTGAGTCCCCTTTTTACATTTATCATGCAGACATGTGTGTGTGTGTTTTTTTTTGTGTTTTTGTGATTCCCCTGATTTTATTTTGTGATGCAGTCGTGTAAATTGTTTGCATTAGTTGCAGTTTAGTTTGTGTCTTGTTTGTGTTGTGTTGTGTTTATTTCTTGTTAGAATGGAAAATCGACGTTTTTGGACACCGATGCTATTGCTGAAATCCTAAATGACAGTGCCTCGGATATTTCAAATTCAAGTATTTTAGAAGAAAATGCAGAATTTGAAAATACCGAATCAAGTGATTCTGAAACAGATAGTGAAGAAGATGTGGCTGCTGCTAGCACTGTAGATCCATTGTTTATTGCAAAAAATAAAATGCAATGGAGTGCTGTTCCCTTACCCTGTTCTATTGGAACTCGTCCTGAAAATATTATTTCAATACAGCCAGGACCAACATGATTTGCTGTATCCAGGTGCCAAGATATTCTTTCATCTTTTTTACTGTTTTTTCCACCACCATTAGAAAAAATAATTATTGAAAATACCAATATGTATGGCAGAGTAAAATTCAAGGGTAAATGGAAAGACATTGATGAAGCCACTTTGCGTGCTTATATTGCAGTACTTATTCTTGCTGGTGTGTGTCGGTACGTATATTTATACAGATTTTTTATTTTGGTTCAGTAAAAGAGTAGGCAAATTTATTTGTTATATGGCAGCGGCAAAAACGAAGACATACATGGTTTGTTTGATAGACGTTTTGGTCGTCCTATTTTCCGTTCAATTATGTCTGAGGATACTTTTCAAATGATTACAAGAGCGCTCCGGTTCGATGATGTTATGAGCCGAAGACAAATGCAAAGCACCGATAAGTTTGCTCCTATATGTGATTTGTGGAACCGTTGGGAAGGCATTCTTTCAATGAGTTTCAACTGCCATGAAAATGTTACTATTGATGAACAACTGGTGTCCTTCAGAGGACGATGCTCTTTCAGACAATATATGCCTTCAAAACCTGCCAAATATGGCTTAAAATTTTGGTTGTCTGTTGACTCTAAAACAAGTTATGTGTGGAAGATACAGCCATATTTAGGAAAACAAAGAAATGATCAGCCTGAGAAAAACCAATTACAGCGCATCGTATTGGACTTGACTGAAGGTTTGAAAGGTCAAAATATCATGGCTGATAATTTATTTTCGTCGTTTGATTTGGCGCAAAAGCTTTTGGAAATGAAACTGACATACGTGGGTACAGTTCGAAAAAATAAAACATTTATTCCACCGAAGTTGCTCATATTCAAAAAAGTTCCTTTATATACTTCAACATTTGCTTTCAACGAAGTCGCAACATTAGTTTCATACAACAGCCATAAAAACAAAGGCACTGTTTTGATAAGTACGATGCACAAAACGGCAGAAGTTGATGCCAATGGACCAAAAAAGAAGCCTGAGATTGTGTCTTATTATAATTCAACAAAAGGTGTGTAACTTTTTGCCAGTGTTCATAGATTTTTAGTAAACAAAATTTAATTTTGTTTTCTTTTAGGAGGCGTAGATACTGTCGACCAAAAGATTGGCTACTACAGTACTAAACGCAAAACAAATCGATGGCCGAATATTGTTTTTGCAAATATGATAGATATATCAGCATTGAATGCGCTTATATTGTTTTCTGAAATCGATGATTCGTGGGCACCCAGTGATCAAAATCGTAAGCGACCAGAATTTTTACGACTATTAGCACTTTCTTTGGCCAAAGAACATATGATGAAACGAACCAACATACCCAAACAAAATTTCTCAGCAGAGTTATTGGCTGAGGTAAGAGCATCTACCACAGACCCCGTAGCTTCTACAAGTGATACAAGAAACCCACCTGCTAGAAAACGTGGAATTTGCGGTTGCTGCAAATCAAAATGCGATAGCAAATGTGTTATCTGCAGCAAATTTATTTCCAAACTAAGCCGAAAAATTGTTTGTACATCCTGCATAGAAGCGAATAAATAAAAAATTACAATAGACCAAAATGGTTCTTAACATAAAATTTGTAACTGTTTATTTTTCTCCCTTCCAATTTATGTTAGACACTTAATTATTTGAATAAAAACATTGATTTAGAAAAAAAAACCACGTAAACTGACGTTTCAAGTCGATATGTTTTACCGTTGAAAAGATAGAAATTAAAGAAAAAAAATTTGACCAAAATGGTCCAAACCTAACAGCAGGGTTAAATTGTTTGGTGTTCGCAAGCGTACTATTCATCACAGCCCGTTAATAATAATTTTCGTTTTTAACGAACCTTTTTTGCTTTCGAAAACTATTAGTAGAGGTTACGTTTTTGAATTTGTTTAGACCAATTTTCAATTTCTACTTAGCTTTACTGTAAGAAATCTATCTTTAATTTAATTCAGATTAAAATATTTAGTCGTATCATTTTTTTACTGATATAAGACAAAATTAAAATTGAAAAAAGATTTTTAGTCAAAAATGATTTCATTTTTTTTAAATTGCATAATTTATAATCTCTCTAAACCAGTGGTCGGTAAACACATATCATCATATTTTGTTTTGTGTGAGTGAGCTGCAATCTCTCTCTCTCTTACTCAATGCACTTAGATAAATTTATAGTTAAAATAAGAAAACGTACGTAAATAAAAAAATTAATTAAAATTTGTATAACACAATCAATTAAAATATCATTTTATTTATATTTATATTTTTAAAAATTTTAAGGAGGAAAATTAAGACTCATATGTTGACTCAAACACCGAATAAAATTTCAGTATTTTGTCCTTTAATTTCGGATATGAAGCTTCCCTAATTTTTCCAAATCTCAATTTCAGTTATAAGCGGTAGATTCCAGTCATTTCTCTTGCAATTCAAAGGATTACTATGTACTTCGATTATATTTTCTCTTTGATGGAAAAATTTAAAATGCACAGTTTCCAAGATATTAACATATTCATTTAATTTTCTCAAATTATATGGAAATATATTAAAATTTTCAGAAGTTCTTGTTATTATAATCAAATTTTTTCCCTTCCTATAATAGTAAAATTTTTCATATAAATAAACGAACTGCGACAGTTGGTTCAATAATGGTTTTATTTTTACCTTGCAACTGGGTTTACTGAAAAAATTCTCCTTAAACTAGAATCCACATCCAAAATTTGCATTCATTCTCTCATTGCATCTCAAACACAAATCGTTGAACCAACCCCTTCGTTTGAATGCTCATGCTAGAGTGATTGATTTTTTTATTTTGTTTAACCCTTAAGTGGATACCAGGTCCTAGCCAGGCGTTTTTTAACTTTTTCTTAATTTTTTACCTAGATAACATCGACAGACCCTGTTAATGTTTAATGAATTCCTCAATAAAGGTATTTTGTGTAGAAGAGTTGGGAAAAAATAAAATGATTATCTGTGGGAGTGCCGATCATTCTCAAAAAATTTTTATTCATATTTGTACCACGAAGACCTAGACAGACCCTGCACTGGTACATATAGTCTGTACTAAAAAAAATCAAAACAAAACTTATAAAAAAGCACAGATAGTGTTCTTCCTGTTATTGATTGTGATAGCAATTTATAACGGAAATTTTTGTGCTTTTAAACAAAAAGCAGAATCTTTTTATTTGCAGCATTTCATGGACGCTCAACGCTCTTATTAGATACAGTTTTTAAATCTGATCCTAATTATTTTGAAAGATTGGCAGAGGCAACAGCCAATGATATAGAAAACTAATCAGGCCCATGGAAATGAAGATAATAATATAGAAGATGAAGCTTCGGATATTGAGACAGAGTAACAAGTTGACAACGAAATTGAAGAGTCATCCCAAAGTAAAGAAGATAATGAAAATGATGCCGAAAATCAGGAAACTTCAAATTCTAATGGTTTTTACTACGGAAAGGATGGAACAAAGTGGTCTAAGTTCTACTCGGTTTCCAGAGGATTGATGGCTCATAACGTATTGAAGTGCAGTGGGCCCTACAATATGCCAGACATAATGGCTGTACCTTCTTACATAATATATGATGAAAATAGGTCTGTAAAGACCAGGAACCTAAAAACATTTTGGGTCAAGAAAGCGGACCCGAAAAGAAATCGAAGTGCTTAATTTGTAAAGATAAAAATAATGTAAATCGCCAAACTAGATTCTTCTGCAAATTTTATAAAAGTCCTGTGTGCTTTCAATATTCCAAATATGTTTATATTTGCTTTAAATCTAATCAAGACTAATGCCGTTTTCTTTTCTGACAAAAAATGTCGCACTTTATATGTACTTTTTTCGAAAAGTGTATTTTTTGCTATATTTTGAATTAAGAGCAACCTTATCTTATACATGAATCGAAAGGTCTCAAAGCGGAGCCAACGTACACCGCAAAAAATTGCAGCCCTTGACTTCTTTCAGGTCTTAGTGCGAGAATATTTCCCCATTGTTCACCTTTTTTTAACATTTTCATTCCCTGACTTCAAAGTGGATAATAATAATTTTTTTTTGAAGTTTATGAAGACAGAACTTTGAGACCTTCCGATTGATGTATAAGATAAGGTTGCTCTTAATTGAAAATATACCGAAAAATACACTTTTCGAAAAAAGTCCAAATACAATGCGACATTAATTATCAGAAAAAAATGGCATAAATTTGACTTTTTCAGTATCCCTTTAATTTTAAAAATTAAATTGAATTTATTTTTTGTTTACTTTTTATACCCTATACCCTATGTGGGTTGGGTATAATGACTTTGTGCTGCTGTTTGTAACTACCAAAAATATTTCATCTAGACCCATCTTTTATTATACCGATCGAATCAGAATCACTTTTTGAGTCGATTTAACGATGTCCGTCCGTCCGTACATCCGTCCGTCCGTCCGTCCGTCTGTGTGTCCATGCAAACCTTGTAATCAAACTACAGGTGGCAAATGTGAATATATTTTGGTGAAATTTCGTATATAAGCTTCTACCGGCCACAGACTTCTGTCGCTATTGAAATTGGTGAGAATCGGTCCATGCTCAGACCTTGCCCCCATACAAATGAAATCGACATAAATTGCCATAAGAGCCAAATTGTAATATAGATCTTACCCAAATTGGGTTTATATGCATTTATTACATCCATTAATGAGTACTCTAAAAATGATCCCTATGTGACAGCTCTTAGTCATAAGCCCCATATATAGCTGCTTACCGAACTTCACTTAAATCTATAACAAAACAAAAATATTGCACTGATTCATCTCAAATTTGGTTTGTATATATTTTTGCAAAATACAAGAGACGTTACCAACCATGGTCAGGATCGGTCCATTTTGGGGCCTAGTCCCCATATATATATAGCATCCGATATGAACTTTTTCATATCTGCAGCCAAAAAAAATTAATAAAAATCCCACTCAAATTTGGTTTATGCTTATTTTCTATGTTCAGTTAGTTGGGCCTAAGAGATAGGGTCTCTAAACGCATGGTATAGGGTATCGTACAGTCGGTCGGTCGGTCTAAACCGACTATAATTTTCTTACTTGTTTTTAATATTTCGTTGTATTTTTATATGAACCTATAATTTCTTGTGAATATTAATAAATGTAGTATATTATATTTAATTGATTTTCTTCCGGTAGCCATAAAACTCCCAGGCAGGCCCTGGGGTTCGTTTGTTTGAGTACGCTTTGGTGTTTACATGCGAGAGCGCATGTAAGTGCGAGAGCAAAATGCCTCGTAGTGGTTTACCTTACTTTGCATTTGGTTATTCAAAAATCAATCAATCGAGGCATCTTTTGAATTTTTTTAATTTTAATGTCTAGACCACTTTTAGTTTTGGAAATTTTAAGTAAAATCCTAATTATGCGCAACTTTAGAGCAATAAAAGTTTCGATTGTTAAACTTTCTTTCAAATGGTTAGATAAATTTTCAATGGTGCATAATAGAGAAGAAGAAAGCATATAATCAAAAACTTATAACTACAGTGTATTCTTAATCGGACCGGTTTCTGGCATTTCAGCTTTCATTAGCGATTTATTGAATATATTGTTTCTATATGAAATTGTTCTAATTAGGGCGGCCGTGAGGTTTGAACTGGCGTCTATCTTAACACACTCACCTAAAGTCAGGCCTACGAGCGGTGTGGTTAAGAATCAGTTTTCATACCATGCAGCTTTTACTTCGTATTAGTTTCTGAAAAATCAACTCTATCCAAACAAACAATCGTTATTTTTGAATTTTTTAATATTTTAGCATTTATACTTCTAATTTCCACTATTCTCAGTTTTGTAGGAGTTGTCATTTCTGATTTACGGTTTGTACATTCTACACATTGCCCTTCTTACATATATTTGAGATGATGCTCTGAAGTGGTAAAAGTTATTCTGTCATAATTGTTTGCTGGTTTATTAAAACATAAATTAAACAAAAAATTTTTCTTGTTGCAAAAGTTTACTAATCAAATAATATAACAATATGCGACTTATTACAACATATTTTCATTTAACTATGCTCGCAAAATGTTATGTTGTTTTTATTTCTGTAATTATTCCTTCTCATAAAATACGCCACGGAATTTTACAAAGTTTGTACACTTAAACGAAACTGCACAACACAGCTTCTGTTACATGAAATCATTCATGCTTGTATTTTCAAATGTGTGGGTTTCGATGAAGCATAAAATTATGGAAATATAGTTTGTTATATAGTTCGCTATTTTTATGATAACAAAGTTTTAAGTTTTATAAAATATATTTATTTACAAGAATCTTTTTCAGCTCCTTTAATCTCTTAAACAATATACTTACAAACTTTTTCATTTCAGTTAATGCAAACATGCTTCAAACGACGGCGTTATTTTTTTGATGAACATAGAAAACAAAATAACTGCCAACCGAGTTGTTCTAAAGTTAATAATCGGAATTTTCGTTTGTAACAATAGCAATTTAACATTAACTTATTATCTATTGTAACACTGAAAGGCAACCGAATTCAATCAACACGAAATTAGAGTAATTCGGTTAGGAGCAGGTTCGGCTGCCTTAATGATTCTTTTTCCTTTGTATATAAACATCAATCGATTTGTTTGATTAAAAACATTGCCTGTGACTTTCCTTAGTAATGGATTGCTAATTTCATTATTACCATTCATTTACAGTCGCTATTGTATTCGACAACACTCAAATGCCCAAACTTACAAAATAAAAATTTTTCCTTACTTAAGCAGAGCAAGCTGAAATGAACAAAGAAAGAAACCCTTAAACGCGATGAAAAACCATTAAATTTAATTGAAAAAAGGGAAAAATTAAATTCGAAATTAATGTTAATAAAAAACAAGCAAGAAAATTATAGTCGATTTAGACCGACTATACGATACCCTATACCATGCCTCTAGAGACCCTATCTCTTAGGCCCAATTAATTCGGTGTAGAAAATGAGCTCGAACCAAATCGGATGCCATATTCGTATGATATCGAAAAACGGACCGACGCTGACCATATTTGGGAAGGTCAATTATTTTTTGCAAAAACTTATACAACCCAATTTTGAAAAAAAAAATGTGCAATATTTTTGTTTTTTTTTATAGATTTAAGTCAAGATCGGGAAGCAGCTCTATATGGGGCCTATGACAATGAATTGTCCAATAAGGATTATTTTTGGACAACTGATAAATGGATGTAATAAAGACATACAAACCCAATTTGACCGAGATCAATATGATAATTTGGATCTTATTGCATTTTAAATCGCTTCCATATTGGTCATTTGAATGGGGACAAGGTCTGAATATGGACCGAATTTCACCAATTTCAATAGCGTAGTTTGATTACCAGTTTTACGTGGGAAGGGACGGACATCGTTTCATCGACCCAGAAAGTGATTCTGTGGCGATCAGTATAATAAAAATGGATCTAGATCAAATATTTTTGGTAGTTACAAACAGCAGAATCCAAAGCATTACACCCAAACCACACAGTGGTATAGGGTATAATAAAATCCAAAAGGTTGTTATTTTTGGTTAATGGATAAAATAGTTTTATGTCCAGCAAATTCTCCAAGATGTAGAATTAGATATTGTGGCCAGTGATCATGGTAGTTTAGTCGATAATCATCTTGCGTAGTTGTATTAACAGGATTTCTTACATGTGTTTTGTTTAGGACGGCTTTTGCGAGCTTGACTAGCATTATTAAGTAAACAAAAGTTTTACTATTTGCCAATTTATAGGCTGATCGGAGTTCATCTGTAGGGGTTTGAAAACTATCATAATCTAATAAGTTTAGCCCTAGAAGGGTATCGTTATTTTTACAACGTAAAGATCATCCATCATCGATCAGACGACGTTATTATCAAAAAGAAGTTTTAAGAAAACTTTTGTGTTAATATTTGCATTGTTGCGATGGTCCTCGATCTTGAAGTATAATATTAAGACCATAACGATGAGATTAGCCTTTTTGTGCCGAGCACTTATGTTGATTTGTTCCACGCAATATAGTTTTATCAAAAGAGATCATGTTTGAGTTGCCTTCGAAAAGATGTATCCTCATTTGTATCGGTTTAATCCTATGTTGAGCCTTCACCCTCTTAGTTTTCATTCTGTTCGACTTCTACATCAGATTCTGCTTCACTTTTATTTACTTATCGTCTTCCTCGTAATATAACTTGTACTTGTCTTTCTAAGAAATTTTTTAATTTTTTCGTCGGTAAACCTTTAAGTGGCAGTCGTTTTTTGAAATAACTGTACAACCCCAGAATAGTAGCAAAAAAACGTAGTCGTTTCGACTAAGCAAATTTAGAAAACAAGTACTTCAACGAAGCGTACGAAGTCAATCAACTGCACATAGCAATAGCTCAAGAGCAATTGGAGCTGTACGAAAAATGAGCACCAAACAAACAAATGAAGAAAGGAAAAACCAAAAACTATTAAAAAGCGTTATTGAAATGACCAAACATGACCTCCCAATGTAAAGCTGCATGTGAAATATATAACTTACAACAATTGAATAGGTTTTTGAAAGAAAAATAAAAAAATGGATTTTGTTTACATTACTCTTACGCGTTGACGACTACAGAACGCATGTATGCGGCATAAATTCTATGGAATTAAGTACTTCAAACTTTGTATTTCAGATGGATCCCTCCTAAATATATTAATTCGGACCTAGCTGTAATGATTTTAAGATCTAACATAAGGTGCTTAAAACATTAACAAATACATTTCTCCTGATTTTTTGTACCGGTACTAAGTGATTGTGAGTTCTTTTGCATGTCCGTGACAGAAAATAGAATTAAAAAAAATAATAAAAAAGACTTTACTATAAAGAATTTTTATATTGATGGTTTTCCAATGACTACAATCGTTTTACTACTCAGGTCTGAAAGGGTTAAGTTATCCTGGTTAATTCTCTTCAAACTCATGTTGAAGCATTGTTGAAGATCTAATGAAAGATTACATTGGAAAAGGTAACATATTTCACATGGCTAATTATTACATGGCTAAATATTACAATATTATTGCAATATTAGCGAAACATTATTTGAGCAACGGACACATTTATGTGGTAGTTTGAGGACCTTCCAAGCGAAGTAAAAACCTAAGGAAAATATAACTATAACTCTGCATAAAATTTAAAACAAACGCGAAGTTTTTTTGATATCTTCTTTGGATAAGGCTGAAATGCCCGAATAACAAAATACCAATGGGAAATTTGTCATTATTTTTAATTTATTTAAAATTTTTGCAACTATTTTATTTTGCAGTGTTTTTGTTTTTATTAATTTTCATATATTTTTTATTTTAAATTACAAGGGAACATATAATGCAATAGAATAATTGCAAAAATGTCCTTTTTAATTTCCTTTAATATTGACATACAAAACACATGAGCAACATATTTATTATAGTATTGAGGTATTGAGGAATGATCGCATCGTCCGTTAACGTGTTAAAGATTTAAAAAATAAATAAATAAATACGCAATTCAAATTTTTTTAATATAATATTAACATTTTTCCCAAAACGATCTTTCTACCATTGAAATATTAGGAAAATTGCACGTTTGTTAACACGTTTATACAGATATATTCCGTCAGTCTGTCCGTCTGTGTGTCCTTGTAAACTTTTTAATCAAACTACAGGTCACAACTGTGAACATATTTTGATGAAATTTGGTATGTAAGCCTCTATTAGTTGCTCAATGTTCAGACATAGTCCCCATACAAATGACACCTATGAAGTCGACCTAAATTGACATATGATCAAAACTATCATATAGATCTCGGTCAAAATGGGTTTGTGTGTATTTATTACACCCATTAATCAGTAGGGACTCTAAGCGCATGGTGTAGGGTATCGTATAGTCGGTTTAAACCGACTATAATTTCCTTACTTATTTTTTTTAAGATTTTGATGAGTAGGTATGATCCGAATAAATTAAGAAAATATACAAAAATTTTAAGTCACTATCCTGCAGAAAAGGGAATCTGAGGAAGTGAAATAGTTATTAGTTTTAATTTGCGGATATGGCGAAATTTTGTATAATCATCAACGAAATTAACATTTATGAATCCTGCGGACCACATTTAAAATCAATCTGAATATATTATGTCAAATCACTCTCAGAATAGGTATTTTACTTATTTTTTCTCATAAGAACTTCACGACGCTTCGGTTTATATTTAAATTCTTTAACATATATATATTCCTTTTATTTTCCTAACATAAACATTTAATTTATAAATATTGGTCCATCTTACCTTATTATTAAATATCATTTTCCCAATATCATATATTTTTATTTTTTAGGTAATTTTTGAATATGTATTTGTCAATACAAATTTATTATTCCCAGTATCAATCAGTATCTAATATTTCATATTTTTGCTAATAAATATATACTGACATAATTGAAAGATATTCACATCCACTTTAAAAGAAGTTGTTTTTTCGCAGCCAATGAAAATCTCATTCTTTTAAATGACTTTACTAATTTCCTTATCTGGTTATTAGTACAGGCATCATGAAAAACGTAATAATTTTTGTTGCCTCGTAGTGGTAAGAAATATAGAACGGCACCAAAAGAATAATACGTTAACAGTGTACATTTAAACGGAGCTTCATGTTATTATCTTCATTTATCATATTTTTAGCACTATGGGGCAAAAAACTCTTTCACACGAAATTCATAATAAGTATTAAAAAAATCATATGAATCCGATCACAGGGGAGATGTGTAAATATCTAGTTGTTAAAGATTTTTTATGTCACTTTTTTATTTTTAATTTTTTATTTTTAATTTTTTCTTTTCATTTTCATTTTTCATTTTGCAATTCTAATTTTTATTTTTTTAATTTTCATTTTTATTTTTTATTTTCCAATTTTCATTTTTTATTTTTCCTATTTTCATTTTTTATTTTTATTTTTCAATTTTCATTTTTCATTTTTTATTTTTCATTTTATATATTTTTTTTTTATTTTTCAATTTTAATTTTTTTTTTTTTAGATTTTTTTTTTTATTTTTCAATTTTCATTTGTAATTTTTCACTTTGAATTTTTTATTTTTCATTTTTATACCTTATACCACTATGTGGTTTGGGTATAATGACTTTGTGCTTCTGTTTGTAACTACCAAAAATATTTGACCTAGACCCATCTTTTATTATACCGATCGAATCAGAATTACTATCAGATTCGATTTGACGATGTCCGTCCGTCCGTCTGTGTGTCCATGTAAAGTTTGTACTCAAACTGCAGGTCGCAAATGTGAATATATTTTGATGAAAATTGGTACATAAGCTTTTATCGGCCATGGGATGAACGATATTGAAATCGGTGAGAAGCGGCCCATGTTTAGACCTAGCACCAATACAAATGACCCCTATGAAAACGACATAAATTGCCCTAAGATCCAAATTGTCATATAGATCTTAGTCAAATTGGTTTTAAATTCGTTTATTATATCCATTATCGAGTATCCCAAAAATGATGGATCGCATCTTAGTCATAGGCCCCATATAGAGCTGCTTCCCGATCTTCACTTAAATCTTTCAGAAAACAAAAATATTGCACTCATTCTTCTCAAATTTTGTTTGTATATAATTTTGAAAAATACAAGAGACTTTACCAAACATGGCCAGGATCGGTCCATTTTTGGTCCTAGTCCCCATATAGATATAGCATCCGATATGAACTTTTTCATATCTGCAGCCAAAAAAATTAATAAAAATCCCACTCAAATTAGGTTTATGCTTATTTTCTATATCCAGTTAGTTAGGTCTAAGAGATAGGGTTTCTAAACGCACGGTATAGGGTATCGTATAGTTCGACTAGACCGACTATAATTTTCTTACTTGTTTATTTTTCATTTTTGAGTTTTTTATTTTTATTTTTATTTTTCATTTTTCATTTTCCATTTTCCATTTTTCATTTTTCATTTTTAATTTTTAATTTTTAATTTTTAATTTTTAATTTTTAATTTTTAATTTCTTATTTTTCGTTTTCTATTTTAATTTTTTATTTTTTGTTTTTCAATTTACATTTTTCATATTTTGTTTATCAATTTTAATTTTTTATTTTTCATTTTCTATTTATCATTTTCATTTTTTTATTTTTCAATTTTCATTTTTCGTTTCTATTTTTCAATTTTCATTTTTAATTTTTCATTTTTATTTTTTATTTGTCAATTTTCATTTTTTATTTTTCATTTTTGTATTTATAATTTTCCTTTTTTTTATTTTTAAATTTTAGTTTTTCGTTTTTCATTTTTTATTTTTCAATTTTCATATCTAATTTTTCATTTTTCGTTATTTATTTTTCATTTTTATATTTTATTTTTCTTTTTTCATTTTACATTTTTCATTTTTAATTTTCTATTTTTCAATTTTTTATTTTTCATTTTCCATTTTCCATTTTTCATTTTCAAACAAACAACCAGCTCTCAGAATTATAGTTTCAATATTTACAATATTTGCACGTCATCACGAATATATTTCACCAAATTATTAAAATAACAATCTATTCCAACTGCATTTTGTAAAATTCAACATCAAGTGCCATCTATGTATCACTTATAGCAAACAACTGCAGGGGCTCTGATATACTTGTAGGGTTGTTGAATTATGTATATGTTATACGTTTATATTGTGGAATTTTTAACGTTTTACAGCAAAAGGGTTGTTGAATTAGCTGAAACAATTTCTAATCACAATTTTTTCACCAATACAATCATAGTTAAGTCACACCGCTATTGTCTTACGGCTCACATGTTACGCTGTTTTTGTGATTGTATTGTGAAATAAAAATTTACCGCCGCGTATAGATGTTTACACATCAAAAGTATACAGGTATTGCAGTAATAAAATTATTTTTTAACAGAAATAAAAAGTAAAATATTTTTTTTTTATTGCCTAGAGACAGCACTCTCAAAATAAATTAAAAACCTTAAAATTTTAGATTGCCTGATCGAAAAATCAGATATCATAGAGTAAAATAGTTAAAAAAGAATGAATTTTACTAAAGAGGTACAGTTTTTAACTTTAATATTTTCTGATAAGAGACTTAGGGGCATTACAAATCTAGTATACATTAAATCTGCTCCGTCAATATAGTGAACGTATTGTTTATTCAGATTTAAAAATATGTATAAAAAAAAATTAGATTTGCTATTAGTTTTGCAGTCGCTAATAGTAAATATAAAATAATTATTTTTACTGTCTTTCTTTTTACTCATACTCTCTATCTATCTGTCTGTCGTGGGGCAACCCCCATTCCCCCTTATCCAATAGATCTGACACTTGGCCCATAGTCTTGTTGGGACTACAGATTAACTTTGAGGTAGTCACGCTCAGTCACACATTATATGAAACTTGGTCGATACACCTGCAGTGAAAAAGATTAACTTTGACATCGTCAGGCATAGTCACGCACAGTCACGGATATATTAAAGCCCCACTTCCCTCATCAGATCGATCTAAAACTTTGTCCATAGACTTGTTATGGTCAAAGATTAATTTTATGGTAGTCACACGCAATCACGCACAGCCACGGAGAGATTCAAAACTCATATTCATAAGGAAAGAAAGAGTTTTAATAAAAACTTTGTTTTTATGGGTTATATTATTTATATATAATTTTCAAGGTAAATGAAAGAGTAAAAATGTATTTAATTTAAAAAAAATGTCTATAAGATTCGGAATTCTCAGCCCAATGTCCAATAACACAACACATATGTTTATACATCATTCTATCTTTGTTAAAGTAAAAAAAATATATAAAGAAATAACCAAGTTGTTATTACCGCATTTGTAAGTATATTTGTACAATTGTTTGTACGTAATACCTTGTTTACTTTTTGGCACCTTACAAGATGTTTGTTTAGGCGGAAGCATGTGATAAATTTATAAAGGTTCAAGGTCTTCTGTTTAACTTGTAAAAGTAATTCAGCATGTTCTGAAATTTACAAATTTGCAATTTATTAATATAAATAAATAAAATATTTGGTTTTTCTCCTACTACTTGCTTGAGTTTATATAAGGTTTTAAAAATAAGTGAGATATATATGTATTTTCAATAATGAGACTTTCATATCAGCAGACAAATTTTGAAAAGCCTCTCCAACTTTGCTTTATAGCGGCCATACTTGTCGAAATTGGGAATATATATATGTTATGTCCTGTGCTTCCTAAAAGGAGCAAAGGGCCACAACGAATTCTTTCCAATCGGTGCTTCTTGATACAAGGTTTTTTATTTCACTCCAGCTTAAGCCACCTGGAGTAATTTCAGCTTCAAGTTGCCGTCTCCAGGTGTACGACGGTCACCCAACTCTTCGTGCATTTCCATACGGCATCCAATCATAGCAGCATTTTCCGTGTCGCCATGCGGTCTGCGGAGCGTGGGACCAATCCGGCGCAATTTACGATTTAGAATCTCAATGTGGATTAGGCGTTGGTATAGTTGCTTCCATAATTTGATATTGAGAATCATGTTGGGCCAAAAGATTTGTAAGATTCTTCGCAGACAGTGGTTGATGAATACATGTGTCCAGCTAAAATCGTGCGATGTCGTGTTCCAGTATTCACAGGCATAAAGGAGAACTTATTTCACACAGGAATTAAATATGCTGATCTTAGTTGGTTTCGATATAGCAGTAGAATTCCATACACATTGTAAGATACCAAATGACTGGTTAGCCATTGACATTCGGACGGATATATTATCACTGCAGCTGCCTGTTTTTGATAGTACGTCACCTAGATAACAGAATGTGTTAGCTTCTTCAATCTCAACATTCCGTATTCGAATTTTTGTGTTGTTAAGAGTTTTGCAGCGCATAACCTTAAGAGATTTGAGTTTAGCTGACGCGTGTCGATAACTATGCGATAAGAGGCATATATCATCAGCATATACCAGGCTCTCCAGATGTTGGTTGATTCCCTATCTTATACCTCCATTTGCTGCTGTAGTGTTACGTACAATGATGTCAAGTAGGATGTTAAATAGAAGAGGCGGTAATATACATCCCCGTCGAACACCATTTAGCACATTAAAATTGCTGCTCACTACGTTGTCGAGGACAACTCGGCATATCGCATTCTCATACAAGGATTGGATTAGCCTAATCGTTTTTTTTTTTTGACACAACCTCACAGGTAAATGCGTTCCATATTGCGAGGTATCTCAGGGTATCGAACCCCTTTTCGAAATCTATAAATATCATGTAGAGGGGACATTTCCATTCGGCTGACTGTTCGATGACTATACGAAGACTGTTGATGTGGTCGACGCAAGATTTGTGTGGGCGGAAGCCAGCCTGTTTTTGTTTAAGCTCTGGGAGCACATCATCAGCTACATATCAGCTTTTGCATATAATGTGCTCAATTACCTTGTTGACTGCGGTAAGAACCGTGATGCCTCGCCAGTTATTGCATTCAGTAAGGTCACCTTTTTTAGGGATATTGACTATGACAACTTCCTTTAGATGTGAGTCGATATCACAAGTGTGCCAAAAGTTTCCGATATGTTATCAACTTCAGGGGCTTTATTAGTCTTCGAGGCATTGAAAACAGGAATTATTCCCATAACTTCGGGGCACTCTATGGAATGTCTGGTATCACTATGTGGGTAGTGCAGTAGCATACTCTTACGGGATTTATTGTGGGACTTCGAAAATACGTCTTACGTAATGTGAAAAAGTCATTTATTGCTCAAAAATTTTTATATAAACTTCAGTTTCATAACATATAATTTTCTAAAAAAAATAATAATAAAAGAACCAAAGACAATGAAAATTTCATAAAAATTACGGCAGATTTGGCAGGGAATTTCAAGTTAGGGAAAAACAAGGCAATTTTGAAAAACTTCGGGAATTATATATTAAGTTTATATACTAAGTTCAAAATGGCGGATTTAATGTAGCGAAATAAATTTAAAAATCATTTTAGAGAGCATAGATTAGGAATATGGCATACCAATTTTTGAATTTAATAAAAGCTCCCTCAATTTAATAAAACATATCACAAGTTTATATTTTTGTTATTTATCTTATACTTAAGACTATTTTTGCTTATTTATTTTTGCTTTTTATATGCATTTTCTCTTTTTGACGGTTTATCAATTTTTTTATTTCTTTTTTTAGGCCTTCCGATTCTTTCATAACGATTTTAAACCACGTACCTGAAGCTTTTATTTTTCATTGGTAATTCCTATTTAAAATAAGCGCTTCCTGGTTGTTATAGACTGACAGGATAATGAACTGGTATTGCCGTTGCTGCCTCATAAGTATTTTTTCAAAATTCTTGCTAATTAGTTCTTTGACTTTATGGAGAATTCTGCAAATAAATTTAGTTTCTGTTCATGTAGTTCACCGGGACAATTATTCAATTGAGAAATCGACAATGAGTTTTCTGTGCAAAAAATAATCAATTTTATTTTATATCAAAATAGCATTTTTGATAACAACACGGTACTGCAAAAAACGTTGATACTTGTTTTTCTTCCTGTGTATCTTTAAGGAACGACTTATAATTGCTAAAGGTAATTAGTGTGAAATTTGCTTCTGAATCTTAAGCATCTAGTATCACTATGCTCATCATAACGATCGTTACAATATTCACTGAAATTAAGTTCAATATCTAGATATATTTTCTGGTAAGCAAAAACAGAAAAAATGATACTCTTCACGATTGCGAAATGGTCTGGTAACGAATCGAATAGTATAAAAGTTTACCTTATTATATCATAATCAAGAACGCCATATGAAATGTAAACAACTTACTGTCAGTGCTTCAAAACACAAGAAAAATAAAATTTAAACATGTATGGGATTTGATAGATCACTGTCCGGTAGAATTCTCGCACTCTCACCAGTTATCAATACATCTTGATCAAAATAAGCAAAGAATAACGGCAATGCAAATAAGTGCTTTATAAGATCAGTACAAATAATATACATACAACCAAATTATGTTGTTAGCTCAACAAAAAAATTATTTTGAATCAACATAACAATTTATGTAAGCCAACACAAATCAGTAAATACTGAGCTTTGAAAATCTTTTGCCAGATTCGTAATCAGCAACTCCAACAACTCAAGGGTAATGAATTTTAGGATAATCAAAATATTTTTTAAATTTTATCCGCCATATCCGCCATTTTGAATTTTGAAAGCCTGACGCCCGATACAAAAGCAACACCAAAAACACTCGAGTAAAGATTTTTAAGCCATATCAGCGTGCAGGAGTATCAATATGGACTTGTTAAGTTGGAGAATATTTTTCTGGAAATGCTAATTTTGGACGCATCCAAATGCATATATTTTTTTTTTTATCAAAAAACAAGATTTTTTTTTAAATCACACATAATTTTTTAACACATTACATTAAACACCATTTACAAAAAAAATAAAAAAATTCTTAAAATTCATACTCAATTCCTAAAGATGTAAAATTAAAAAAGGAAATAAAAAACAATCCCAAAAAATTATAATTTTAAAACTCCAATCATAAAAACTATTGGATTTTTAAAATAATTGATATACAAAATATGTGCTGTTTTAATAAAAAATAAAACAATATTAAAACTCTTTCTTTCTTTACGCATATGAGTTTTGAATCTCTCCGTGACTGTGGGTGACTATGCGTGAATATGTCAAAGTTAATGTTTTATTCATGTGTATGGTCAAAGTTTCAGATCGATCGGATAAGGGAAAGTGAGGTTTCAATCTCTCCGTGACTGTCCGTGACTATGCGTGACTATGCGTGACTATGCGTGACTACCCCGAAATTAATCTGTAGTCACAACAACACTATGGGCCAAGTTTCGTATCGATTGGATAAGGGGGAATGGGGTTGCCCCATGACAGACCGACAGACAGAAGACAGACACACAGAGAATATGAGTTAAAAGAAAGACTTTAAAAGCTGGTATTCTTAGAAAATTTCTACATAAATAATGACATCTGTTACAGATGTGGAAGTGATTATACATTTTCCAACCCAACGAACCTTACTTAACCGCCTATTTTGGGACACGCTTACTTACGTATGTGTATGTCTACATTTGTCAAGCATATGTACTTCCTGAAGATTGCTGTGTAGGTGTCAACAAATTAATTTAGACAAATTGTTGACAAATTTTTTATGTGAGCATTAGAATGTACTAATTCATTATTGTTGAAAAATTCCATATGGATATGCGAAAACACAAGAAATATAAATTTTTTTTGTTGAATGTGTTTAAAGTGTTTTTAAATAAAAGTTATAAACCGCTAATGTTTGCATGGTATTTGTGGATTATTTGCTGTCATTGATGCTAATGTAATAATGTACATAATTTTGTTATTTTACTATAAATTCATGTATAGTATATATGGTATGCTTGAAGCATTAGTATTTTAAGTAAAACAACTTTTTAACCAATCTTGTTATATGGAAGAGAAGGCTCCTGGTGTTTAGAAAAGGAGTAATTTCAATATTGGTTTTTACAAGGAATCCGGTTGGTGGCATTGAAAAAATTAATGGTTTTTTTCTGAGGGATGATATCAGTCGACAAGCACCTGGAATGAAGGACGTAAAAAAATCCCTCAACTGGCAGTCGTTAAAAAATTCAAAAAAGATATCTTAACACGACAGTTGGTGATTGCTACAATTTATTCATAGAAGAAAATCCAACAATTAAAATTAGGAAATCCCTGGTTTATAATTATCGGCCGCCAAATGTGTGCCTTGTTGCGAAAACTCCTCTTAATATGTGTATTTGCATCTATCATGATAACTTCAAATTTATGACAGATGTCGGTCATAAGATTTTTTCCACCATACATTTTCCACCATCCTAAAAAGTCATGCTGTCAATATGCTGCAAATTGTATAGTGAAAAATGAGAAATGATTGTCTTTATTGTGATAATATATCAGATCTCTCACCATTACATTATAATGGGGCTATTACAGTATCGTGGAAGCAATGGACAAGTGAAGAAGGGCATTTCCAAATAAATGTTAAGGAAGCTTCGGTAGACTAATATTTGAAGGTTTCTTAATTTAAATTGGATCAATTTAAAACGCTTTGGTACGTCTGCTATATGCAGGCACAATGTTCCAAGACATGAAAGAAATACGAGACCAGAATGAAGCTGTTTTGCAAGTGGATTTCGCTGAAAATTTTGGAATATTTTTCCAAGACGGAATCCAAAGTCTACATTGGAACCATCCACAAGTTACAGTTTTTACAGCGTACGCCTGGGTAAGGTAAGAGGACTGTGTCATTTCACATTCCTATGCTATTATAACAACAAACACATTGTTTGGGTTTTCTTAAAAATGCTTATAAACGAACTCAAAACAAAGGTTGACTTGAAAGTTGTGCACATTTATTCGGATGGTTGTGCATCTCAATTTAAAAATCGATATAATATATTTAACATTTGTCATGTGCCGCAGGATTTTGCATTAGAAGTGACTTGGAATTATTTCACTGCTGGCCATGGTAAAGGAGCTGTAGACGGTATCGGCGCAACTATAAAAAGAACATTATGGACAGCGATTAAAGCTCAAAAATGTATTATGAAAACACCGCTGGACTATTTCAAATATCTAGTACAAAAAAAGAAATTGAATAACATTGCCGTTCTTTACGTATCTAAATAAGACTTAATGCAGAATAGTTATTTTTTAAACAAAAGGTGGGAAGCCGTCAAACCAATAAACAATATTCAAAAAAATCGTAATTTTAAAAGAGCAGATACAGTCTCTGTGTATGTTTACCATACATATGTATTTAAATTTAAAAAAATTACTTTAAAACATATATAATTGAAGTCAATAAAAAGTTTTATTTCTTCAACATTATTGAGTTTTCATACGTCACAGTTTCTAAAAAGTTTTTTTTTAAAGCAAAAATTATTTTTTGCAGACAGTAAAGATTTTATACAATCAAAAATACTTAAAACAATTATCTACATCAAAATAATTGTACGTGTTCTACGCAAAATTTTACAGAATGCAACCTGAGAGTCATAATACCTTAAAAGCAAAAATTTGTAAAGTCACACCCGTCACGGCTTTCTTATGTCCATTCTGAGCAGAAATCATGTTCTTTCAGTGTCGAACTGTCATTAAGCGATTTCAAGATTAATATCCTTGGGAATTGCAGCCTTTTTTTTAATTATAAATTTTATATTTCTGAATTAGAACGCAAAATGTGAGTATCATTGTCACACACGTCACAATGGAATTACCCTCATACAATATTACTTAAAATAAATAATTTTATTTTTAATAACCTACATTTAACAATTTATAAAAAAAGAAACAAAAAACAACAATATTCTAGACATTTAGTTTTTTTTTTGAACTGAAGTGTGTTATATATAGTTTGAGAGCTATGCGGAATTAAGTTCCAAAGACGGACTGCATGTATGAAGAATTGCCACTGAGACATTAGGCTATGATGTCTAAAAGATATAAGAAATTGAGATGTTCATAAGGGTGTTCTGGCTGGCAGGTAAATATAATTTTATGTATGAACAGTAGAACTCTAATTTTTAGTACATTATCGGAACTATTTAATACCATAAAGTTGAAAAGAAAAAGGAGAGATATGCGACTTGTCAGACCATTTACATAACGCACATTATTATTAAATACCACGTTCATTTTCCGTTTAATCTGCATATCACAACTGGCGAAAAATTCACAACCGTGTCTATAATATTAATAGGCAGGGCGATTTCATGTGACCGATGTAAGTTTCACAGTTTTACCCCAATTTTAACAAAAAAATTATCATTTGAAAGGTTTTTTTTTATCTGTTACCCAGATTTACAGATTTTCATCGTCTGGAGTTTTTTGGAGTTATGATCGTTTAAAGTTGCTACTAACCCATACATAAAATTATACAATGCTATGAGTGTGTTTATTAAATTTGTTAATGTGTTTGTGTTAATGTGTTGAGTTTGTTTTCTTTATTTAAAACTAGCTGTTTTTACCCGGTCTTGCCCGGAATAAAAAGGCCTTTGAATTGAAAAATGGCTCACTATGCCTACCAGGCGCTGAGCACTTAGTCCCCAATTAACAAATTCCCCAATAAAATGAACTTTCTCCCCAAAAATTTGTATGGGCAGTAAATTCATTTTTTATTTTGATTAAAAATTTTTTAATTTTTTAATTTAGAAGTTTTTTATACGCAAAAATGCTTCAAAAATAAGGTGCGAAACCGCTTTAAGTTTTTTTTTTCAGTTTATTTATAAACATTAAATATAACGAAATGGTTCGCAAATTAAAGGAATCAGAACTTTTAAAAATTGAATTACTTCATTCAATAAGTGATCATCATTGAGCAGAGACGTCAAATTCAAGTTTCAGAAATGAAATACTAATGCGACGTTTAATATTGTGTCGCAAGGTTTCTTTAAGCAACTGCTTATAGTATATGTGTGGCCTATTTTGATCGACAGGTAATTATTTCACATACGTAGATAAATTTTATCATACGACATTTCACTAAGCTGTGTTCCGCGAGCGAGTCGCGTCCGCTTCCGCGCGTTTGGCAGCCACACCCGCGCAGTTGTTGTCAACTTATTTTAATCGCCAAAATATATTTTTCAGATCATTGCGATATTTTAGCTGAGCTGTGTTTCGCGAGCGCGTCGCGTCCGCATCCGTCGCGTCCGCGGCCGCGTCAGCGCTCCGCGCGCCTCGCGCCGCTTCCTCGCAGCTACTACCCGTACTGCCGCTTAGTTCTCGTTAACTTATTTGAATTCCTGAAACATATTTTTTAGAGCATTGCGATATTTTAGCTGAGCTGTGTTCCGCGAGCGCGTCGCGTCCGCGTTCGCGCGCCGTTTCCGCGCGTTTGGCAGCCACACCTATGCTGTCGCGCAGTTGTTGTCAACTTATTTTAATCGCCAAAATATATTTTTCAGGTCAATAAGATATTTTAGCTGAGCTGTGTTCCGCGAGCGCGTCGCGTCCGCATCCGTCGCGTCCGCGTCCGCGCGCCGCTTCCTTGCAGCTACTACCCGTGCTGTCGCTTAGTTCTCGTTAACTTATTTTAATCCCTATTTTAGCTGAGCTGTGTTCCGAGAGCGCGTCGCGTCCGCATCCGCGCGTTTGGCAGCCACACCTGTTCTACCGCGCAGCTGTTGCCAACTTATTTTAATTGTCCAAATATATTTTTCAGATCATTCCGATATTCTATCTAAGCTTCCGCGCAACGAAATGATGCTATTGAAAAGAATACTCATTTTAAATGCATTTATTTTAGGACATATATTGAGAGCAGTAAGCAAATATTTACTAAAATAAATATGTAACAAAATTCATTAAATAAAAATATGTAAAAATTTAAGAATGAATTTGGGGAGTAAGTTCATTTTTTATTTCGATTTAAAAACAAATGGGGAATTTGTTCATTTCTTTTGGGTACCTTTTTTTAAGTTTGGGGGATTTGTTCACCGTATAGTTATTTCCGTGTAAACCAAATTTCAGAGAAATCCGTTGAAAAGTACAAATTTGTTTAGGGAAAAAATATGCCACACAACAATATATGAATTTTATATGAAAATTGGGGGCAAAAGTAGGCGTGGTCGGTAAAAATCATATGGCGACCTTCCCTGTATGTACTAAATTTCGGAGAAAGCCATTGAAAAATAAAAGTTTGTATAGCAATCAAATAAAGAAACAAACTAAAGAAAAAAAAGTTTTATATACATGGAAGTTGGCGCAAAGTAGGCGTGGCCTGTAAGCAGCATATGGTGACCTTCCCTGTAGTATAGAGATCGTGTGACCAAATTTTAGACATCCCTTGAAAAATAAAAATTTCTATAATGAACAAATTTATCAAAAAACAGAAAATTAATTTTGTATAAAAAGTGGGCGTAGAAGTAGGCGTGGCCGGCAAGAATCATATGGCGAACTCTCTGGAGTACAGAGATCGTGTGTAGCAAATTTCAGCGAAATCCGTTTAAAAAAAAATTGTGTAGCGAACAAATGTACCAAAAAACACAATATGAATTGTATACAAAAAGTGGGCGTTAAAGTAGGCGTGGCCGGTACGAAGCATATGGCGACCTTTCGTGGAGTACAGAGATCGTGTGTACCAAATTTCAGAGAATTCCGTTGAAAAATAAAAATTTGTATAGCGAACAAATATACCAAAAAGCAGAAAATGAATTGTATAAAAAATGTGGGTGAAAAAGTAGGCGTGGTCTATAAAAGGTAAATGGTGACCTTAAGTGGAGTACGGGGATCGTGTGTACCAAATTTCAGAGAAATCTGTTAACAAATAAAAATTTGTATTGTGAACAAATATGAATAAAACAGAAAATGAATTTTACATAAAAAGTGGGAGTAAAAGTAGGCGTGGCCGGTAAAAAGTACATGGCGACCTTTCATGGGGTATAGAGATCGTGTGTACAAAATTTCAGGAAAATCCGTTGAAAAATAAAAATTTGTATAGCGGTCAAACAAACAAACAAACAAACAAACAAACAAACAAACAGAAAATGAATTTTATATATATAGATGAGTTAAATTGTGAAGCATACCTTTAGGGTATTTATTAAATGAAAAAAAAAAATTTCATAGAATTTGCACTCGAATTTCGAGTGCTAGTAACAATAAATGCATTAAATACGTTTTGGCGAAAAGTATCATTATTTTAACTGGAGTACAATATTGAGTTTGCCATAGGATATGTACGACCGCATGTATAATTAATATGGTTGGTTCAAATAAGAGTATTATTGAAAAATATTCCGAAGTTCTTAGCCGACTCTACTATCTCAATTAGTTGGTTGTTGAGAAATATGTTTGGTGTATAAAATGATGGTGAACATTTTTTGATAATAAGGCACTTTCACTTATTGGGATTTATTCCAGGACAATTAGCCGCAGTCCACCAATAAACGCGATTAGTTCCTGGTTTAGAGTGGTAATTCATTGATCATATGATTCAAGGTTGGACATCGTCAGTATACATTCTGACCTTGCTATATTGAAGTTTATCTGGGAGACAATTGGAATATAATGAAAATAGAAGTGGACCAACAATCGATCCTTGGGGAATATCACGTAACACTGACAAAGAATTTAATTTTGTAGTTGTAGTTACAACATGCTGATACCTGTTGGTTAGATATGATTTAATTAGAAGCGTAGCTGTCGATGAGAATTTGAAAAATTTTTCAAATTTATAACATAAAATGTTTTGATCAACCGTATCAAATGCTTGAGAGTGATCTAAAAGCATCAAAAAAGTAACATTTCCATTATCCACCTGTTTCTTTATATATTCGGCAATATCCACTAGTGCAGTTGTGCAGTGCTGTTATACTTGAGATGTCGAAAAATTCTGTTGATAAAATCAGAATTTTATTAATTATACCACTATGTGGTTTGGGTATAATGAATTTGTGCTGCTGTTTGTAACAACCAAAAATATTCGTCCTAGACCCATCTTTAATTATACCGATCGACTCAGAATCACTTTTTGAGTCGAAATAGCAATGTCTGTCCGTCCGTCCGTCCGTCCGTCCGTCTGTGTGTCCATGTAAACCTTGTAATCAAACTAAAGGTCGCAAATATGAAATTTGGTGTGTAAGCTTTCATCGGCCATGGAATGAACGCTACGAAATTGGTGAGAATCGGTCCATGTTCAGACCTAGTCCCCATACAAATGACCCCTTTGAAATCTACATAAATTCAAAATTATCATATAGATCTCAGTCAAATTGGGTTTGTATGAGTTTAGTACATCCATTAATCAGTAGTCAAAAAATGATCCCTATGGGACAACTCTTAGTCATAGGCCCCATATAGAGCTGCTTCCCGATCTTCACTTAAATCTATTAAAAAACAAAAATATTCTTGAATCAAATTTATAAGAGTTATTTAACAAAATTTCTAGCCAAAGGTGAACACTAAACCTACTACTAAAACAATCTGAGTAAAAATCAATAATTTAAATGTTACAAAAGACGACTTCTTTTAATTTGTGGCAAAAAGTAGGTCCTAGTTTTTTAACGATCTATTAGAAAACAGTACGAACTCAAAATAAATGGGGTGAAAAATCTAATTTTATATTTTTTACTCCATGCAACTTCACAAATTGTTGTATTTTCAACAAATAAAAGTTTTTTTCGGAGAAATAAAAACTAATTATTTTGTAACCATATAATAAAATCCATATTTTAATCTAACTGCAAATATATTAAGGGGATAAGGTTTTAAAAGTTAAAGAAAGTCGTATTTTCATAATCCTTTTTTGAAGATACGAATAACGTTGGATTATTTATTTCATATACACGTTATAGCATAACACTTTAGGAATCTTTGAAAAAATTTTCAAATAAAAATTTTAAAAAATAAGTCCGTGACTGCGAATCTCCGGATGCATTGATGTTTTGCGGCGAATTTCATAACTCGTTACCGGATCAAACGAAATAAAAAAATCGAAATGCGTTTAAAAGGTGACATGTTTCCTGAGGTTGTGACGAGGAGTTCTTTAAAATTAATTTTTCTTTTTTCTGAATTTTGAAGTGAAAAACACGATTTTTGCTATAGAATTTGTTGTTAAAAAATGGGGAAAAAAATGGAAAATAAAAAAGAGCTTTCGTGGCTACCTGATGATTTATATGCAGTTATAGTGTGTAAAATTTCAAAAGCATCGGTCAAGTAGATTTTGAGTTATGACGTTCACGGACTTGGAACATTTATTTGCGAGAAAATCGATTTAAAAGTTTTTAAAAACTGTTTTATATACGATATACCGTATGAGGCCCGTCGCTGGAAACTCTGTATTTCCTTAAGTTTTGCTCCGATTTACTTGACAATTTGAAACAACACTCACGACATGTTGTGCATTCAGAAATAACATTTTAGAATCCTACCCCCCCCCCCCGCCATCCCCTTCAAAGTAATTAAAAAACAAAACTGAAACCATTTCTTAAAAGTATTTTATGTATTTTTAAGAATTATTTTCGTGAAACAATTAAACCCCATTTTTTTTTGTCATTTTTGCATAGATTGCGCTGAGCTTGGTGCCCTCTCGTAACGACAAAAGCAGTCAGACCAAAAATGTTGTTCATATTTCTTTGAGTCAGTTAATTATCTTGCAAAAAAATTTGTCTTTAATGTCAAGTTGAGACCAAAAGTTTTTTTATTTTTGTCCATGGGACGAAACACTGTGCGTCGTCGCTTACGTTTATTAGACAGTAGTGGAGACACAGAAACTCCAACAGTCTTATCTATATTTAAAATAGACTTTTACCAGACATTAAAGGAAGTAGAGAAATTTACCCATTCTTCAAATTTAGCAAAAAGAGATGCAATCCAATTTACTCTGAGATTTTAGAGTGCTGCTGTGATCATAGCTTCATTACCACCGAAACAAGTATATCAGAATTCTCGTATCCTATTTGTAGATGCAAGTGCAGAGTTACTTTTTAATTTATATTTTCCATTTGAAGTTCTATTATTTTACTTGAAGTTTTGTTTTATTTTTCCGATCTTATAGTATTGTGTTAATTATTATAAAAAAAATTTGATAAAAATAAATAAAATATTTTAAACAAAAATGTATGTTGATTCACAGGCACACCCACACATAATTATCACTGATATTATAAATATGTCCATATACCTTTAGCGTAGGAGTCAGTTTTGTAGTAGGAGTCGGAGTAGGAATCGGAGTCGAACCATCAAAATTTCAACGGATGTAGTCATAGTCTGAGGTGGAACTTTTTTGACGACTCAACAGTCAATGTAAAGATGCTATAAAGGCAAACATATACTTAAAATATTTTTTTAACCCTTCTGCATCCCTTGGATATTTGCTCTTCCTATGATCCTTTGGGTCAATATGACCCAATATTAAAATGTAAACAAAATTTCATATATAATACAGGAAATTTATTTGGTTTGTTGTTTTTTTATTTATTATAACAAAAAATAATGAAAACTAAAATAAATAAGCCCTTCCTGAGCAATTATTAAAAATATATATACATATATAAAATAAAATTAAATTTGAAATTCAGCCTTTTTTTTAAATAATAAAATTTTAATTATATTTTTAATACTAATGTTTAAAAATTTTAGAATTTGTGTGACAATATATACACAATGTGACCCCTTGCAAATAAATTTTTTACAAGAATCACATTTAGTGGAATACTTATTTTATCCTTCCATGTTGACAAAACAAACACCCCTGTCGTTTATTTGATAAATTACTGGACAATGGTTTATTTATACTATTTTGTTTAGACCATTGCGAGACACCTGTGAGATAATTTTATTCTTGAATGTTTTTAAAAAATTTCTTGTTGATGGTCCATGTGACAAAACCTTGCTTCGCAAAATATGATCATTTATTAGCTGATCTGCAAGTTCTGCTAGATAAATTGTGCAACTGAAGTTTTTATTGAAATTCAAGAGAGGATTCATATTAGCTCATATGATATTAGTCCAATAGGCCATCGCCTAGTGTTGCGCTTACATATGTAATTAGCAACTAGTTGGTCAACTCAAGCTTTCGTTTGGTTGCAATGGTGTGTTATTTCAGGTTTTTTTTTCATCATCTTTTACATTGGCTGAATGATGAAGAGGACTTAAGAGGAGATCGTATTTATTTTTTTTTTTGGAACATAGGATACTATAGTTATATCATTTGAAAGCAAAAAAATCAGAGTGCAATATGGGCTTTTTTTCATATCTAGAATTTTTGATGTGAAAAAAGTTTTATTTTTACGGACAGTACCAACTAATGCAATACTCTCACAAAGTAGTTGAATGGCAAGATTATGTGTAGTAAAAAAATTATCACATGTAATTGTGCATCCCTTTGGGAGAGGGTCTGATAATGTTAGCACCACTCCTCACCTAAATTAAAAATATGGAAATAAAACAAGTGTTATACGAAGTACAAAAGTCTCACATTGATTTTTTTCTGGCTGTGTATTTCTTGCTTTGCCTGTGTACACTTTCATATTCCAGGCATACTTAGTTGTGGAATCGGAAAGTGCCCAAATTTGTATGCCATATCTGGCGGGCTTTGATGGAATATATTGCCTAAAACTGCACAGACCTCGAAATGGAACCAACTGTTCATCCACAGTAACATTTTCATGTGGATTTTAAAAAACTTTGAGCTGTTTACTGCACTTATCCCAAACGTTTCTCATCGGTGCTAGTTTGTCACGAAGTCTTCTTTCTTCTCTATTTCCAAAGCTGTCAAACCGTAGGCACTTTAATATGCTCGCAAATCGCTTGAGACTCATTTTTGTTTTCTCCATGAAATTTATATTTTGCTGCATTATTTGTAATCTAAGATATGCATCAAGCTCTGTCATGTCAATGTTTTGCCAATTATTTCCATATAATTATACACCTTTTTGATTTGTTATTTGAATCATAATATATTTTATATTCGGTGATATAAAAAAATCGAACGAAGACTTTATATCTGTAACCATAGATGGTGCTCTTTTGGTAGGTCCAGGCTTATTCAATAAAATTTAATTTTTTGGTAACCTGGCTGTTCGAGTGGTGGCTGTTCTTTCCAAACTATACTTTTGTGCTTAGATATTAAGTAAGAATCACCGATTGCAGTTTGAATGAACTCTTTTGTGTACAAAGTTCAAGCATCAATACGTTGCCATATCATCATGCAACAAATTTCAAGAGATACCTTTGCGGGATTCTCCAAATCCTACCCACAAATTTTAAATGAAAAAATATTCAATGAACGCGCTTTGATTGATAATTTCACTGCAAAAGTGATTGATCGATGATTCTGATTGAAGATGAACTCAATTCTTTTATATAATAAAGGAAAAAAAAATGGTAAAGTGAAATTAAACTTGCAATATCGCTTGTTGGGTCATATTGACCCAAAGGATATTAAATGTGTGTAAATCGTTTTTTGAAATGTGGAGGGGGGAGAAAAAATTTAAACTTTATTATTTTCTTTTAAAAGTATAATTTTCATCCCTATAATGGATAAATCAAAGTTTCACGTTCATATCTTATAATTAAAGGGAAAAATTTTGCGTTTGAAAAACAAAATTGGGTCAAATTGACCCAAGGAGTGCAGAAGGGTTAACTAAATGGAAACGTGCAGAGCTTACTGCTCTAACTATTAAATTGGTACATTATTTGTCATTTGTGTGTTCTTATTTTATCGCTATTATTAAACTAAAACTGAACTGCAATGATTTGAAATAAATTTTTAAAATAAAAATTTTTATTCAAAAAATAAAATTATAATTAAGTTATCGAAATAAAAACCTACAAAACAAGATAAAAAAGAAAAAACGTGTCATAAAGGTAAACTTTAAATAACTGGAATAAACAAACGATATCGATGGTGTATAACTGAACTAGTTATACTAGTAGATTCCTACGCTCGAAATTCGACTGCAATTTCTAGGCAGCTTTATTTTTCAAATTATCCAATTCACAAACCAACACTTTTATGGTTTATTATTATTGTGAATGAATAACAAACTCATTAACAAACATATTAATAAATGTAATAAAACACACAAAGCATATGTATAATTTTATGTATGTGGTAGCAACTTTAAATGCAATTACTCAAAATAAAGGAGCAAATTTAAAAATCTGTAAGTCTTCAAAACGGCGAAAAAGAAATACCTATCAAATAATATACGTTTGGTCAAAATCGGGATAAGACGGTAGAATAAAACATCGGTCACAAGAAATCGCCTAGCTTATTAATATAATAGATTAATACAAATATGGGTTTTAGAATATGAATCTCGACAATGTGATTCTATAATATATACAAAAATTTTTAGAACTCTGCAAATTAAATCCTACCAAAAATGATTTCTTAGAAGTACTTGAAAATCCACAGAAATTAGAAAATGTATCTGAAAGCTTATTTTTTAAGGAAATAATTTATATTTAAAAAAGTAAGTTTTCTCATTTTTAAAAAGTTTAAAATTAAGAACAATTTTAGCAACTATAGCACTCGCTAGCAACTATAACTGAAAATGATATTTTAAGGCAATTATGAGTTTTGTATTTAAACTCTTTTTTAAAACAAATATAAGTAAACCCCAAAAAGTTAACTTATATTTTCAGCCTAATGTAAAACTAGAAAAATTTAATTACGCTTTGTATCATTGGAATCAGATTTGATAAAAAGGTGTGAAAAAATTCTTGGAAATTGAAAATGGTTTTCGAAAACCTATATAACGTTTATACATAAAATTTCCCTAAAATCCTCATTCTTAAAATTTTCTATGCCAAATATAATAGTATTAAATTACACCCACAAATCGTTACTCCGAAAATAGGACTATTTTTACCCAAAGTCAGGACTTTTATAACTTGCTATTTTAAGTTAACAACATAGTTCCTCTCTTTTTAGATCCCTCTACATGAGGGAGTCCTAGTGAGTTTCCATGGGTCCTAGTAAGTTTGTCTACTAATACATACAATATTATGGATGTTATAGGACAGGTTTTGATATCAGAAAAATTTTTGAAAATTCCACTTTTAAAAATAAACTGACATGTTATCTGCAAATAATCCCCAAGACATTATATCACAAACTTATGTTTTTCCTATGTTTCTTATTAGTTTTAGCCAGGGTTTCTCTATATTTGTTTCATTTTTCGTCATTATTCCAAGCATTAGTCGCTAACGATGTTTGTGTTATTTTTTTTTATTTACGACCCAGTGAGCCATATAAATGACACATTCTTCAGACTATTTACACGCTGTTTCTTTTGTTTGTTTTTTCGTTGTATCTTGCGGCCAATTAGAAAATCTTAAACAGATTGAGTTTTTTCTTGAACACTTGCATGGCCTGAAGTGATTATTTTTTTTTTTTGCCTACTTTCCACTTGTTTTTATATTTTTATAGACTTTTTGTATGTATTTATGTAAAAATAAAATTGGTTTCGTTTTCTGTAGAAGATTCATTTCATTTCATAGAACTTTCATAATATTCACAGTTTGATTTAGCTTAGTTCTTTGTTTACAATGATTTTCACAGAAAATATTTTAGCTTTATCTATCTAAGTAAACAATAACCACAAGGTCTCTTCTTACTTCTAAGTATTGTTTGTTTTGCTAATATCCAAGGGCTTTGATAGTATCGTTTTCGTTTTGTGTTAAGATTCATTGCACTTATGATAATAGCTTTATCTGATGGACTTATTCTATGGAGGATAATGTATACGTTATGAACTTTTTAACACAAAACAAATATAACTCATTGTGGTTTAATATGAAAATTTGTAAAAGTGTGTTTTTTAATTGAATGATGTCAGTGAATAACAATTGTTTTAAATTTGGCAATAACTGTTCAAATCAAGTTATGCTGTATACGAAGTTCTCCTTACATTTGCATTTTAGAAACTTATGTTCTTTCATAATATTAATAAGCACGGCGATTTCTTGTGACCGATATAAAAGTTTTATTTACCAATTGACTTTGACCAAACATAGACCATTTGAAAGCTATTTCATTTCAGCTGTCCACCATATTTACAGATTTGCACCGTCTCGAAAAATTTTTCTTTTTTTTTTGAGTAACATGAATTTAAAGTTGCTACTAACACATACATAAAACACATATTTAAGCTTCAAATAAAAAACTGTCGCTGTGTGTGCGTTCATTAAATTTGTGTTGAATTGTGAATTGGAATTTTCGCCTGAATTTTGAGGGCTTGGCTCTGCTAGTATAAGTTTAAAGCATCTTTTAAATTCCACGGCTCTAATTGGCGTATGTGCCAATGCATAACAAATACACCGTATACAATTTTAAGCTAATTCCTAATTCGTAATTCCTAATTTTAACATTATTTTTTTTTTGTTAGTATGATATCTATTTAGCCCTATTTAATATTAGGACAAACATGTTGGTTGTTAGGGTGCCCCAACTGTAAATTTATTATGTTGGATTTTATATCTCTTCAATTCCCATAGTGAAGCTAACAAAAATTTTGATTTTCTTTTTGGTTGAAATAGATAATGTATGTTTTATTAAAAAGAAGAAAAATAAAATTGCAAAATAAACCCACCCAATTTTTTAAAGGGCGGTCACCTACAGGTGATACTGGGAACTGTGTAAAGTTAATGTTTTAAAATACCCGTTTTTGCTCAATCTTTTCGTAGAAGTAAAACATTAATTTTTTAATAATACATATTTATTCAAAATTTATATGCAAACCTGATATTACACTTACTTTTCATTGTACTATTGTTTTTTTGGAATATTTACTTATATTTTTATTAATTTTGTAATGTCAGGAAAATTCAGGCGAGTTTTTTCTCTGTATATGCCCACTTTCGCTTCCATCGGCCGGATGTTTTCGCCTTATGTGAGACCCAGGTAAGTGAGGATGATAGTCCACAGGATTTTCACATACCTGGTTATCACCTTCTATCCCTTTTTACTTTTCATAGGGGCCCTGCAATATACATTCGCGACAATGTTGTGTACCAATTCCAGCAACATCTGAACTGTAATGATGCCGAACTTAACTCACTTTGGGCTAAGTTAAAAATCAGGTCACACATTTTGCATTTCGGGTTTCTATACAGAAGCCCAAACATAGAAAGGGAGCATACCTATAATGGCTTCGATGCCCTTGCTGAATCTATAACTAAAATATAAGAAAGTTGCGCGAATAGCGAAATAATAGTTGCCGACGATTTCAATATTCATTACTCTTCTTGGCTTCACCATTCGAGTCAATCAACTGCCGAAGTCCGTTACGTTTAGCTTTTCGCCTCGCATAACCACTTAGCGCAACTAGTGAATGAACCAACGCACATTCCAACGCATTGAAGGCCAAAGCCAAAATATTCTCCACCTTTTCCTAACTTCACACCCTGACAAGTATGAAGTTAAAATTATTGCACCTCTCGGTAATTCGGATCAGTGCACCCTTTCCGCATCTTTTTCGTACTCTGTGTTTCATAGTGTTTCAACACCAGCTACGAAAAGCTCAGTTTTTATTTACGAAAAGGGTCGTTGGTCCGAGCTCAACGATTTCTTCTAGCATTTCAACTGGAAAATTTGTTTCCTGGACAATAATATTGACGCTGCAGCGATAATGGTGGAATAAATAATTGTGCTTGGTATGAGATTATTCATTCCATCAAAGTACATTTCGGCTTAACCTAATCAAAAATCTTGGTTTAACCAGACTTGCAGAGATGCAGTCAAATCTATAGATGAAGTGTTCAGACTTTGGAGTAAAAATAAAAATTCCGCCACTGAGCTGCTACGCAAACAGGCGAGAAACGAATATGCTAAAGTACTAAGGCGTGAAAGGTTTCTTCACGATCAGCGTCTTCGTGCTAAAGTTCTTTCTGCTCCTCGGGGCAGCAAGAGCTTTTGGTTATTTGTTAAAAGAGTAAAGAGTAATGCTAGTTCTGCAATCACAACTCTTATAATGAATGACCAAATATTCACTGACCCGGCTAATAAGGCTAACCTTTAAGCTGAACTTTTTGCAAAAAATTAATTTTTGCCGGATAGCGATCAAACACTGCCCGAAGTGGTGCAGTTAAAAAGGTTCTTTCGGATCTCAACATTAATAAGTCTTCGGGACCGGATGGTATACCAACACTGGTGCTGAAACAGTGCTCTTCGACGCTAGCCAGTCCCTCTTGCTAGAAGGTTGCTAATGTCCACCCAATCCCATAAAAGGGTGTGGCTAATAACCCTGAAAATTACCGTCCAAACGCAATCTGCTCTGCACTCTCAAAGGTGATGGAGAGCATCATCAATTTCCATCTCGTGAACTACCTAAAGGCCAACTCACTTATTAACGATCGTCAGCATAAGTTCCGTAGAAATCGTTCCACGGGAGACCTGCTAGCTCTACTTTCTGAGCGCTGGAGTCGATGAATTCGCAATTTTTGCGAAAGCATATTGGTTGCTCCAGATATTTCCAAGGCATTCGGTCGTGTGTGGCACGGTGCACTGAAATCTAAGCTTATTGCATTTGGGGACGGTAATTTCTCTCGATTTATATCGAGTTTTCACAGAGATCGAACAATATGTGTTGTTATTGAATTGAGTCTCATCCAATGAGTTTCAGGTTAATTCAGGGGTACCCAAGGTTCCGTTCTTTCTCCTTCTCTTTTCCCTATCTTTCTGAACGACCTTCTTGGTCAAACTTTTCACTCTGTATACTCTTTCGCAGATGACAACAGCATTTGTCATTCATTTTCCTTTACTTGTAGGCCAAGCCTCTTGGAGTTTGGTGGCAAAAGGCGGACAAAGAATGACACACTCAATCAAGACCTATTACCAATCTCCGAGTGGGGTAAAGCGAATAGGGTTGATTTTAATGCCCTGAAGGCTCAGTGTTGTATGTTGACCCATAGGGCCATGGATTCAACAATGTCATCTGTATATATGGGTGGTATAGGCATTGAGGAGTAGGATACTCTTGATGTTCTGGGCATGAGAATTCAATGTGATGTTCGTTGGAACGATCACGTTTTTCAAGTGTCGAAAGAAGCATTCAAGTGTCTTGGTTTTCTAAAACGGTGCAAAAATTACTTTACTCCTTCTGATCTCCTTAAAATCTATACCACTTGCATCTGACCGAAAATATTATACAACTCCCATATATGGGCAGGAGCTTCAAAGTCTATTTTGGAGCTACTGGACCGTGTGCAAATGAGGGCGATGATGCTTATAAATGACAGTAGGGTATCCAATTCTATTGACTCATTGGAACATCGTCGGAATGTGGGTTATGTATCACTGTTCTATAGATACTACCATGGGAAATGTTCTTCTGAGATTAGCGAACTTCTTCCAAGTGCCCGAGTTTCGGTTCCCTCTACCCGCTTCTCTAGTAGATCACATCCGTTTGTAGTTTATTGTCCAGTTGACCGCGCAACGCATTACAGAGAGAATTCGTTTATCAGTCGAACTAGTCGTATGTGAAATAAACTCCCCGCAGAGGTCTTTCCTGATAGTTATAATCTAATAAAATTTAAGTCAGATATCCACAGACACTACTCCCTCTTTCCTCCTTCCCATAACCTATTTTCCTGAGATCAACACAATGCACTGCATCTGTAGGGGGCATCCCCTGAGTGTTGGTTAATAAATAAAAAAAATAAAAAATAAAAAAACAGAATTTCGGATTGGAGGCTTGTCATATTTTTGCCGGTATGTTGTTGCTATATTTCTGCAGAAATCGCTGTAAATCAATTATTTTCCAACTGTCTTTTGATAAGTCATGCATTTTGGCAAGCTGCATCTAAACCGAAAGCAAACAGAGAAAACCACCATTTCTTCCGCGGAGAGGTACCCTCATAAAGTCAAAGTTTCATCAAAACGATCAAGCTATTATTGTACATCCGTGTGAGTGTTGGACACTCAACTTGAATTTTTGACCGGGTTTTATTTATAAAACCAAGTTGAAAGTTTGATACAATATTGACAATACTTTTTCATGCCACTTAGCCGCAACAATTTCTTCGGAAAAATTATAACAAAGCTCATCCTTTGGTTCTTTTTTCATTTCTTCTGAGCTTGGCTAATTCAGGCTGCAACTTTAGACCTGGTCCTGCCTCACGCTGCTGTAGTTCACAATTCAGTAAATAAACATGGCGATTAGGTGCAGACCGGAGCTTGCAACTGAACCATATTGGTTTTTTCTATGTGCTGTTTAGTACCATGTTTTCCAAAGTTGATACTATAGTCTCATTATGGAGATAGGATAAGAACCAGCTTTTTCGAAATTTTTAGTGAAATTCAGGTTTAATTTCGTGAAATATGCCCGAACTTTAGCAAATTTGTCGTTGGGTGACAAGGATGTACTGTCTGGAGACATTGCTGAATTTCGAAAAGCCTGTTTCGCCTCATACTAGGTGCTACTAGGTCATTGTGCATGTTACTCTTTACTTTCCAAAACATTCTCGCATACTTTGTCGCAAAATATCCTCACCGCAACAGTATTGCCATGTAAACTCTAGTTTCATCAACAGTCACATTCAGTGTGCGATTTCTTTGCTATGAACTTAACAAGATTTTCGCTTCAAAGTAATTCAAAGCATTCCACGGCAGTCATCTCTTCCTTAAGTTAGTAAAAGTTTATTCGTCACAGTCTCCTTTGTTAAAAGACGCAAATGAAGTATTGTTGACAGTGTTTTCCCATTTCTATACCCTATACCCTATGTGACGTTGTGCTGCTGGTTGTAACAACCAAAAATATTCGTCCTGGACCCATCTTTAATTATACCGATCGACTCAGAATCACTTTTTGAGTCGAAATAGCAATGTCCGTCCATCCGTCCGTCCGTCTGTGTGTCTATGTAATCAAACTACAGGTCGCAAATATGAATATGTTTTGATGAAATTTGGTATGTAAACTTTCATCGGTCATGGGATGAACGCTATTGAAATTGGTGAGAACCGGTCCATGTTCAGACCTAGTACCCATACAAATGACCCCTATGAAACTGACATAAATTGCCATAAGTTCCAAATTATTATATAGATCTCAGTCAAATAGGGTTTGTATGTATTTACTATTATTTATTTATTCTAAGTCATTGGCCCCATATAGAGCTGCTTCCCGATCTTCACTTAAATCTATCAAAAAAACAAAAATTTGCACAGATTTTTCTCAAATTTGGTGTGTATATATTTTTCAAAGTATAAGTGACTTTTCCAAATATGGTCAGGATTGGTCCATTTTTCGACCTAGTCGCCATATAAATATAGTAGCTGATATGAACTTTTTCATATCTGCAGCGAAAAAAATTAACAAAAATGCCACTCACAATTGGTTTATGCTTATTTGCTATATCCAATTAGTTGGACCGAAGAGATAGGGTCTCTAAACCATGGTATAGGGTATCGTATAGTCGGGCTAGACCGCCTATATTTTTCTTACCTGTTTGATATTGCTGTTGTTCTTCTCTTTCTTCTTAGGCATTATGTGCACTAGTTTCTGTGTATATAGGCGCATTTTGCATTTCTACTTTAGACCGAAGAATGCGACCAAGAAGATGACTAATACTAGCTTCATTCTCATCACCACTGTCTTCATCACTCACTTCGGCATCATCAGGTGGAAATAAAATAAAATCACCTACGTCTTCACCGACATTCAAGATATCGGCAATCTCATCTAATCTTAACCTATGTTGCATATGAGCATACAAAATATACATTAATAGTGTGAATAAACTAAGTACTAATAATACCCAGTGTCACCTTTAAAAATCCCCTAGTATAAATAATGCCAGCGTTGCCAAAATGAAATCAGGTGTTGTCTGTATATTATTAATATTTATATTATTCAGTGATGTCTGTATTTATGTTTAAAAATTCCGTTTATTTTTGTAACCTGTAGGTGACACTGGGAATTGAAGTGATATAGAATATTATAAAAAAATATTTTCATTCAAAGGAAGTTGATAATAGTTTATATAGACCAACCATAAGACAATCTCTATCATAACTAATCTGTCTTTTTGAAGGATTACCAAAATCGGATGAAAGCTACGTGGGTCCAACGGCAATAAATTCGTTAGTAATTTAGGCATTTGAAATGCAATATTTTTTTATACCGTCCACCCCAGTGTGCAGAGGGTATATATAAGTTTGTAATTCCATTTGTAATAATTAGAAAAAAAATTCCGGACCTCATAAAATATATGTATCTGTGATCCTTATAACAACCGGAGTTGAAATAGCGATGTCCGCCTGTCCGTCTGTTGAAATCACGATGACAACTTCAATCGGGCAGGTAGTGTGCACGTTAGCACAAAAAATGATCGAGCAACATTCTGAGAAGTTTTCTGTTTAAAATCGTCCAAATCGGTTGCTTAGAACCCGAGATTTGAATGAAGAACTAAAAAAGTCTTGAAAAGGTATGATTTTCTATGTTGTTCTTGTCACAATCACGCCCTCAATACGACAGCTAGGGTGATCGCTTTTAGTGAGAATGATTGACCAAGAGCATGGGAAGATATCTGTTTCATAAATCATAAAAATCGGTGGAAAAAGTAAAAAAAAAAAATGTAAAATATGATGTTTCTATATTGTTCTTGTTGTTATTCTAAATGCTGTATTGTTGTCATAGCTGGAGCTGTTATTTTTGTGGTCGTTGTGGTGATTGTGTAATATAAACTGACCCTTTGTACATTTGTTTTTATCTACTCTGGTAGAAAAGTTTAAAAGTAGTTTAAAAGTTTCCATTGTTTTGTCATCGCTCAAAAAAAATTTGTTAAATCATTTCTGTTATAGCCGCGAACCCGGTTGCAAAATTTCAGATCGATTGGGTCACGGGAAAGGGGTTAAAAAGCCATCCAAATTTTTTTCGACAAGCAGACACTACGAGTTAATAATTTTAAGGATTGAAAGCAAATGACTCTCCCTAACCTCACTTGCGAGGCCATAGGTTGTGTACGGATCCATATGTCATATAACCTGGCATTATGACTAGCTGGAGCTAGCGCCAACTTGGTGTTGTATTTTTGTGTGTAGTATTTACATGTACATACATATGTACATATATAATATAATAAAATAATATACATATATTCTATATCCATAATAACCGCATGTTTGAAATAAAGTGGTATATTATTTTATTTATATAAAATTCTGTAATATTTTGTTTTAGGGAAAATACATTTATTTTGCATTAACAGAATGTCACTTCATTTTGCTAAGTGTGACTATGCCACAGTAGATGGCGCCACAATTTTTGTTCTATTTAGCTTTGCAGTAGTTATTTCTATTTTAAGATGAATGTCAACATTTTCAATTAGATATCAAACAGAACAATGTTAAATATTAATATTATTTTAATATTATTAATATTAATTATTAATATTAACATTATTTTTAATATTATATAATATTTCAATATTATTTTTAATATTATTTTTATTAATATAAATCGACAATATTTACATATAATATCTATATTTGGCATAACATTTTAGTTGTGAGCCAGATCGGCATCTACTAGTACATTTATTAATTCATTTTGTTTTTATTTAAATTTAAATTGTTTATACAAATTTCAAGAGGATTATCAATCATATTCATTAATTATTAATTTTCTATATTTTAGGTAAGTTTCCAAGTATTCATATAACAATTAGAAGTTTGAGCCATTCAGTAAACATACAACTAAATTTTTGTTAAGTCTTTTTTTTTACCAAAATATTGCAATTTTTGTTCATTATATATCCATATCATCTAAATTACATAATGTGCATATTCCCACTGAGTTGGTTTTGAACGACCTGAAGTTTATGTCTAGCAAACCACCTCTCGCTCTCATGCTGGTAGGTCGAGATGAAAAATCGTGTATTAGAAGAGGCGTAGCATTGTCATTAAGATCAGACTAAAGATCATGGACCTGTGAATTTGATGCAGATAATACGTAGTCATCCTGTTATTTTATTTTCGTTAGATTTACTATGGTTCTCTAGTATGTACTTATCGGAGTATTTGTATTGTCTGGTGTAAAATTTATTTTTTCACAGAGGCTATCACATTCATTTGCTCAGTAGACCTTTTGGTATATAATATGTTAAGCTAATGTACGTAGTAATCTGTGGCTGCTAATATTTAATATCTTATTTATATAAAAATAGTACCGCTTTAAAGTTGAGATGTACAAGGGTCCAAGACCTGGCTCCAGGTTTAGCATATAATTGGGTATTGTATTTGGTAAAAATAGCATCTTTTTGATGAAAAAACTAAGCAATTTCTCTACTTCAGCATATTTTTCATAGTCCCCAACCATGGCCGCATAAGGCATTATGGATATACATGCACCATGAAATACTTTAATTATTTGTAGTTTGATATGTGGGAGTAATTTATTTATTTGGACCAAATAGAGTTAATTGCTAGTTTTGAGGCAGACAGTTTATTATTTAAATGTTTCTTAATGACAAATTGTAAGTAAGATTAGCCCCAGATATTTATAGTTGTTGACGATCTCCATGTTTTCCTCACCATGGTGCCAGTTTAAATTTTTCGGGATTCTTGAACCCGAACGAAAAACAATGTAAGTTATTATTATTATAAGTCAGGTGCTGCTTATGATAAGATACTAATATCATCCGCATATAATATAATTTTTACATTGATATCTGCAATATTCACACTAGCAGGAAGTGTTCCTAAGTCGTTTATTACAAAGAGAAAAAAGCTCAACCTAGGATGCACCCTTGTTTTACAGCTATTTCAACGGAAAACACATCCGAATAGGAGTTACCGCTATTGTCAACATCTACAGTTTAGTGATGTTAGCTAAAGCCGGCTTGATATTCGTGCAAAATGTTACAATTTACAATAGAAGCTGTTAATCGATTCAATAAAATAATATTGAATATTTTACAAGGTATCAACCAATGATAACCCACGGTAATTAGCTGGCAGATTTTGGTCGCCTTCATTAAGAAAAGGAATCAAAATTGATTTACGAAAAGTTTTAGGTATCGTTTCCTGTTAAAATATTACGTTAAATACAGCTAATATTTGATGTATAAAACAATCCGGGGTGTGTTTATAGAATTCATAGCAAATTCCATCTTGCTCCGGAGCTTTGTTTGGCTTCAGATTTTTTATTACTGAATTTATTTCACAAAATTTTATTGGGGATTCTGAAATGCTTTATTAGGTAAATTCATTATCGTTGTCAAGTAGTTATGATTACAAGAAGAAAAATTAAGTGGTTGAAGTTAATTGTACTCCAAATAATACTTCGTATAATCCTGATCATCGGAATAAAAATATATGCTTTTCAATTTGCCTTGTTTACCATTGTCACATTTGACCAATCTACAAGATTTGAATCATTTAAAAAAAAATATATATATAACTAACATACATTTAAATTATATTTTACAAATTACATGTTGGTTGTCTGTACATTTACACATGTAAATTACATATTGTGTTAAGCATTAAACCGAAGTGCACACATATCTAGGATAATTTGTACACAAAATAAATGATATAGACAGGGTGCTTCAACAGAAAATATTATTGAAACGAAAGAAACTTTATATATTATTAAAAATGTAACATATCTTAACTTTCTGAAAAACACTTTTACATAAAAGCACCTTTTAAATAAAAACTTTTACTCCAAAAAATACCCTTTCTTTAAGAGATCTTTTTATGGCATCTTTCTAAAAAAATAACGTTTTCTTAAAAAAAGTCTTCGTTTAAAAAACAAAAATTTTCTTAAAGTACAAAATTTTCTAAAGAAAATAAATTTTCTAAAAAATAGCTTTTCTTGAAAAAATACATTTTCTTAAAAAGATACATTTAAAAATGTACCATATCTTAACCGTACTCCTTCCTACCTTGAAAAAACTTCATAATCCTACCTTTGTGTAGTTTTCTACTTCTTCTGTGTTTTTAAATGAAACTAGGTTTAGTTTGTAAACAAAAATTATTCTATTTAAAGAAAATTCAGTTTTACATATATAAATATTTCACAAGCAGAAATGGGGTTGGTTTCCCAAGAATTGTGGAACCAAAAATCAAGGTATGGCTACTAAAAATAGAAAAAATAAAACACACAAAAATTAGGGTTTTTATACAAAATTCAAAGTAATACCAAGATTACTTTCCTTTATTTTTTTTCTCCACAGAAGGCGGTGAGTTTATATAAGTGTATTTACAACAAAATTTTAATTTAGCACAAAAACGATCTTTATGGTTAATGAGTTAGACAACGGTTAAAAAAAGTATATTTTACAACAAAATGGCAGGAAAATGTCAGAAAAAATGGAGACTTAAATAACTATAGCGCACTATATATGCCAACGTTCATTTCAGGCTGACATCAGTTATATACAGTGGGGCCTCTCAAATGCTCACGTAAACAGCATATCTTTTGTATAACATGATGAGTGCAGTATAGTTCCACATATTTTCTATACAAGGAACGCAACCAATTTGGTTTTGATGAGCCTTGCAAACGGTCTTTTCGCAAAGACAGCAAGCTAGCTCATGTTTATAATTTGCTTTCTCGTACCTTTCTTGCACGTAATATAGGAATCTGCCTCTTTTTTCAGAACAGGCGAGGCAGAGTTTAGTTCAGATATATTCTGTCAGACAGAAGTAGCACATATACCTCATTTTCACTGCGCCGTGCTGGTGAAGGGAAAGTCCCAGATCACGCGAAAGCGAACTACGCTTTGCATGTTTTTGTTATTTTTTTTGGCTAATTAGGGTTAATTCTAAAAGTATAAGACAGTATTGTATTATGTTAAAAAAATAGTTGCATTCAAGGCTGATGTTACTAAATACAATAACTTACCGGCCACCTGTTGGTTTTCCGTTTACACATATATCCATTTTGTCAACCGTATCAACTTCACACTTAGTTGGGTTGTAATATTATATTATTTCTGGTAGCTTCTTTTCAACAGTCTCAACTTCCGGCGTGTTGTGAAGAGTACTCTGCAACACTGTGCATTTACGTTTTTTCCCAACCTTAGAAACAAGTGTAACATCTGAAAGAGGGGAGCACTGTGCATTGTTCCAACTATGGCCAATTTGTTTTTGTAGTAATTTTAAACCCAACTCATAAGACGTGAAGAAATTGCACATTGTAACATTATCACCTTTTAGACCCTCGACCAGATGCAATAAAACTCGTTGGCCTTGATTTTTTGTGGAGCAGCTTCCGAAGCTCTCCCAAGGTATTGTTTTATTTCCCAGACACCGAAGGTTTTTGCAAATACGAGTACGCAAAATTTTAAGCTGTATCCCTCTGGTTTGCTTTGCATAAATAAACAACCTCCATGGAAACCAGATAGCTGTTCGTCTACAGTGACGTAAGATATGAAAAGCATTGGTAACATTTCAGATCACATATACCACAGATGTCGAATTGGAGCAAATTTATCCGCAGATCTGTTCTGTCGATGACTTATATTATCATCGAAGCGAATAAAGTAGTAATAGTAGTATCTCGCTTAGTGTTAATACATTAGCGGTTCGATTGCATCCTGCTGTTTGCATAGTTGTTGCGCTCCGAAGCCTTTTGTCATTTGAGACAAATAAAGGCTCAATATCAACCAAGTCAGCACCGGCATCAACTTCAGCATCAAAACTTCATAGCCTACCATTTACAAAATACTTATTATTATTTGTTTTCTTGCTTTCTTTGTACAAAGACTATTTTCATATAACTTTCCTATGCCGAGTAGAAAACTAAACCAAACATACCAAATTGAAGTTTTTCAAAAACTACGTTCCATGTATGATTTGAGACTTAAATGTAATCCATTTTCGTTCATATACATGATAAAGAAAAAGTCAAAAAAAATGGGTAAGCAAATGTTAACCGTTTTAGAGATTTTTGAAAAAAAAGTTTAGCTTTCTACACCACGTTATATATTATTAAACAAATAAATATTCTAATAATGAATGTTTTATTAAAAAGGTAAATTTTCGTTAAAAATATTAAAAAACTACATGTAATTAAAAAAAATAAGTAAAAAAAGAAAATCTTTAAAAATGCCGCTTGTGGCAGTAAAGAAATTCCTCTTGAAAAAATTAAATTCTCTAAAAAGACACATATTCTTAAAATAACTACTAAATAACTACTAAAATATACATTTTTATTTTCGATGTAAAACCATATCATCTAATGCATCACCCGGTAACCTCAAAAGAAATAATTACATTCTGTACAAACTTAAATCTATGTTAGCTTTGATATCTTCAAATTATATTAAAACAATTTATTTTTCTGAATTATATTACAATATTTGTTAGTTATGCTTGATAAATATGTTACAGCTTACATGTAAGTTTTGCAAACATATTTGTACTATGTAATTACACTAATTAAGATAAGGGATTAGTAATTGAATGTAATTAATAAGTTAATGCTAGCTCTTTTTATTAAAAATACATATATAGCAAAAAAAATACTGGTTTATGTTTTTAATTTACACAAGAAATGTTGGCTATGGTAACAGAAACAGACATGGAGAATAAGGATAAACTACATCTTAATGAGATTGCTAGGGATTACATATATGAGATGTGAATTTTATATGGGTTATAGTCATCAAAATGGTCGAGTTACATACAGTATTTAGTTAGGTCACTTGTATAGTAAAAACCATTTAAATCCAAACCAATTAAAACACCAAAATAGATTTTATACTTCGAAAATAAGTACTTAGAAAAATCGTTAATTATACCCAGTATTCATTACAACGATAGCAAATATAAAATTGTTTCAATAAAATTGTATAATCTTTGACCTGTATTAGCGAGAATTGTTATTTAATTTAATCAAATTGGTTAAAAATGTTCTCTCTGCGATGGAATTATGATACAAAACTAATCATAGAAGCATTGCTAAGTATTTTCATATACGAAGGAGAATACCAACATTCACATAAATCGGCCTAAAGAATCAAAAAAATATTATACATATGACACAAGGTTAGGTTGTTTGAACGCTCTTAGAAAAAACAAATGTTCTTAAGTAAATAAAACTCTGAATGGGTTATTAACTTGAAAGAAAAAATATATGAAATTCTTACTAAAATTAATTTTACGTACGGTTCTGCGTTAGCAAAATATCTCATCTAATATAATTCTCAAATACACTATTGTAGGGACTATACCTCTTTCGATATATTATTGTACATATCAAGGAAACGAAAAATATTTAGTGTATATATACTAGCAGTAACCTGATGCGTTTCGCTACACCCAAAGTAACCGTAAAAAATAAACAGGAAATACATTGTTTGGAAAATCATTTTATTTATTTTTGGAAATTTTTGACTTTGTCGATTATTGTTTTTCACAATTTTCGGCTTTTTTTGTTGGTGATTTTTGTTTTTTTTTTTGTAACTGTTTTTGATTTTGGCAATTTTTGTTTTTTTGCGATTTTTTATTTTGGCGATATCGGTTTCAGCGATTTTTGAGTTTTGTGGATTTTTGGCTAAAGAGTTTTGTTTTTTGTGATTTTTAATTTTGGCGACTTTTAATTTTAGCGATTTTTTTTAGCGATTTTCGGTTTCGGCGGTTTTTGATTTTGGCGATTTTTCTTTTTTACGATTTTGTTATTTGCGATTTTCGGTTCTGAAAATTATTTTACGATTTTTGTTTTTGGGGATTTTTGTTATTTGCGTTTTTCGGTTTGGGCGATTTTTGATTTTGGCGATTTTTCTTTTTTACGATTGCGGTTCTGCCAATTTTTTTTGGAATTTTGTTTTTGGCGATTTTTGTTATTTGCGATTTTCGGTTTGTGTGTTTCAAAATTGTCAAGACTGTCATGTGCAAAGTACTTCTTATTTTTTGTATAGAAGACGCCACGCCCATTGGTCTGATATCGTCCATTTTTGGTCGACTACTCACATTAATAACTCATGAACTCTGGCAAAGTTACAAGGCTTATTATAGTATTCCAGATATATGACATAAATATTTACTTTGGTCCGTTCTCGCCTATTTTTTATCATATTTCTCTTATTAATATCTATTATAGTACTCCACGTATATGACATAAATATACACTTCGCTCCGATCGCGCCTATTTTTATCAGACTTCTCTTATTAATAACTCATGAACTCAGTATTCAATATGTATGTTATTTAATATATATTTTGAATGGTGGTGACACGTCCATTAGTCCGATCCAGCCCATTATTCGTCAGACTACTCACATTAATAATTCATGAACTCAAAGTTCCAAGGCATTCGTGATTACAATACTCCAGATATATGACAAATAATATTAACTTCGTATGGGGTACCACGTCCACTGATCTGATCAAACACATTTTTTTCTAGTACTAACGTTCATAATTTATAAACTAACACAAAGTCTTAAGACTTTATCTATTTTAGTCCTCCAGTTATATGATATTCAATACCTAATTTGTATGGGGATGACAAGCCCACTAGTCCGATCTCGTCCACTTTTTAACGAAATAATCACTTAAATATCTCACGAACTCTCACAAAGTCCCAAGACCTTATCTGTTACAGTACTCCAGATATATGACATTAAATATTTACTTTGTATGCTAGGTGATCCCGTCCATTTTTTTCGCCACTCTTCAAATTAGTTCAATAGTTTAAAAGTTTATAATTTTTATTTAGTTATTTATTTTTCCCTTTATTATGTATTTTACAATATTCTACATATTTTCATGTCGACACTTGTCGTCGTTATAAAATGAAAATAGTTTTCTTATTTGTAAAAAATATATTTCTTATTACAATACGTACTATGTGTACTAAAATTCTGATAGGCACAAGTTGGTTGAAGACAGTGTGTGTGTTTATAGTCAAATATATGTGACGTAGTTGATAAAACACTTACGCCGCATTTCCTAGCTTGACACACTACAGTGCAAACAAACCAACTGCCGATCATTGGCATTAGGCAACTCAGCAAATATTTTGAGTTTGTCACACAAATGGCAATGTCTTTACTAGCTCGAAGTGATGTCATAACATACATATATATAATAAGCTATAAGCTATTTCCAATGACTTACATTAATATCACAAATGCAGCGAATGTTATAAAAAAACTAATACAATTTCCTTCACTACATAATAAAATAAGATATAAACCAAACACTCATACGCCACACTGTTTCACTGGAATTTAACCAATTAGGAGTACTCATACCTTTAAATAATCTAACCCATAAAAACAAAGTTTTTATTAAAACTCTTTCTTTTCTTATTAATATGAGTTTTGCATATCTTCGTGACTGTGCGTGACTGTGTGACTATCTTCAAATTAATCTTTGGCCACAACAAGTTTTGGACAAAGTTTCAGATCCATCGGATGAGGGGAAGTGGGGTTTTAATCTCTCCGTGACTCTGCGTGACTATGTCAAAGTTAATATTTTTTCACAGCAAGTCTATCGACCAAGTTTTAGATCGATCGGATAAGGGCAAATGGGTTTTAAATCACTCCGTCACTGTGCGTGCCTAACCCAAAATTAATCTGTAGTCACGATAAGACTGTAGGCCAAGTTTCAAATCAATTGTATAAGGAGGAATGGGGTCCACCCATGGCAGACAGACATACAGACAGAGAGTATGATTTAAAAGAAAGAGTTTAAAAATATAATAAGTTTAATATGGCAGACCTTAAAAAAAATCAAGTAAGAAAATTATAGTTGGTCTGGACCGACTATACGGTACCTATACCATGCGTTTAGAGACCCTATCTCTCAGGCCCAACAAACTGGATATAGAAAATAAACATAAACCAAATTTGAGTGGGATTTTTTTTGGCTGCAGATATGAAAAAGTTCATATCGGATGCTATATCTATATGAGGCCTAGGCCCAAAAATGGACCGATCGTGACCATGTTTGGTAAAGTCTCTTATATTTTGCAAAAATATATGCAAACAAAATTTGAAAAGAATCCGTGCAATATTTTGGATTTTCGGTACATTTAAGTGAAGATCGGGAAGCAGCTCTACATGGGGCCTATGACTAAGAGTTGTCCCATAGAATTAATTTTTGGACTACTGATTATTGGATTTAATAAACACATACAAACCCAATTTGACTAAGATTTATATGATAATTTGGATCCTATGGCAATTTATGTTGACTTCATGCGGGTCATTTGTATGGGCCTGAACATGGACGGCTTCTCACCAGTTTCAACAGCGTTCATCCCATGGCCGATAAAAGCTTATATACCAAATTTCATCAAAATATATTTATATTTGCGACCTGCTGTTTGATAACAAGCTTTACGTGGACACACAGACGGACGGACGGACGGACGGACATCGTTAAATCGAATCAGAAAGTGATTCAGAAAGTGATTCTGATTCGATCGGTATAATAAAAGATGGGTCTAGGTCAAATATTTTTGGTAGTTACAAACAGCAGTACAAAGTCACTATACCCAAACCACACAGTGGTATAGGGTATAAGAAGAAAAGTGGTGTAAAAATTTTTAAAAATTTAAAACCGCTTTCAACAAACATTTTAATGGGAAAATATAACTGTGGTATCACTTGATAGGTAAAAAATAAAACCACAGTAATTCTCTGATCAATTGGAGTTCAGAATCTCAATAAATGACTTCTTTAAAAGAATAAAATCAATTAAAGTTTGTGGAAAGAAATCCACATAAAACTAAGAATTAAATTGTTCCCCATGATTTTTCATTATTCGCTTATTTCAAAAATAGCTTAGTTAGTATAAAATTTTATAAAAATATAAAGCAGCCTTGGTTCGAACGAGAGTTGTCGGTTATAAAACCCCAACTAAATTAGAATCTTAAAAAAATTTATTTTTAGTTGTTACTGCTTTTCTTCTAACTAATACTAATGTAATGGGTGGCAACGAATTTGAAATGTTTTGCATTCTGCAAGTTTTATATTAGGAAAATTAAAAAAATCTATCTATTAAAAGTAAACACAGTTTTCGTATGACCACAACATCAATTTGCCGTTACATATTCTTATAAACCACAAGACACAATATTTCGATTAAAACCTACAATTAGTACAATTTGATGTTCCTTCTATGCAAACATGAAGTAAGGCAGGCTAACATACATTTGAATAAATTATAAGCAATTTGATGCACAGGAGTGAGTTGCTTAGTTTAAGGTCAATAAACGAAACACATAATAGAATCTGAAGTATGTTCTCGAATATTAAATTTCATAGAAACAATTTTAGATTTCTGTTTTGTAAAAATATTTTTGTAACTGGTTATGGCTTCAACTAGTTTGTACCAATAGTTTAGTTTCTAAGATTTGTTGGTCTACCACCATAAGGGTTGTAAATAAAAATGAAGTCAAAAGTATATACCAAGTTCAAGTGAAACAGTTGCTATATGAAGCTTAAAATCAAAAAGCGTTCCAAAAACATTTCCATACACAAGTTTTTAAATAGACTTAAATGATTTGAAATGTCCACTTGCACTAAAGTTGTTACTGCGCACTCTCGTTCTGATTTTCTTGGCCTCACCAGAGTCTTCACGTCTTCTAAAAGTTCAAAAATTTTAAAATAAAAATATATCATCATTAAAATCTTCATAAGTACCGTTCTTTTCATTACTCAATCACCTCTTCTTTTGTTGAAAAAAGTCGTAAAATAATTTATGGGCTAGCTAGGTTTTTGGTACTATTTGTACGAATACTCTGAAAAATTTAATTTGAACGTATATTAATGGACTTTTAATACCACAACTGCTTTTGCATTAATATTAGACAAAACTCCTGTGGCGAAAATTTTTATAGCTGGAATTTATACTTGAGTGGGATGCTCGTCATTATCTTTAAAAAACCTGGATATTAAAACACACGTAAAATTTTATTGCTTTATATTAAAAATGCCCATATCATTCGTGTCATTTGTATTCAATTTATTTGATTTGATATAAAAGTTTGTTACTGCTGCTAAAAGGAATTTTCTTTGCGATAGTAAGTTAGCTGCACTTTGGTATGTTTAATGAATGTCGTGGTAAAGTTGGCTTAAAAATACAAAAGCTATATCATCATGTCCAACTCTGCATTGGAGTCTTAAGTGCAGTAAATATTACAAAAAATATATGTGGTAAAACTGTATTTACAATTTTAAACGCCTTAAAATTTTCAAGCGATTATATTTTTATAAAAATATATTAAAATATTTATACGTATTTCAAAACATTGGAAATAAACGAAAATAACTCTAGACTTGTTTGCTTCTTAACAAATATTAGATGCAGGACTTAATCTCATCTTTCTAGCATTATTATTTATGAATTTTAAGTTATGTTTCAGAAATGTACCCCATATATACTACATGGAGTAAAAAGTCCGTGGCCTAGCAGTGACAAAACGGTTTTTTTGATTTGCAATCAATTTAATTTTCAATGTGATCTCCTTTAAGTGAAATGTATTTCTTCCCACGATCCTCTAACATCTTGATACCCTTGGACAAATACGATTGGTCAAACTCTTAATAATAGGCTTCCGTCTCTGATGTGACTTCTTTATTCGTAGAGAATTTCTTTCCCTGGAGTCATCCTTTCAAGTTCGGAGACAAATAAGAATCGCTGGGGACCAAATCTAAAGAACACAGTGGGGGGGGGAGCAATTAGTAATGTAAAGACTTAAATTTTTCTGAAAACAAAGTAGATGTATGCGCTATTGCATTGGTCGTTTTCTTAATTTCTTCACACAATCTGTGCAATAAGTCAACCTGGTACGTGCCAGTTGTTGTTTTTCCTTTTGCCAAGTAATCGATAATTATTATACCAGGGGTTTCCCAAGAAACACTGATCATTAGCTTCGCAGCCGATTGTTGAGTCTATTGGACTTCGATATATCTATAATATTAATAGGCTAGGCGATTTCTTGTGACCGATCTCTTGTTATACCGTTTTATCCCGATTTTGACCAAACTTATTTTATTTGAAAACTATTTCTAGATTTTTAAATTTTTTCCTTTATTTTTAGTAAATTGCACTTAAAATTGCTACTAACACATACATAAAATTATACATATGCTATGTGTGTTTTATTAAATTTATTAACGTATTTGTTAATGAGTTTGTATTCATCATTTACAATAATAATAAACCTTAAAAGTGTTGGTTTGGAAATTGGCTAAGTTGAAAAATAAAGCTGCCTACAAATTGCACTCTAGTTTCGAGCGCTGGAATCTGCTAGTAATAATGAATCGACATCTCATCCATTCTTATAAGTCGGTGTAAATATTTAGTAGAATTTACTTTAAACATCTCCAAAGTGTACTTTGAATTATGAAAATCTTTTTCATATTTAAATGATCACGTAATAAAAAATGCCGAACTCACTCTATTTATATCTTTATGATACCAGCTCTCACCCACTTGAATTTTTCGATCATCCAATATAAACCAATACACTTTTGTTACGTTTTCTTCAGAAACTGCCTCACTTGAACGAGCAGGATGATCAGCACCATTTGTGCTCATACGACCACCCTTAAAATCGCATTACCGCCTCTTAACCATTGAGTATGACGCGAGTATTCAACGTAATGATTATCAACCCATTTTTTTACTTGGACAGTATTCTTTCCCACCAAAAAACAATGTTAAATCAAAATAGCAAACTTTTTGCAATCCATTTTTTCTCAAAATTTAAAATCATCATATTTGTTATAACTATAACTTTTTTCTAATAAATGAAATCTCAGGAATAATTGGCCATACTGAATAAATAGCAAAAATTGGCACTTGTCGCGCCATCACTATATTAGCCCAGGGACTCCTAAATTTTTCGTTTCACATAAAAAAAATCGGACAGAGTTCTAAACTGGAAAAAATTTAGATATACAGATTTAGTACAGATTTAATAGTATAAAATAATAATTTTAACCAAACCAAACTTTTTTATGACTGTTATTCAAGATGGTTTCTAAGTTGAGTGTGTAGCAAGTAGCTTTAGCAAATAACATTGGACAAACTTTATCAAATGGATTTTTCGAAAAAGTGCTAATTTTTTCACCGGCTTCAACTAATTTTTTAAATAACATAACACATGCAGGACATATGTTTATTAGTTATATATAGAGTAAAGGAGATAATATTTTTATTATTAGATGAAACATACATCATACATCTGATATTTACATGGATAGATTTATACCCACAATTTTGGCGATGAATGAAATGAAGTCAAAAAATAATGAGCATAGTTGAGCGTATGCAACCGTGGCAGTCATCAAGCGGGTTGCTTTTACGTGTCCAAATATAGGCGCAAAATGTGATATAACTGCCTAATTGAGTTGCCAATTTTCCAGTATTGTTTCATGAATTTTAACGACGCATTCTGGCTTGCCCAGCTCTTTTAAGCGACCTTATATTTAGGCGTCATAACGGATTTCAGTAAGCTGCTGGTAGTAGAGATCTAGCTCACCCTTCGTTCGGGTAATTTTTTTGAAAAATTTTGCAAGGTTATTTGCATTCAGTGGTTGTCGCACAAACTAAATGCCGCTTGTTGAAAATTTTATAGTGGTTGACGGAAGCGGTCTTGTTTTTGATGTGTAAACATTATACGCGCATGTAAGACGTAACATGTAAGACGTAAGATAAAATCGGTGTGACTTATGATCGTATTGGTGAAAAAATTATATGTAATAACCTGTTTGCAAATGAAAAATAAAAAATAATAATTGAAAAATTAAAAATAACAAATGAAAAATAAAAACTGAAAAAGTGAAAATTAACAAGTAAGAAAATTATAGTCGGTCTAGACCGACTATACGATACCCTATACCATGCGTTTAAAGACCCTATCTCTCAGGCCCAACTAACTGGATATAGAAAATAAGCATAAACCAAATTTGAGTGGGATTTTTATTCATTTTTCCGGCTGCAGATATGAAAAAGTTCATATCGGATGCTATATCTATATGGGGACTAGGCTCAAAAATGGACCGATCCTGACCATGTTTGGTAAAGTCTCTTGTATTTTGCAAAAATATATACAAACAAAATTTGAGAAGAATCAGTGCAATATTTTCGTTTTTGATAGATTTAAGTGAAGATGGGGAAGCAGCTCTATATGGGGCCTATGACTAAGATTTGTCCAATAGGGATCATTTTTGGACTACTGATTAATGGATGTAATATATACATACAAACACAATTTGACTAAGATTTGTATGATAATTTGGATATTATGGCAATATATGTTGATTTCATAGGGGTCATTTGTATGGGGGCTAGGTCTGAACATGGACCGATTCTCACCAGTTTCAACAGCGTTCATCCCATGGCCGATAAAAGATGAAATACCAAATTTCGTCAAAATATATTCATATTTGCGACCTGCAGTTTGATTACAAGCTTTACATGGACACACAGACGAACGGACGGACGGACGGACGTACGGACGGACATCGTTAAATCGAATCAGATAGTGATTCTGATTCGATCAGTATAATTAAAGATGGGTGTAGGTCAAATATTTTTGGTTGTTACAAACAGCAGCACAAAGTCATTATACCCAAACTACATAGTGGTACAGGGTATAAAAATGAAAAATGAAAAATTAAAAATTAAAAATTTATTAGATTTATAGTCATTTTTCAGACATATTGCAATTACTACTGTACTTAATATTCAAATTTTAATTTTGTTTAAATGGTGCGTGGTAAAGAAGAAGAAAGCATATATTTCAAAAACTCACAACTGCACTGTATTCTCAATCGGACCGATTTCTGGCATTTCAGCCTTCATCAGCGATTTATTGAGCATTTATATAAAAATCATTATTTTTGAATTGAAATGAAAAATAAAAATTGAAAAACGAAAAATTGAGAATAAAAAATTGAAAATTAAAGATGAAAAATGAAAAATAAAAAATTAAAACTAACAAGCAAGAAAATTATTGTCGGTCTAGACCGACTAAATGATATCCTATAACATACGTTTACCCTATCTCATAGGCCCAACTAACTGGACATAGAAAATAAGCATAAACCAAATTTGAGTGGGATATTTATTAATTTTTTGGCTGCAGATATGACAAAGTTCATATCAGATGCTATAACAGTATGGGGACTAGGCCCAAAAATGGATCTATTCTGACTATGTTTGGTAAAGTCTCTTCTATTTTGTAAAAATATATACAAACAAAATTTGAGAAGAATCAGTGCAATATTTTTGTTTTTTTGATAGACTTAAGTGAAGATCGGGAAGCAGCTCTATATGGGGCCTATGACTAAGGGTTGTCCCATAGAGATCGTATTTCGGACTACACATAAGTGGATGTAATAAACGCATACAAATCCAATTTGAGTAAGATCTATATGACAATTTGGATCTTATGGCAATTTATGTCGATTTCATAGGGGTCATTTGTATGGGGGCTAGGTCTGAACATGGACCGATTCTCACCAATTTCAACAGCGTTTGTTCTATGGCCGATCGAAGCTTACATACCAAATTTCATCAAAATATATTCATATTTGCGACCTGCAGTTTAATTACAAGGCTTACATGGGCAAATAGACGGACGGACGGACGGACGGATGGGCGGACGGATATCGTTAAATCGAATCAGTTAGTGATTCTCATTCGATCGGTATAATAAAAGATGGGTCTAGGCCAAATAGTTTTGGTAGTTGCAAACAGCAGCACAAAGTCATTATACCCAAACCATATAGTGGTATAAGGTATAAAAATTAAAAATTAAAAACGAAAAATGAAAAAGGAAAAACAAAAAACGAAGATTGAAAAATTAAAAACAAAACATGAAAAACGAAAAATTAACTAATTGAAATAATAAATATTTTTATATAAGCAGAGCCCCTGCAGTTGATTGCTATAAGTGATACAGAGATGATGCTTTCTGTTTGATTTTAAAAAAGTGCCATAAAAAATCTTTAATTAGTAGATGTTTTTACATCTCCCCTGTGCTCTGACTCACATGATTTTTTATTTTTTTTATTAATAACGAGGGAAAGCCATGTAGTTATCAAACTGTCCTCACATCATATGGCGCATGTGTAAAGACACTTTGTGTTTTTGTCATTGTTTTTGTTCTATGTGATCCGATTTCAAATAAAAGTCACTTTAAATTTATCTAAGGAAGCTTTTTTCTGAAATTTAGTGCATTTCGTCATGTTGGCCAAATTTTATGTTACACATAAAGAAAGACAAATCAAACTTCCTTCCAGTGCTTTAGGTGGTTATGTCGCTAATTTCGCTTATATTTGTGCATTAGGTATAATTAGCTTTGCTGATTTTGGAAAAATGAAGAGCTAAAATGGCCAACATAAAAGAAAACAAGAAAATAAAATACGTAGATTAATACCGAGCTATGACCGCAAGAAAAAATTAGTTGCCAAAATAAAATCTTTACAGCTGTACGTTTTTTTTTCAAGCTTTCTTTACTTAATCTCTAATGTCCGCTAAGAATGAGCAAATAAACTAATGATGGTTTTGTTGTAAACCCATTTTAATACTTCGTGCACACATGAGATTTCGATGAATATAAATTAAATTTAAATACAATACCATGTCACTCAAACTATTTTCGTGGCCTAAACTTGATACGATACTTGTTTGCGTGATTATAAAAAGTGTTCAAAAAACTTTAAGCTGTATGCTTCTTAAGGATATCTGAGCATAGAAGGTCATGTTCCCTCCTTCCAGCTTCCCATAAATTAAACTAAAACTACCATTAAAATCTTAAATTTTTATTTATATAAAACCTATAATTTATTTTTCTAAAGTACAAAACATGAATTTTATGTTGCAACGAATTTTCCAAAACATTAATACGAGTATAACCTATTGCAAAAATACACCACCACATATATTTTTGCAACGGTATGAAAAAGTAAGGCACATGCAAGCTTAGCACTGAACCTAAATGTTTTTCAATGCATATTTACAGTTCAGCTACGTGAATGTGTTAACAAGCCACGTGAATGTGTTAACAAGCCACGCTAACAATTTGATGATGACCCCGATACAACAAAGTTAAACCAATCCAAATATTGTTCATATTAAAATTCCACCCACATTCAGACTGTCAGATACTAGGCGACAGTAGAATACTATGTTCTATATGTATCTGGATTCTTTTGGATTTAAACTTACCATATCCAGAAATGAGCGCACTACATTTATTTTAAGAAAATTTTTTGCTGCTTTCAGTAAAGTTATTGCAAATAAATATTTGCATTTTTTTTCTTATTGTACTTACTTTTCTTTGGGCATCATTCTAAGGCAATATTTGTTAATATTATTTGCATATATGACGTGCTGAACTTAAGTCTAGTGAATTAAGTTCCATTTACTTTTTTGTCTTTCATGCAATTGCTATTACTTTCCACAGCCAATATCCGATTTAATTAAAAGTTTGCAATTAGAAATTGGATATGAACCAATCATCCAAAAGAAATTGTATTCTACATTTTCCCCAAATTCTCATATATTCCAGTCATTGACTACAAAGAGGAAACCGATTAAGTGGCATGAGTGCGTTTGTAAACGACAAGATTTGTGTGAATACCATACTAGCGAAAGAGAAGACATTTGACCAAATACATAAACAAATGTGCAATCAAAGTGGTAGTCAAATGCATAATAAGAAACAACAAAAAGTTTTCGATAGCTGTAAGTCCTTTTATGCAAAAACATCATGTTTAGTTCAAAAAAAAAAAAAAATAAGCCTAAAATTACTCAATTTGTTTTACACTTGGTACTTGGGCGAACGGTATTATATGGGGGCATACAGTTTTGGACTAATATATTTTTAGTTTTTAGCATACAAACAAACATCATTTTTTTTTAAATAATATGATTTTTCAAACTTTTAAAAATAGGCTGTTCCGGCCAGCCGCTTTTTCAGTTTTGAAAAAGTGAATGCTGTGTAGCAGGAAGTCATGAAAATTTTCCATGCCATTGCCATTACGCCGTTTCTAGTTGAAATTGGTAAAAGTAAAGTTGAAATTGAGAAAATAAGAATCGACTTTATGGTATGACAACTGATTTAGAGAAATGAAAAGCAATAATAAGAAAATACAATTTTAAATTCAGAATTCATAATTCATGTTGAGAAAATAATATGCAATATTGAAAATGTAAATATAAGTTTATATTGGCAAGCTAAAAATAAAAAAAGCAATCAGGGAAATTTCAGTGGGTAAAGAACAATCATATAACTCCTTTATCATTATTAAAGTAAAGAAAATCGTTTCAGCTATAGTAGATGGATAAAAGTCAAAACATTTAAAAAATTGCCTATCACTCTATCTTCTTCAGGGCTTTGCGAACAATGTCTAGCATATTTAGATGGAAGCTTTCCCGAATAAAAATGGATTACATAACTGGTGCGGACTCTGCAAAACTAGACCAAATACACTATACCAACCAAATGAGTTTGCAGAGCATCTTAAATGAATAAGAAAATATTAGGTTGTCTTTGCAATATTTATTTATGCCTTATCGATATCAATTTACAGTCAAAAATTTAACTGTTGCATTTCACAATATCTGCTTGTATATAAATTAAGCTTTCCCAAAATAAATTTTTTCTTTCTCTATATCTATGCAGCTCTTTTTTTATTTTGTTTAAATAACACTGTGATAGATTTTGACAAAAAAAAAAAAAATTAACTTCGATGAATCCTTTTCGAACTATTAGGGGTTAGTCCCCTGAGTGAGAAAGTTAATTTGGAAGTGTCAGATTGGCTCCAGTTTTTGAGAAATCGGTATATACCATTTTTCATGGATATAGCTAAGTCTGCACTATTTAAAAAATTTTTATTCGACTGTATTAGTATTTTGTGCCTTCTTAACTTTCTTTTACGAAATGTTTTGATCTTTTTCCAAAATTTCACGTAATTTAAACCATTAATGTCGATGGAAAGTAACGATTTTTGACCATTTTTAGCCATTTTTCAGGTTTTTTTGCCATCTTATAAAGATTTTCCTAGCAAAGGCCTAAAGTTAAGCTTCAAAATTAAAATCCTTGTTATTTTCTTCTTTCGTCGTGAATTTCTAAGCCTTTTTAGCAGCAAAGTTTCAAATCTGGTGTCTATTTTTGTTTCTTCTTATAAGTTGTTTTAACAACAAATACTCAAAATTTAATGTTTTACTAGTTGAAATGCTATTTAAAAGTGTTTTTATTCAAAAAGTGGTGCAAAATTGCGATTAATTCATTATATTATTAGGCACCTGCTAAAAGCTCTTAAAAATTCGCGAAGAAAGAAGAAAATAACAGGGATTTTGACTTTGAAGCTTAACTTGAAGCCTATGCTAGGGAAATATTTGTAAGTTGGCAAAAAACCTAAAAAATGGCTAAAAGTGGTCAAAAATCGTTACTTTTGATCGACATTAATGGTTTAAATTACGTGAAATTTTGGAAAAAAAAAAGTCAAAACATTCCGTAAAAGAAAGCTAAGAAGGCAAAAAAACTAATACAGTCGAATAAAAATTTTTAAATAGCGCAGACTTAGCTATATTCTCGAAAAATGGATATATGCCGATTTCTCAAAAACTGGAGCCAATCTGACACTTCCAAATGTACTTTCGCACTCAGGGGACTACCCCCTAATAGTTCGAAAAGGATTCATCGAAGTTCATTTTTCGATTATCACAGTGTAACTAGCCAATGAGTGAACCCTTACAGAATATTACAAAACGTAAATAATAAGCTAAACTAAAAGCAATAATTATGAGTTTAAATACATTATTAAATTTTGTTTTGTTACATTTCATGGTAGTGAAAAATTTATGTAATTATATAGATTGTTAAAATCAAAACACACTATCTTTAATGGATCTGCAAGAGCACGGTTTGATCGAAAAAATTTAACATATAATAATTTGAAATGCCTCAAAAACGTTGAGGAACATTAAAAAAAAAATTATTTAAAAAAATTTAGAGCTATTTCACCTTGAACTCGATTGATCATAAACAAAATTTTAGCATGATTCTACAACTTTTTAATGTCGGCAATTTTAATAACGCAAGCCTGTCCATGTACAATGGCAAACGGAGAGCAGAATTTAAGGGCAAACAACGCAAACCAAAAAGTAGAAATTGCTTCTGAGCAGATTCAACATGTTGTTGATGAATTTTATTTCAAATTATGGACCCATATTTCAGTATATAGATCGACAAATTTATTTGCCCAACGTTTGATAAAAGCGAGAATTCTGCTGGCCTTGTTGACACTCAGGGATAAGTGTGGTACAAAACTAAGTTTTGCATCAAGAAGTATACCAAAACCAAAAAATGTAACGACCAATTCTAGTTGGTATCCACCCAACGAATAAGTAACATTGATGAAGTTGTTTCTGGAAAAACGCATGCATTTACACTGTTTTAAGTAAAGATCCATTAAGTCATAAGTCATTGAAATCTGATTGAAGGTAGGCATGTTCAACATATTGATTGTAGCAGTAGAAAATTTTCACAATATCAGCGTATATTAAAATATTACTGAAGTTTACAACTTTTGGGGAGATCATTTATAAAAAAGGAAAATCGAATTGGGTGGCTGCTTTTAAGAACGCCAGAAGTACAGATGAAATATTTATAGCTTTTATTTTTAAATCGTACACTTTGCTTTTTTTATTCGTAGATAAAGATATTTATCCAGTTTAAGGTGCGAGGATTTAATACAAGTAAATTTGACTTTAATAATAAAAGTCGATGCACTGTGGAATGAATAGCACCTGTTCCGTTCGACTTACTCTACACCTCATATAGATCAACAGTTTGAGCTCGGGATATTTTTTCTAAATGTTCGCTTTGAATTTGGCCATCGATCCCTCTTTTGGGATTTTTGATTGCGGCTCACATTTTTCTGGAATTTGTCTCCAAAAATTGGCTTGTATGAAAAACAAAAAAATTTTCGGCGCAAATGTGACCCTACGGAGCCGAAGAAAAACTTTTTTTCAAAAACTTTCAGCTGAAAGCCATCTTTGCTATAAATACCAAAAAACTATCTGCGTCAATTCTGCCCAAAAACTGCCATAAGTTTACAAAATTCTTGGTGGAGAAGCTGTGTTTTTACTGGAAAATTATGCATCTTTGAAAGAAAAATTATGGAAGAAAAAGTGCTCGGAATCATTTATGGCATACTGGCATGAATTTTTGGACACAAATTTTGACATTTAAAGAAAATGTTTAAATGTACGCAAAAATTCTGAAAAACATGGCTTCAAGCCAACAATTTCATAAAAACTTTAACTTAAATTTTTTGTATTACAACATCAGACCTTCATCTTCGTGTCTCAAAAACTTTTGCTTTTTCTCAATATCGATTGCGATTTCCTAAAACAGTCCAAAAACAGCTGACTATTCTGTTAATTAGGATTAATGTAACTATTATGTATATCTCATAGCTGCCTCTCTTTTGAGCTGTTTAAGGGTTTGAAGGGTTCTTGCCGTATGAGTAAATTTTTCTGGATAGCTGAGACTTTTATATAATAAGGTAATGGACGGTTTGTAATTGAAACACGCTTTGTTTACTTTATAAAAATATATATATATATTTAGAAAAGTCCGTAATAGAAGGACTCATAATGTTAGTTTTTAATAAGTGAAAAGATCAGCAACCATGACGCGAAGTGAACATATATCATTGTTTCTCTAAGATCTACATTACTTTGCTATTCATTCAACTGACTAATATGACTTTTTTGCTTTAAAAATCTTTGTCCTTAAAGCTTATGTGTCAAATAAAAAGTGTGTTTTTTTTTTTTGACGCTAGCAAAGACTAAACTATATCGTTTTTACCCCATATAAAATTTTACATTTGGGAAATTATAGTATTTTTAACTCAATTTCGGACAAAATTTCACTTAAGTAGATATTACACCGGTGTTGAAATTTATCAGTACTAAATTATGTTTTCCGAATATTAGTAAATTAATATCTCAATATTAGTTGTATTTTTTTACAATTAGAAAACATATAGTCGAATATTCTGATAACAAACAAAGTTTCTCTCTCTCAAATTTGTACGTTTTTCTTGAAATTTATTTTTCAAATCATCCAATCCCAAAAATATGGACATGATCTTTTTGGCCCACAAAAAACTACGGGTTTCTTACATTCCATAAAACTATGATACTTCGGCATGAAAAGCTAGCTACTTCTACTATTCTCTAATATCTGGTATAGCGTAATGAATTCATCTTTCTTCAGGTTATGAACTGATAGCAAAATTATACCATAGGAGAAATGCTATTGAAATAGGTGCAACTCAGTGCATCGATGCATCTCATACATCGATATATAGAGATCAATAAAATTTGTGTCTTTTATCTCCTTACTTAGTAGCCAAAGTCGCCGTATAAAGCTGATTCCCGATCTTCACATCAAAGCTACCAAAAGGCATAAATATTGCAAAGATTTTTTAAAATTTGTATTATATTTATATCTGGTATTAACTGTTTTCTACTTGCATCTTTATAGTACCCACTGATTCTAAACTATAAGGTAGATTTTTTCATTAATTTCTGGCAAAGTGACCTCCGTTTGATGCATGTAAATTACCTTCGTGACTGCTTTTTAATTCGAACATTTATTATTTTGAGGTCCCATGAACTTAAGTTATTTATACTTAATTTAAATTGCCAATTTTTTTAATTAGATATTTATTCATCTTAGACATTTATTCATCTTAAAAATGTAGTTTTGTACATTTACATGGAAGCCACGCAACTGGGCCGATCGTCTTGAAATTTTTAAGGTAGGTAACTATAAATATAGGCTATGGATCCTTAACATCTAATTTTAAGATATAATATCTGAAGTACTACTAAAAGTTCTGAAACTATGTACATATACATTAGGGTGACAGTGGTTTGTATGAAAGCAAATTTTTGGTTGAGTTATGAGGTGTGCGGGTCGGATTATAGTGATACTGGATCTAAAACTTTAGTGCGCAAAATTTGACATAAATGAATTCTTTCTGGACACGCATTGAGTTCAATATTTTTCACAAAAATTTTGATATTAGTAATTGCGCTTCAATCAAATTAATTTATAAACCTTTCGAATAAAACAACAAAATCTATTATGGGTTGAAAAACAGCCAAGTTATATCACGTTACCCTGGCAACAAATAAATGTACCGCCGCCCCCTCACATTTTTAAAGACATTGACAACATTTTTTCATTCTCCTTATCCCAAAAGGATCTTATGTAAAGTATTTTGCATCTAGTCTATTGCTATGCCATTCTAAATTAATTCCAAAACGGTATGTATTTTTTAGCACCAATGACTGTGGCATCCCCCATACAGCACCCTCCTTTACGTCATATATGTGGAGCACTGTAAAAATTAAAGTATTGGGATTTGTATGAGATAATGGCTTATAAATGTAAGCAGGCGGACAAAAAATGGGCGTGATCGGACTGATGGGCGTGTCATCCATATACAACGTAAATATTTAATGTCACATAACTGGAATAATATAACAGAAAAAGCTTTGGGACTTTGTCTGAGTTCATGAATTATAAGTATGCGTATTTTCCCAAAAAATGGACGGGATCATACCAATAGACGTGGCACCTTCTATGCAAAAAATACGAAGTAATATGTAAATGACAGTCTTGAAACTTTTAACAAGTATATTTATTACCAATGTGAGTAGGTAGTAGTGGAAAACATTGGCGGAATCGCGAATAACAAAAATCGACAAACCAAAAATCGCAAAAAAACAAAATCTGCCAAATCAAAAATAGCAACAAAAAAAAAAAACAAAAATCACCAAACGGCAAAAATCAAAAAACCGTCTAAAATAAATAATTGGCAAAACCGAATATCACGAGTAACAAAAATCGCTACAAAATAACACACTAATCACAAATCGCCAAAACCAAATATCGCAACTAACATAAATCACAAAAATCAAAAAAACGAAAAGTCAAAAATGGCAACAAACAAAAATCGCCAAAGTCAAAAATTTTCCCAATTTTTTTTCGTTACGATGTGTGTAGCAAAGCGCCTGGTGTTACAGCTAGTTAGATATCAAATTGTATATTTGTAGATATTTTTCGAACTAACGCACAACAGCTTAAACTCACTATCGCCTGACCAAAGGATATTGAGCCACCTTCATATACGCCTTCAAAAAGAATACTTCTGTTGTAGGTTTATTCAAAATTTCCAGTAGGTTCATCCATATTTTGCATTAAATTTTAAATAACAAGTAAGATAATTGTAGTCGGTCTAGACCGACTATACGATATCCTATACTATGTTTTAGAGACCCTATCTCTTCAGTCCTACTAATTGGATATAGAAAATAAGCATAAACCAAATTTGAGTGGCATTGTTATTAATTTTTTTGGGTGCAGATATGAAAAAGTTCATATCGGGTGATATATTCAAATAGAGACTAGGTCGAAAAATGGACCGATCTTGACCATATTTGGTAAAGTCACTTATATTTTGAAAAAATATATACAAACCAAATTTGGAAAAAAATCTGTGCAATATTTTTGTTTTTTGATGGATTTAAGTGAAGGTCGGGAAGCAGTTTTATCCTGTAGGTATTATTTTTGGACTAGTGATTAATGGATATAATAAACATATACAAACCCAATTTGACTGAGATCTATGTGATAATTTGGATCTTATGGCAATTTATGTCGATTTCGTAGGGGTCACTTGTATGGGGACTAGGTCTTAATATGGACCGAATTTTACAAATTTCAATAGCGTTTATCCTGTGGCCGATTAAAGCTCATATACCAGATTTATTCAAATATGTTCATATTTGCGACCTGTACTTTGATTACAAGTTTTACATGGACACGCGGATGGACGGCCGGACGGACGACTCAGAAAGTGATTAAGGGTCGATCGGTATAATAAAAAACGAATAAAGGTCATTTATTTTTGGTAGTTACAAACAGCACAAAGTCATTATACCCAAACTACATAGTGGTATAGGGTATAAAAATGTTACTTACAAAAACTGTATAACTGAATGAATTTACACGCAACCAAAACAACCGCTATATACCATTGTGATAGGACAATATTTTTCCTATTCCTTTCTTTGTAGAACTATTTTTAATACTGTTTTGAAAATTCAAAAATGAATTTTGGTATTTGTTGAATTCAATGTGCAAAACAAAATTCAAATAGCATGCTGATTTGCTGATTGTTTGTATGCGCATTAGATGGCATCATGTCTCCAGTTTATATTTGAACTCATTGGTCTTCATAGTTTTTTTTATTGTAGTATTTATGGGAATTCACTTATTATTTTTGTGCATTATCTTAAATCCCAATAAGGTTTTTACGTACATTATTTTTGGTCGTCCAAATTGTAGACTACAGCACTTCATTATTTTTAGGAGATTGTGCCTAATATAGCAGAAAATCGTTACGTAATAAACTACGCATCCCCAAGCATGCCCCTTTTTTGATCGTATCATATTCAGGATTAGATTTATAAAAACTCGAAAATTTATCTAATTCTACCATACAACTTAAAAATATACTTTTTAGGTATTTTATGACAAGTGCCGAACTTTACAAATAATTGACGTTAACAAAATACTTTTTTATATACCCATATAATACTTTAACCTGTCAGGCTGTTGTGTCATTCTATTCATGATTGACATTGAGTTAATCTCAATGCCTTTGAAGTTTTTCAGAAATAAATAAAATTGATAAAATATTCATTACAAGATATTTGTATTTAAGAACGAATACTAATGATGATATCAAAGCTAAAATACTTGTTTTATGGCGTGACTTTCTTAATAACCAACGAAATATTTAAGGGCTGAATTTAAACGAATCTAAACAAGTGGTTTAACTTCTTTAGATTGATAATATTCAAAATAATATAACCGTTGGTTTCATGAAAGTTGGGTGCCGCAATAGATTACAATTGAAAATAAATAGTCCTTAACTCCAAGCATTTGTTCATGAATTAGATCTGTTTAAGAATAATCCAATCAACGAACAAGTTAGGCCCACAAATAGCCTGTGCAGTGGACGTTACATGGCAAATTGGCTTTAGCAAAAAAAAAAAAAAAAGAATTTTTTTATTTAAATTGAATGAGATCGATATTGGTCGTAAATGGGTACCCCACATTGTTTTCAGCGCTGAATACGTTGGGCTATTTCAGATATGGGAAAGTCAAAGGTCGTCGATTTGTGCTATAATTTCGTCAATTTGGTTATATTTTTTCTTTTATAATACATATACATTAATTGAATTTTCACATACATAGGTTTGTGAACTAACAATAAGTTATTCAAATCTTAAACCTAAAACTTAATTAAAACTAAAACTTAAAAATTAAATCCAACCAGAGCCACCCAAAATTTCATTTATTCTATATACATAATCTAATGTTAAAAAATTGTTTGTATATCAATCCATTTTTCATCCAAGAAGATCGAGTTATAAATCAAGACCTTACAATCGAGACTTAATTTCAAGTTCCTACCAACTAGCCATGTGAATTGGACTAAAATAAATTTTATTTGTGTTAATTTAGCATCTGTATGGATTTTCCAGGTAAGCCGGCGATCAAGAAGTAGTCCGAAATATTTAACAGCGGAATGTTGAGGTATATGCTTATTCCAAATTCGAATTTGAGGACATGTCTCCCGTGTTAGAGTAAAAGTGAGGGTAAATATTCCAGCTGTTCAATATGGCTCAGTAAAAGAATAGATGCTGTTGATGGGTTTTCGAGTACGCTCAGGATTGTTATATCATCCGGAAAAGTCGACGTAAATGTATTTTCAGTTGAGGAGATCTGTCCAGTTGCCACTGTCTTCGAATTCTTCTTTTTTCACCTAATAGCCTTTCAACATCCACAGAAGTAGGTGTGACGAGGAGGCTTATTAGCAGGTTGAGCAGCTACTTTGAGACTTTGTTGGAAGTTAACAATCGCTTAGATTTGCTGAAAGCTCGTGATTCAGTTTGAATGAATTGGCTAGCAAATAACATTTTTCTTATGCAGTTGTGTAATGGATACCATTATGTTCCAGTATTGGCATAATGTTGTGCTTCTTACGCAAAACTTTTGAAATATTCCAAAATGGCGAAGAACCCTTGTCAAGAGATGCCAAAACATAATTCCAAGATTTGTGTCTTTCAGTAATGAGCTATTTCTTAATTCTTTTACTTAATCGATTCATTTCAATTTTGCCATCAGTATGCCTGTTGATGGTCTAAAAAAAATTTCGATTTGCAATCATGTTTTTAATACTGGAAGAGCCTTATTTCTGTATAAGATTGCCCTTGTTGGGATGCTGAGTTCAGCTGCACTTTGAATTAGTATTTTAAAATTATTAATCATAATTTTGACGTCATTCACATTTGTACATTCTTCGCTCGTCTCGAAAAGTTTGTGATTAACATGTTGTTTTAATAGTCTCCAGTTTGCCTTACTAAAATCGTATAAAGACCTTGTGGTGTTGAAACTGGAACCTTTTAGTGTGATTTTCACCAGCAAGTGATCGGAAATTAAGTAGTTCAGTGTAGTATGTACGGAATTTTTTGACGGTATATTGGTTAATTAAAAATTTAATGTTGAAGGTTGGTGATTCTCGTTAGTCGGTAAGTAGGTAGGATCACTAGAATATTTGATCCAAAAGTTGTTCAAATCTAGTACTTCGTGTACGATGTTACCCCAAGCACTGGCTCCCAAACATCCCCATGTCCGGTGTCTACTGTTGAGACCTCCCCAAAGTATATAATTATTATTACACCGGGAAAGCTTTAAAATATCCATAAGATCCAAATTATCACACAAATCTTAGTCAAATTGGGTCTGTATGTATATATTACATCCATTAATCCTATTGGAGCTGCTTCTCGATCTTCACTTATATCTATCAAAAAAAAAAAAAATATTGCACTTATTCTTCTCAAATTTTGTTTTTATTTATTTTTGCAAAATACAAGAGACTTTACCAAACATGATCGGGATCGGTCCATTTTTGGACCTAGTCCCTTTATAGATATAGCATCCGATATGAACTTTCTCATATCTGCAGCCAAAAAAATTAATAAAAATCCCACTCAAATTTGGTTTTTGCTTATTTTCAATGTCCAGTTAGTTGGGCCTAAGAGATAGGGTTTCTAAACGCATGGTATAGGGTATCGTATAGTCGGTCTAGACCGACTATAGTTTTCTTACTTGTTTTTATTATAGTTTGTATCTGGTTCGAGTAAAATAATTTTTAGACAAAAATTAATAATTTTTAATTTTTTTTTCATAATTAATTTTTGAGTAATGGAGTGAAAACAAATAAATTAGTCATATATAGGGTGGGTCTAATTGTATGGGGCCCGAATAATCTCTATGGGTTCATCGCGATTCTAGTACCATGGGCCATCAAAAGAATATATTTTCCGAAGGAACCATACCTCTAAAATCATTTTCGAGCCTACAAAAATTTCAATGAAGATATTTTCATAATATTTCCAAATACGCATTCAAATGTGAAAAAAATTATTGAAAATGTGTCTACCGGGGTTTTTTTTAGGTAGGGAAATCCATTTTGACATTTATTTTTATTTTAGCAGCCATCAGGGGAGCGTTTTGGTGCATTATTGTGAATTTTTTTTCCTTTTTTCCATTTTTTCGTGAAAAATAGTTAAAAATAGACGCTACAAACGTAAAGCATAACAACATATTATATTACACATATTATACAGTAACAGCTACAAAAATTAAAGAAAAACAAAACTGTTAATTGCAAAATAAAAATAAGCAATTTCTATGGATGCGGTCTCAAGCGGAGAACCAACGTACTGGCCTACAGGTAGGAAAAAAATACCAGATTTAATCTATTTCGGATTAACGAAGAACATCGCAAAAGAACTTATGCATGTAGAATCTCCATTGTAACTCTCGTCTGACCACACACCCGTTATTGTTACTATTTCGATTGTTATTGTTACTATTTTGATTGTTTAAAATACAACAAGTAAGAAAATTATAGTCGGTGTAGACCGACTATATGATACCCTATACCATGCCCTATCTCTTAGGCCCAACTAACTGGACATAGAAAATAAGCAAAAACCAAATTTGAGTCTGATTTTTATTATTTTTTTTGGCTGCAGATATGAAAAAGTTCATATCGGATGCTATATCTATATGGGAACTAGGTTCAAAAATGGACCGCTCCTGATCATGTTTGGTAAAGTCTCTTGAATTTTGCAAAAATATATACAAACAAAATCTGAGCAGAATCAGTGCAATATTTTTGTTTTTTAATAGATTTAAGTGAAGATCGGGAAGCAGCTCTATGTGGGGCCAAAGGGATAAATTTTGGACTACTCATACGTGGACGTAATGAATGCATATAAAACCCAATGTAAGTAAGATCTATATGAAATTTGGATCTTATGGCAATTTATGTCGATTTCATAAGGGTAATTTGTATGGGGGCTAGGTCTGAACATGGACCGATTCTCACCAGTTTCAGTAGCGTTCATCCCATGGCCGATGAAAGCTTACATACCAAATTTCATCAAAATATATTCATATTTGCGACCTGCAGTTTGATTACAAGCTTTACATGGACACACAGACGGACGGACGGACGGACGGACGGACGGACATTGTTAAATCAACTCAGAAAGTGATTCTGATTCGATCGGTACAATTAAAGATGGGTCTAGGTCAAATATTTTTGGTTGTTACAAACAGCAGCACAAAGTCATTATACCCAAACCACATAGTGGTATATGGTATAAAAAGTTTCTTAGTACACATTGCACAGAAAGCATTCCGCTAAGAACACCAGATGACATTTCTTCCTTAGTGGACTCTTTTCAAAACAATGATGTCAAAAACAACTTTTTAACATCAGTCGATAACTATATCTTAAACAAGTAAGAAAATTATAGTCGGTCTAGACCGACTATACGATACCCTATACCATGCGTTTAGAAACCATATCTCTTAGGCCCAAATAACTGGACATAGAAAATAAGCAAAAACCAAATTAGAGTGGGATTTTTATTAATTTTTTTGGCTGCAGATATGAAAAAGTTCATATCGGTTGCTATATCTATATAGAGACTAGGTCCATAAATGGACAGATCCTGATCATGTTTGGTAAAGTCTCTTGTATTTTGCAAAAATATATACAAACCATTTTTGGACTACTCATTAGTGGATGTAATGAACGCATACAAACCCAACTTGAGTAGGATCTATATGACAATTTGGATCTTATGGCAATTTATGTCGATTTCATATGGGTAATTTGTATGGGGGCTAGGTCTGAACATGGACCGATTCTCACCATTTTCAACAGCGTTCATCCCATGGCCGTTAGAAGCTTATATACCAAATTTCATCTAAATATATTCATATTTGCGACCTGCAGTTTGATTACAAACTTTACATGGACACACAGACGGACGGACGGACGGACGGATGGACGGACATTGTTAAATAAACTCAGAAAGTGATTCTGATTCGATCGGTATAATTAAAGATGGGTCTAGGTCAAATATTTTTATTTGTTACAAACAGCAGCACAAAGTCATAATACCCAAACCACATAGTGGTATTGGGTATAAAAATAGTCGCTTTAACACATTAATTACAAAGCTCTTAGCATTAACGGAGAATGTTGAAATTTTTAGCACACGCTAGTTTTAGGCCCATAAATGAAAATCAAAAAAAATATTCAAAATGTTATCAGGGGACGTCTTTGGAGTCCATGACATATATGACGATATATTGGTGCCTATATGGACTTAGTGCATGCATACATGAAAAGTGCTATGTTTTGTTATTGTAAACGTTTTTCTTTTCGGCTTTTATTTTCGTTTTCAGTTTTAGTGAATTCAGTGAATTGAAATAAATTACGTGGTACATATTTCAAAATAAGGTTATTACATAATCAACTTTTTTCATTTATCGAACAATAAAACTAACTTCAGGTGAATAAATGTAAGTAAGAAATAAAAAGTTATTGCAGAATAAACCAAGGAAAAAGTAATAAAAAAAATATCTAGTTAATATTTATAAAGTGATAGCGTTTAAAGCATTTGTATTTTCCGCACATTGTTATGCACATCGTTGAGCTTAGTAGCTGGAATTACCTCCACAAAGTGATCGATGCCTTTGTATCTTTGCATCAACTATACCTTTAGACCTACAGCAACCTGTAGGCGGCAAGGCTACCGTAGTAATGACTCGAAATTGCTCAGTGAAAATCAATTTGAGTCATGCCTGAACCGAAGCTAAAGCCATGCGTTGTTAATAAAAACGTCAGTAATGCAATTAAATATTAACCACCACCATTTTTTCCTCTTGCGGTAATTCTATATGCACTCACAATCTGATCTATGCAATCTGTACTTCTCAACGAAGCATTTTATATAGCTACGGCACATGGCCAAATAACTTAAATTTTACGCCGCTATGAAGCTACAAAAACACTTACAATTTTATGATGTCTATTCAGCCATGTTGCTTCTTTTTTAGTATCTGATTTTCACAGCGTCTCTAATTTGCACTTGGCTGCATCGTCATATTATAAGTTCATCATACAAAGTTAGAGAATTATCTTTAAAAAAATTCCCATTAGCAAAATTCAAAATTGTGGTCGATCTGTCTTAGTTATTTTAGTTGCTAAAAACATTGGGTGCAATAATATACAATCGGTGCTGTCTATGGCAGAAGTAACACTGTACAACAGCCGGAAAATTCCATAGGGTTTCATGCAGTTTTCAGTGTTTACGACTACCTACTGACTGTTAGCTAAATAGAGAGGGAGCGTTGGAGAGGATTAATGTATTGGATGGATTCCTACCATTTTTTTTTTCGAGAGGAACTCTTTTTTCTTTTGGGACCTATTCCCACCGGACCGTCCTTAATGGTGATCACTTACCACTATTATTATTTTCGTATAACTTTAAAATAAAACAAGTAAGAAAATTATAGTCGGCCTAGACCGACCTTATATCATGCGTTTATGTCCAACTAATTGTAATTATAAGATGGACCGATCCTGACTCTGTTTGGTAGGGCACTTATTTTTTGCAAAAACCAATAGAAACCATTTTGATCTGTGAAATATTTTTGTTTTTTGATAGATTTAAGTCAAGATCAACAATCAGCTTCATATAGGAGATATGACTAAGAATTGTCCTATATGGGTTATTTTTGGATTATGGATAAACGGATCTATCTACCATACGCAAAGTCAATTTCACCAAGATCTATATGATAATTTGGATATTATGATGGGGATCATTTGTATGGGGACCAGGTTTGAACATGAACCAAATTTCACCAATTTCAATAGCATTCATCTTATGGCCAATAGAAGCTTATATACGAAATTTTATCACTTTTTTCAGTCCAGTCGTAAAGTTTACATGGACACAAAGACGAGCAGGTGGATGTACGGACGGATATAGGGCCATCGATAAATCGATTCAGAAAGTGATTCTGAGCCGACAGGTATAACAAGTGATGGGCCTAGGTCAAATATTTTTGGTAGGTACAAACATCAGCAGGAAGTCATTGCACCCTGATCATATAATGGTGTAGGGTAAAATAGGAAGTAAATAATACAGCAGGGCAAGCAAAACCAGAAATGTTGAAGAAATAACATAATTTACTACTATCAATATGATGTTGGTACTTTGCCTAAATTTATTGATTTTATATTTTTTATGTTATTTATTACGCAACTTTATAAATTTACTACCAGTACAATAATTTCCAATTTTCTCATTTTAATGTTAAAATGAAAAGTAAAGTAAACCAACAAACTTAAATTCGCCAATATTGGCTTAATAACTTGATGAAATTCCGCTATGGATATTTTGAAATATCAGTTGTGAGTGAAATCTATGATACTATTGAATACCTGCTGTGAAATATTTCGTTTTGTGCCTCAAACTTAAAAAAAGTGTACGACACCAAATAATTGTTTCCGCTTTTACTTCCTCAAAACATCCACACGGTGCAAAAACTGTTAATATTTTTTTTTATTTTTTGTTTATTTGTCGTCAACTTCAATGAGGGTGAAAAATGTTTCGGTGTATGCAAACTTTGCAATTTCTTACATTTTGTATAACGGTGAACTTTGTTTTCCATTTTTTTTTTTCACTAAAAAATGCAATAATTTCGTTGTATCAGGTGTAGTTTCTAGGCAAAATTTTGTAGTGTTTGGAAATATTTCTTTTCCTCATGTAGCGACATTTAATATAAAAAAATCGATCTAAGGCATTCACATAAATCACAGAAAATTTACTAATACCCAGCAAAAAAAGGATAACCAAAATATAGAATAGTAGTTATTTGCTAAAATCTTAATATAAAATAATTTATTAATATAAAGCATTTTTACGAATATTGATTTAATTTTAACAAAATGCATTTTTTTAACAAAATGCACTTTGGTCCAGTTTCGTCCTATACGTTCGTGACTTTTGTCTAATTAATTCAATTGAAAAAAGCAGATTATAAATAAGCTTTTAAATTCAGAATATTTTACTTCCTGTTGTCCAGATATATATATATAAACCTCAATGTCAACCAACAAGAAACAGCAAAACAAATAATTTAAAAATAAAAAGAAAAGTAAGTGGCTATGAAATTATGTTTGAAGAAATTAAGATAAAGGATTAAGCTCCTTTATTTCTTTTACCCTCCCAAACTTGATATCGGCTGGAAAATACTTGAATGTTATCCCAAAATGAACTTTTAAACTATGATGCTTAAAATTGTTCAAGGAGCAAATAAAAATAAATCAGCAACTCACATTTGAATTCAACGCTTAAATTTATTAAAATATAGTATTTAAGCATTTAAATCTAAAACGTATTATTTTATCAAATTAAATCAATTGTCACAAAAAAAAAAAATAACAAAAATAATAATAATTTCAATTCTCAAAAAAAAAAAAAAATAATTTTAGTTTTTAAATTCGATATTCAACCAGTGTTTAATCTATGGTATTTGTTGATATTCCGGCTTAATAATTTGGGTTTATTATTCTATATTTATTTCTATAATTCAATCATCTATGAGGATCATCATCAGGATGAATTAAGAACTTTAAAAAATTTTAAAATAATCAAAAATTTTATAAAACACTAGACATTTAAATATTGTACATCATACATACATTGACATTAAAATAGCCCAAAAATTAGTTTTAAGCCGGCGCACTGTGGTCAATATTTTGAGATAGCGGCCAAAATTCCTTTTGGTTTTTGTTCTCCGATTTTAAAGTTATTAGACTCATATGAAAGTAGGCAGTAGTAAACCTCGTGAGCCAAAAAATTAGAACTCCATTTCAACTATTTCACTGAGAACAGGGTGGTCCAAAATGGGCATTTTCAGAATTTAGTAAATTTATGATATTTTTAGTTAATTTTTAAAGTTTAAATGATCATAACTTTTTTGTTTTTCAAGATTTTTGGACGAAATAAATTTTGTGTTGTAACCTAACTTATTTCCTATTACTGGTAAAAATTGAAGCTCTACTGTTTTCAGAACAATTTAAATTTTTTTTTAAAAAAAGGTCAAATTTCTCGGAAATTTCCTACTTCATAGAGCACAACCCCTGTGAGTCAAGCTGAGTCAAAACACAAATTCACTATTTTGTAGTCCTAACTCTCCCCTACATTCCTATATATAGATGTCCATGCATCGGGACTGCACTTTTTGAGCTACAGCAATTTTCCTGACCCAAGGTAAGATATTCGGTACAAATGCACGTCATATTTTTTGAGAAGTTATTTGTATGTGAAAGTGGCTATTATGCATATATTTTGATGAAATTTTGTACAAGAGTTCTTATTGACCCAAAAAATAATTCTGTTGAAATTAGGAGAAGTTGGCCCATATTTGGACCTAGTCCACATAGAAGGGTGTATCAAAATTTTGACAAAAATGACAATAGAACTCTCAAATTATGTGGTATCTGGCAATTCATTTGGAAAAGGTAAAAAAGATTTTATTGCCATCTAATATTACACAACTTAAATACGTGAAAATTGCAAATAAATTTAAAACCAATGGAAATAACTGGTAAAACCAAGTACCTTTTATATTATTGCCAGTACCTGTTAACTCTAAAATTATGTGGTATCTAGCAATTCATTTGGAAAAGGTAAAAAAGATGTTATTGCCATCTAATATTACACAACTTAAATACGTGAAAATTGCAAATAAATTTAAAACCAATGGAAATAACTGGTAAAACCAACTACCTGTTATATTATGTTTCAAAGAGGTAAAAAAGATCATGTTGAAACTTCGAGCAATAGCATATTAATCCATGCATTCATTTTTTTTCTTCATTATTGTTTAAACAATGGCCAAGTTCAGTTATAGTGTTCTATCTGATATATATTTTGAACGGAAAGATGAAAACGACATTATTTTACATATAATGAATAATCCATTCTTCAGAATATGCGACAAACAAGAAATTAAAATTCATAACTTAAAAATAAAAAACTTTTTAAATACTTTAAGAAAACGGTACAATCAATGTTCCAGAAACAAGAAATTGTTTTACTCACGCAACCAAGAATGGCTAAGAAATAAACTTATTTTTAAAAAGCCATCAGTAACTACCACGGAAACTGGAAAAGGTGGTCGACCAACAAAGCCAATTGACAATTGTAGTGAAAGATCACGAAGACGCAAGCTTAAACATATCAATGAAGAAGTTTCTTGTAGCATCATAAAGGATTCATTTCTGCATCAAATTCAACCATCGAAAACTAAAAAGGGTAAAATTGCTATCATTGAAAAAATAGTGGAAGCAAGCCCCAGATGCACAAAAAGGATTTTAGAAAGTATGCCGACACCAACTGAAGAAAATAAATTTACTCCAGAAGAAGCATTTGCACTATTTTTGGATTTGAAAATGACTAAAAACCAATATACAGAATTGCGGAAGCGAACCAATGAAAAAAATTGTGGAATTTTTCCATCATATCGAGATATAGTTTCTGCCAAAAAAGATTGCTTACCTTCACCAACTGCTATTAGTGTAACTTCAAGTTCAGCAGAAATAAAATTGCAGGATCTTCTTGAACACACTGCAGAACGATTATTAAAGACATAAAGAAGTTTAAAAATTGCAGCATGACTTTAATTTCTAAATGGGGATGTGATGGGTCCTCTGGCCAGAAACAATACAAACACTGTAATGCGGAAAATTCATCAGATGCCAATTTATTCATGATTTCTTTCGTTCCATTACGTTTAACAAAAACTTATATTGGTTCAGAGCCGTCAACTAGTAGAGCTGCAGAGATAGATGTATGGAAGAATGAAATACCCTCGTCAACAAAATTTTTTAGACCAATAAAGTTTGCTTACAAAAAGGAGACTCAAGATGTCAGAGATGAAGAAGTTCGAAAAATAAATGATCAAATTAAAGAACTTCAACCAGTAACATTTAAATTTGATGACAAAGACATTGAAGTAAATTTTAAAATGTGTCTCACAATGATTGATGGAAAAGTTGCACAAGCTTTAACCAAAACAAAGTCATCGTCAAGCTGCACCATATGCCAAAAAACATCAAGTCAATTGAGCCAACCACCAACACAAGACGATAGTTTTAATGAAGCATATGAATTTGGAATGTCACCTCTTCATGCTAGAATTCGTTTTATGGAGCATATTCTTAAATTGGGATACGATTTGGAATTTGGCCCGTTAGGCGAAACAGTTAGAAACAACAAAGAAAATTTGGAAAAAAGAAAGCAAAAAAAAAAAGATATTCAAGAAAAATACCGTGAGATAGGCCTTATAATTGACCAGCCAAAGCAAGGAGAAGGAAATTCTAATGATGGAAACACAGCAAGGAGATTTTTTTCCGATCCAGAAACTGCAGCTTCTATAACTGGAGTAGATTATGATTTAATACGACGATTCCAAATCATATTACAAGTTATAGCATGTAGCAAAAAGATAGATGCAAAAAAATTTGGTCAGTATGCTAATGAGACAGCAACCCTTTATAACCAAAAATATTCTTGGAGACATATGCCAACCACAGTTCACAAAATTCTGTTCCATGGGGAACAAATAATTCAGCACAATATGCTTCCAATTGGAGATCTCTCAGAAGAAGCCCAAGAAAAAATGAACAAAGACTACAGATTCTTTCGCGAGCACAATACAAGAAAAATTTCCAGATATTGTACTAATGAAGATCTTATTAATATTTTGTTGTGCACATCAGACCCATATATGTCCAGTATTCGACAAAAATGGAAATCAACCTCATTAGAGTTAGATGAAGAAACTAAACAACTACTGCAAAATGAAAATCAAAGCTATTTGGAAGAAATTTTTACTAATATTGTTTAATTAATACTAGTATAAAGATTATAATTTGTTTCTAATTTTAGTATAAATTTTTATTAATACATTTAAATAAAATATATGTGCACTTTAAATCAATAGTAAAAGTTTACTTAAAATTTTATCGATGTTGTGTTCTGTATATAATATATCCAAATGGTATTGATATTGTTGGGAATTTCAGTGTTATTTTTCAGTTTAATACTCACAAGAATTAGCTTTCTTCCAAAAAAACCAACCTTTGGCCCCTGTGAATATTGAGACTAAATAAATGTCAGGGGCCAAATGTTGGCATTTTCTGACCAAAATTAAGTTTAGGAATAATAAATAAGTATTGGCTGTAAAATACGATTGAAGAAAATAAGAAATTATAAAAAAAAATACCTATTTAAAATGTCAAAATATTCAACTTTTACATGGAAACTCAACAAAAAATTAAAATGCATTTTTAACTCCAGATTACGCAAATTGAAGCTTAAAGTCCCTCCAATTGAACAAAACAAATTGCGTAAAAAATACCAATCCGGTCAAAAGTTATAGAGTTTTGACCGCTATCTCGCAAAATTGACCACTGTGCGGTGGCGTCCTTTTCCTTTGATTTTTATTTTTAAACTGATTTTTGTTTATCAATGCTCATATAGCTTGGCTACATTTTCTGTATCTGTTTTATAATTTATTCTTCTATGTGATGGTACTTTAACTATATGTAACGTCTCTAATATCATTCTCTTTGAATGGTTACTCTCTTCTCTCAGTATCTTCGTAGTGTCCGCAAGCGCTGTTTTTTATTCAACTGTTTTGTTCCTTGATCTTTGTTCTTTGTTGTACCAATGTACACCATGTTGCAATTTTCCTCGTCATTTCCTTACAAGAGACTTTACCAAATATGGTCAGGATCGGTCCATTTTTGGGCCTAGTCCCCATATAGATATAGCATCAGATATGAACTTTCTCATATTTGCAGGCGAACAAATTAATAAAAATCCCACTCAAATTTGGTTTATGCTTATTTTCTATATCCAGTTGGTTGGGCCTGATAGATAGGGTTTCTAAACGAATGGTATAGGGTATCGTGTAGTCGATCCAAATTCAAAAATCAATTTTAACATGTAAAGTTTTTGTTTTTATACCCTATACCATATGTGGTTTGGGTATAATGACTTTGTGCTGCTGTTTGTAACTACCAAAAATATTTGCTATGTCCGTCCATCTGTGTGTTCATGTAAAACTTGTAATCAAACTACAGGTCTTAAATATGAATATATTTTGACGAAATTTGGTACGTAAGCTTTTACCGACCATAGGATAAACGCTATTGAAATTAGTGAAATTCGATCCAAGTTCAGACCTAGTCCCCATACAAATGACCCGTATGATATCGACATAACTTGATATAAGATCCAAATTATCATATAGACCTCAATCAAATTGGGTTTGTATGTTTTATTATATCCAAAAATAATCCCTATAGGACAATTATTGGTCATAGGCGGCATATACTCACTTAAATCCATCAACAAGGATATTACACGAATTTTTCTCAAATTTGAATCGTATATATTTTTTCTAAATATAAGTGACTATCAAATATGGTCAGGATTGGTCCATATGTCAACTTAATCCCCATATACCATATGAACTTTTTTATATCTGCAGCCAAAAAATTGAATAACAATGCCACTCATATTTGGTTTATGCTTATTTTCTATATCGAATTAGTTGGACCGAAGTGATAGGATTTCTAAAGCATGGTATAGGGTCTAGACCGACAATATTTTCTTACTTGTTTTATGCAAATATAATGAAAAGTTAAATATGTAAACTTCTATTTAAATTAATTTCCCCTATAATTTTCAGGCTGAGCCTTGTAGCCGATTTTTAATTCACATGGTCGACTCTAATACTATTTTATGGTAGTTTTGGATGGATGAGTTTTCTAATGATTGATTGATTTAATACTATGGAGTGATGTTATTACAAACAACATGTTGTTGAAACCTAATGCTATAGCGATAATGATAAGCCTTTAACGAAAGAGCTTAAATTTATTCCTACTAGCATTCTGTAGATTTATAAGAACACTTGGTACAAGTAAACATTTTTTACTTAAAAAAGTTCTTCTAGTATTTTTTGCTGGGAACATGCATTAAAAATGAATCTGCCTACATATGCACAACTGATGCCACAAAGAAAATAATTTAGTTTTAAGGCGATGCATTTCTAAAGATATGTGATATATTGATTTGTTTTTTTGTTCAATAAAGGCTATATTAAATTATGATAAAAAAAAATAATAAAAAATAAAAAAAATATATGAATTTGCACAAAATACAACTTAAAGGTTGCCGTCTATTCCTTAAAGGATTCAAACAAAAAATATGCTTTATATATCTAAATCCCTTTTCCTTTACAATTCACAAAAAAAAAAAAAAAATAATGACCTTAAAATTTGCTTTTAAACTATTTTCTTCTGTTTTTAAAACACAAGCATATTATATGTTGACACAGCAGCACATCTTCTTCAATGGCACAATTTATCATATTAAAGACCGCAAAAGATATAGGACAAAAAGTTTCTCTCACGCATATAGTTTTATGATATACATAAGTTAATTTGTTAATACCACAACGATGCTCATGAAAATGTTCTGGTTGTACACTTTTCGCTTCTTAAATAGCACACCTAAAAATATGTTTTTCTTAACTCAATATCACTTGAACCGTCTACCGCAGAGGCCTATTTTTTAAATAAATTAAAGCTAGTTTCATTCTGAATCCAATATAAAAAAGGGAATTATAGTTACTACAATAGTTAATTTACATAATTTTTTTAAATAATTAATAGAAAAAATGGGTATGAAATTTTGCATCACTTGAATAGAGCACCCTCTAAAGAAGGCGTCTGTTAAATGGTTTAGTTTTCAAATAATTTTTTTTAATTAAATTTGAAAATTTTTTTTAAATTTTATTATTTTTGTAGTACTCCCTTTATTGAGCAATAGTTCACAAATCTTGTTTGGGATTGATACATATAATATTGTCTATATAATCCAGTGAAATGGAGTTTCGGGCAAGTTTGACAGCGTCAATAAATTCACGAATTATGGAGTATTGTTGTCCAGACCCATATATCGATTATATTTATATCCAGTGAGTTTGGGGGCCAGTTCAATAATGCTATATTTTGGTTCTCTATAAAGGATTTTATGATGCATGTCGTGCAAAAACATTGTTAAAGAATGTAAAGGCCGTTTGTAGTACACCAATGTTGTCTGCAAAAATTTTGGGTCTAAGTACCCGTATCATCACACCCCCTACTCGGCTACGTAGGCGATCCAACTAATGGCTCTCTTTTCGTATTTCATGAAAATAATACCTGCAGCCATGGGGGCCATCCAAATTAAGTTTTTTCATCAGAGAAAATAATACGATGACACTCTGTGATCCATGTCGTATCTGTCCGCGTTAGCAATCACACTATTTGTACGAACTTTCATCGTCTTTCCATAAATCGACTCATTAGATAAAAATGTGGATAACCCGGTATCCTTGTAGGCTTTGATTTTGGCCTTCTTTGCCTCTGTTAATGCTTTTAATTGACCCATTTAATTTTTTTTAATAAAAATAGTTTGAATGCACCTATGTATGTGATTAAGGGACCGCACAAATACACGTCTTGATAGAAAACAGAATATTTAATTACGTGCGATGTTCAAGTGGCGCAAAATTTTTCATTACTTCTGATGAATAACAAAAGAGAATAGTAAAAACCGAGTAACGGTACATATCCAGTGTAGAAATTTTCTTACATAGCGAGTTAAAATAAATACAAATAAATAACTAAAGCAAACAGAGTGCCCAATAAATTGTTTCTGAGTTATTACCAGTTGCATTGAAAGCACAAAGAGCGTGCTATACAAACATTTTATATGCTTGGGTGGCATATTTGTAAGATTTTAAAATACAATTAGAATAAATTAGAAAGAAAGGCTGCAAAATATTTATTTATAACATCTATATGAATACATTATAATTAGAATATTCACTTATTATTCATAAGAATTTTTAAATGAAACTGAGTGGGCATGGCACCTCCTATACAAAAAATATTATTAATTTCGAAAGCGGCAGTCTTAAAATATTTGATAGGTTCATTAATTACCATTGCGAGTAGCCGTGGAAAATATTTGCGAAATATCCAAAAACGTAAATCGCAAAAAACAAAAATCGCCAAAATCAAAAAACGCAAAATAAAACAAAAATCGGCAAAATCGAAAATCGCAAAAACCGAAAATTGGGAATAAAAAAGTGTCCCAATAAAAAATCGCCAAATCCAAAAATTTCCAAAACGGAAAACCACTAATAACAAAATTCGCCAAAAATAAACATCGCCAAAATCAAATATTGCTAAAATCGAAAATCATAAAAATTGCTAAAAATCAAAAAACGCAAAAATTAAAAATTTTAAAAAAACCAAAAATCACCAAAATCAAAAGTCGCAAAAACCAAAAATCGACAAAATCAAAAATCGCTAAATATAAATAAAATGGTTTCTACTAAAAGCTTAAATAAAAACCAGTGTCTACCGTTTGAGTATCTGCCGAATAATAATTTTTATTTTTCTTTTTCATATCATACAAATATTTTCTTTGTCATATAAAATTTAGAAAATGTTTCTTTCATTATTTTAAAATATTCTCAGCACAGTGCTTACAACTCGGCCACGCTCCTTCACTCACGTCCTCTTGAAGCATCTGAAATTATATATTATTAATATACATATGTACAAGAATTTTTTTATTTTTTTTTTTTTTTCATAATAATATAACAAAAATTTATTCTCATATATACTTTCATATTATCTTATCATGACACATATCCGTATTATACAATTTAATTTTATCTGAAGAAGTTAATCCTTCATATGGTTTCTGTGATCTATTTGCACCTGGCATGTCCTTTATACCATATGTACCTATCATTGCCCAAATATTTCACAATCTGATAAGGGCCATTATATTTTGGAAGAAGTTTTCGGTTCCCCTCCACTAATTCAGTTTTCCGTACTAGTACTAACTGCCCCTTTCTATAAATTTCACTTGGTTTTCTCCTTTGGTCATATTTTTGTTTTTGATATTGTTGCATAGTTTCTATCAATGAATTTGCCTGTCCTCTAGCATTTATAACGTCTTTAGTTTTAATTTCATAGACTTCACTACTTAAATATGAATCGTATTTTCCCCTTTGCAAAAACCCAAATATCCCATTTTTTTAATTTTCTACAGATGTACCCAAGGCCGATAAAATCGTTCTATTATACCTTTCTGCTTGTCCATTGACTCGTGGAGTTGCGGTCGCATTATGTATTATTTTTATGCCATACTCTTGGGCATATATCATAAATTTATGAGAAGTAAATGTACTAGCTCTACCACAAATCATTCTTCTGGGAACTCCAAAAATTCTCATAAATTCATCTAAAAACTTCAGAAAAGGTTCTACTTTTGTACTCTGTACTTCTTTTAACATAACATATTTCGTAAAACCATCTACCAAAACAATGAGATACATATTCTTGTGAATACTCTTCGTAAATGGACCAATATGGTCAGCATGAACAGTATCAAAAGGTATGTTACTTTTATCAATCGGATACAACATTCGTGATTGTTTACCAGCAGGCATCTTGTTATATGAACATGGCAGACAACATGCAATATAACGTTTAACATAATTTTTCATATTAGGGAACCAATATTTTTCTTGAATACAATAAATCTTCTTTTCCAAAGAAAAATGTCCATGATGGTTGTCATGATGGTTGAATAAAATTTCCTTTCTCGAAGATTGTGGAACAACCCACTTATTGCCGTTTAATGTTTTCTTATATAACCTACCTTTTTTTAGTAAATATTCGCTATGTATCTGTTTTTCCTTTTTATTTGTTGGAGTCTTCTTTAATATTTCAATAAGATATCTACACCTTTCATCATTTAACTGCAAAGCCAATATCCAATCCATTTCAGTAATATTGACATACAAAACACCTACCGGGTTTCTACTTAATGCATCAGCATGTGCCATTTGAGACCCTTGTCGATATTCCACAATAAAATTGAACTCTTGAATAGTAAGCCACCATCTCGCAATTTGAGGCACAATATCTCTTTTTGAAAAAGCAGTTCTTAAAGAGGAACAATCTGTAACTATTTTAAACTCTATCTCTAGTAAATATATTCAAAAACGTTTTATACAACAGCTAATGTTTCTAACTCATAAGAATGATATCGCAGCTCCTCTTTTGTTGTCTGAAAGTTTCATCACATTGTTTTTGTAATAAAACAGCTCCAACACCCCATTTACACGCATCTGTATGCAACTCGGTCCATTTTTCATTAATCTTTCTAGAATTATCTCTAAATTCTGAAAACCTCTATCAATTGTGTCTGAAGGAATTAAAATTTCGTCCATATAAACCGTAGCAGTTGTAAATCTCAAATTTCCAAGCATTTTATTCATAGTTCGTTGAAAAACAGCCGGAGCATTTACTAACCCAAAAGCCATTCTCTTAAATTCATAATGCCCATCAGGGGTTATGAACGCTGTCTTTTGGGCTGACCTCTTATCTAATGAGACTTGATAATAACCACTTGCGCAATCTAAACTAGTAAAATAGCTGCTTCCTCTTAATCTATCAATTTCATCATCCGTTCTTGGCATTGGAAATGCTTCTTTTGTTGTTTTCCGATTCAGAGCTCTGAAATCAATGCACATCCTGTATTCCCCTGTTTTCTTTTTAACCAAAAGAATAGGACTAGAATAAGGAGATGATGAATCTTGAATAAGATCAGCTTTTTTTAGATCGGCTATCATATCATGAACAATTTCTCTTTCAGACCATGACATCCGATATGGTTTATATGAAACTGGAGTTTCATCGTTTAACTTAATTTTCATTTGTACATCTTTTATATTTCCTAGTTCTGATATTTCCAGTGCAAAACAACTTCTGTAATTATTAATCAAAGCACATAATGTTTCTATATTACTGTCATCTAAATGCCTTGCCTGAGGTACATTTCACTTTTCAAAAACTGTTTCAATCTACTAGATTTTACCCTAAAATTCGAATACTCAAATTGTTCATCTAATCTGCAAGGAAAAACTCTTCCTATTCTAAACCCCTTTTTAAAACATAAATCCTTACACGACTCATTTTCTACTAAAATCAATCCTATACTACCAACAACACATCTGGAAATTCTGTATTCGTTTTTCGGCTTTTTAACGAACATTTCTTCCAAATAAAAACATGAATTGGAAATCTGATCTGTCATAACTTCAACAAATCGAGCATGTTCTTTAGGTATAGTAACTGTTTTCTGAATCCAAAGTGAACATTTTTCTTTTGATATGCAATCAGAATCTAAAAAATGTTCACTTTCTTTAGTTAATAATCTAACAGTATTATTTTTCACTACCGTAATAACAGATTCATGATTAATAAATGGTTGAACATTACGGATATCAATTTCTTGAGCACAATCGGGAACAATAAATATCGTAACAAATGCCGATGCTGAATCTACATTTAATTTAACGAATATTTTGGATGTTACAGATACAACTGATCCTCCATATCCTGTAACTTGTATGCTACAACGTTCAAAAGCTACGTTTAATGCATTTGCATTGGATTGTCTTATTAATATTACTGAGCAACCGGTATCAATAAAACCTCTCATTGCAATATCATTTACCTTACAATCCACTAAATAGCACTCTTTAAAATCACCGGATTTTGTTTCATTAATAAATAATATGGAAGACTTACTTTTTTTTAAACAGTCCCGTGTATAATGTCCCCATTTTTTGCAATTATCGCATTTCTTGAGACCACTTTGACAGTTGCTTGCATAATGTCCTGATTTCTTGCAGTTAAAACATATCAATTTCTTCAATTTATCCTCAGAACTATCTTCAATTAAAGTGATAGTTCGTCCATCAATACTCTATTTTTGGGTTGAACATCCATCTAATGCGGAAATGTTGACAAATGATGACCAAAGAGGTCTTCCGAGTCTGAAATCTTGCAGCCCTTGCACTCACTTGTACACTTCCACCAGGTAATCCATCAATTATGCATGACACAGCATGTTTTCCAACTATCATACATGTGTCAGCCAAAATTTTCTTTTCAAAATAATATCTCGTCATTGACTCCGTCGGAAGCTTAACCCGTTTCACTAAACGCTTAAGATTTTCAGAAAAATCTTGATGCTCCGGAAATGATCGGCATAACAAGGATCTCCATTCTTCTCATGTTGAGGCGTATTCATTTAAATTCTCAAACCATGTTCGTGCTAAACCTTTCAATCTAGTTTGCATTGCAAATATTTTCTTGCGATCATCCCAATTATGAATTTCACCAATTTGATCAATTTTGGCAATCATAGCGACACAGGCAAATTTAATGACCCAGGTTCCAATTCTGAAATGCAGTCAATTTTAAAATTTACATTGTTTCCAAAATTTTCTTGACGTTTCTCGCTCAAGGTCTTCACCAAACTTTCCAAAGCGTTAATGCGTGTAATCAATTCCGTTTCGTCCATAATTTCTTTTGGGGGCACTTCATCACCATTCGAGCAAAGGATTCGATTTTGAGATCTTTCCCGCTCTTCAGATGTCCTTCGCATATTAGTATACACTGCTTGATCTTGGCATAAGACTTCAAAATAATTAATCTTTTTTTATTTGTAATCCCACCGCTGCATTAAAAGCTTAAATAAAAACCAGTGTCTACCGTTTGAGTATCTGCCGAATAATAATTTTTATTTTTCTTTTTCATATCATACAAATATTTTCTTTGTCATATAAAATTTAGAAAATGTTTCTTTGATTATTTTAAAATATTCTCAGCACAGTGCTTACACTACCAGTTTTTCGTTACGATAGGTGTAGCGAAGCACATCGGTTTGCAGCTAGTATTTTCATAAAATATTTATGAAGCAAACAGGGAACTCCTTGAAAAAAAAATATTTTGTTTATAATTAGTAAGCAAAAAATTTACAAAATTTTATAATAACTAATTTACTATTTTTATGTTTTAATTTCGGATGTTTTAACAATAAAAACATTTATTATTTTAAATCTGATAAAATGCCCTCCAACCTGAAAAAGTTTTTTTTTTAATTTTTTCTCAGTGCATTTCTCGCTTTTGTAAAATAAACTTGGAAGAAAATCGGCTCCGGATTTATACTCCGAGTTGCCACACCTTGATATGTAAAATTCCGTGGCATTGAAAAGCTCGGCTAATACTGAACCTGGTAAAAATATTATCAAATGCTAAGAAGTTGGTCACTTAAATATAATAATGATTGACATGTTTGATTATGACAAAACACTGGTATGCATATAAAACACTTCATCATGTCCTAGGGTATAAGGATAAAAACTATATACGGTTTGTGGGTGAACTATATAGCTGTACATAGGGCATTTGTTACTAAATTCTTTCGGGGTTACGTACTTGAAAAAAACTAATATTATATAAAAACAAGTACGAGCGTTAAATTCGGCTGTGCCAAATTAGTCGGACCTAAGAGATAGGGTTTCTAAACGCACGGTATCGTATATAATACTCTTGCCTTTTAATATTTTATTTAAAATTTTATTTATTAAGAATCGTTATAACAAAAACGAAAAGGAATTAATAATTTTATTTTGTAACCCACTAACCATTAAATATATACTATATATAAGTGTAGATACTACAACCGCTATTCCTTGTTTATTGATTACATTAAAAATTCATTTAAAAAACACAACGAAAATTCTACACTATGGTCAGCACCAAACGAATACTACCTTGTTAGCCAGAAGCCATTTTTCAGTTTACCACATAACATCGCTCTGTTCTTCACATTGTGTTTACATATTATAAAGTAAAATTTTATTGGAATTTACACAACAGTACAAACACAAACAGTAGGAGAGTTATTAACCACAATTTTTTTTTTTTTTAATTGCATGACCGAAAAAACTTTCATCATTTTATTTTGTTAGGGTTACAGAAAACAATCTGCATAAATCCTTTAATAATTTGCACAGAGAAAGTTTAAGTCACATATTGTTGTAAATTCTGTCATGAATTTCTGATCGGAATTATGATGAAGTGTACAATATTTAACAGGAGTGAAAGTTAAGTTGAGGTGCATTTTAAACTCGCTGATTCAACTATAATCACAAAAAATACTTGAAATTTATTAACTTCTGCTATAAATAACTTGCAACTTATTTGCACTGATATATTTGCGGGGACATATATGCTTGTGTGTGTGTAAAATATGAGTACAAAACAACTTGCAACTTTATTGGCACACTGCAAATACAAATGTGGGCAGTAGAAGAAAAACAAACAGTATAATATGCACTGATATATATTGACTTTCTCTTTTCTTTTTTCTTTACTACCTTCATCTACAATTGCGTACATTTTTCAATATGTTTGGTTTTCCTTTTCGGTGGTCAACTATTTTTTGTAAGCTTAAATAATTAGTTGGTGTTAATGTTTTCATATTTTCAAATAGCGTTTACAATTTGTTAAGTTCTTTTTTGTTAAACTTAAATGTCGAAAAAATTTCAGTTAGAGATACATCTAAAAAAAAATAGAACTTACTAAACTTAAACTTAACAAAGTGAATTAAATAATTAAAAACAAATATTTGTTGATAACTAGTTATCGGCCATATTAAATACCATAAAATATATTTGTATTAGAACAAGTAAGTTACTCGTATAAATTATACTATTATGTCCTGGCGAGCTTTGCTATGACATGTTTTATTTTATTATCAATTTTGCGTATGAAGTTTGCATTGTGCAATAAAAAATATTTTTATTTAATTTAATTTATTTTATTATTATATTATTTCAATGCCTGCAGTGTTTTGTTTTTCAATCGGTGCAATAAATGTCAAATTTTTTAGCGATCCTACTCATGCTGCCCATGAAAAGGACATAGACTTTCCAAACTAAGTCTGGCAACACTTAATTATTGGCTTGAATTTAGAATATTATTTGGAAATTTTTAATTATATCGATTTTTGATTTTGGAGATTTTTGATTTCGAAGATTTTTTCCCGATTTTAATTTTTGGTGATTTTCGTTTTTGGCGATTTTTGATTTTGGCGATTTTTAATTTTGACGATTTTTAAATTTGGCGATTGACAATTAATGTATTTGGAAAGACCGTCGCTTTCGTGGTACTTCGTATGGTTTTGTATAGGAGGTGCCACGCCCACTAATCCTATCACGCCCAATTTTTATCGATCGACTTATATTAATGTCTCGTGGACTCGTGCAAAGTATTAAGGCTCTGAATTTATAGTCTACCAGTTATTTTATGTTATATATTTACTTTGTACGGTGCTATGTCAACTGCCAGGATCACGCCCATTTTTCGTTCGATTGGTCACAAAAATAATTTATGGGCTCCAGCAAAGTCACAAGGCTATCACTTTTCAGTACTCCAGACATATGACATTATATAATTACTTTGTATGGGGATTTCGAAGATTTTTTTCCGATTTTTATTTTTTGTGATTTTCGTTTATTCGATTTTTTATTTTAGCGATTTTTAATTTTGACGATTTTTAAATTTGGCGATTGACAATTAATGTATTTGTCAAGACCGTCGCTTTCGTGGTACTTCATATTGTTTTGCATAGGAGGTGCCACGCCCAATAATCTCATCACGCTCAATTTTTATCAATCGACTTATATTAATATCTCATGGACTCGTGTAAAGTATTAAGGGCTCAATTTTATAGTCTACCAGTTATTTTATATTATATATTTAATTTGTATGGGCGGTGCTATGCCAACTGCCAGGATTCGTCCATTTTTGGTTCGACTGGTCACAAAAATAATTTATGGGCTCAAGCAAAGTCACAAGGCTATCACTTTTCAGATGACCAAATCCAAATTTTCAACGCATAGTGCTCGGGATATATAATATTGAATTATTACTTATCCGATCCCGCCTATTTTCGCATGGCTACTTACATAAATAATATGTGACGTTATACAAATTTGCAAAGCTCTCTATGTCATAGTACTCAATGTATATGATATTAATAGTTCACTTTATGTGGGCGATCCCGCGCCCACAAAAATATCAAAATATATTTGCTCTGTATACCGTATATAGAAATAACTTTCTCATGAACATGTTTAGTAAGAACACTTCGGTGTTCTTGAAAGATACATGAACTAGTTAAGAAAATAATATATTAAAAATCAATAATAGTAAATATGCTACGTCTGAAGCTAGAGAATGGTGTGTGAAACTGTGTTCTCAGTCTTGATCTTGTTGCAAATCAAAAGAAAATAAAAAATAAGTGAATCGAAATTGTTACTGACACTTGAAAAAAGAACAATACGTTTACATCCTGCCATGTGGTACTATGTATATAAGTTTTCAATATCATTTTTTGTTGAAAGATGTTGGCAATTTCAAAGGATATGCAATGATCTTGAAGTTTTGAAGGGAGATCTTTTAGTTATTTTAGTTATTATTTATTGGAACTGCTCATACACAAAACTGAAAGTCTAATTTTGTAGTATGGAACTGATTATATTTAAAATTATAAAATCCTTAATAAATTAATAGCTTAATAATTAATTAAAAATTTTCTTTATATAAAATACAACACACAATTAAGATTAACAATAAAAAAAAAAATAAATTTAAATATTTGAAATTTAATTTAATCAAAAATATTATAATATCAGATAATATTTACTGTTTAAAATAGTTATGCCGAAAACAGTTTAAAAATATTTTCTTTATACTTCCGTGCGTTACTTAAAAGTTAAAAGCTATAGGGTATATAATTCCAGAGAGACACTGCGAATATGTAGAAATGCCACTCCGATATTAAACTTTTCTATCTAAATGATCTAATTCTTTTTCCCCTGCTTATATCCAAAAGGAAAAGTTGCCGTATAGATGATCTGGTTTGTGGGTATAGCGATAGTGTATGATTAATTTTGATTTGCGCTACTTGCGAACTTTAATAATAGATTTTTAGGAATTAAAAGCCGAAAGGCGAAGTGACGACCTGGAAAATATATAATAGTTAGCATATCTTACGCAAATGCATATCGGAACTGAAATTTGGTAACATAATTCTATCTGAGAAACATTGGCCAAGAGGGAATTTTTTATCTTTCGGCTATAATTACCCAAAAAATTTAATTTTAATGAGAAGATTCCAATTATTCTTAAAACGGTAAATTTTCTAATATGTTATTTAATAAGTAATTTTTTAAAGTACCCTTTTTAAAAAAGTAGTTTTTTTTTTGACAAAAAAGGTTATTTTTTCAAAAAATTACATTCTCTTTAAAAATAAGCTTTTCTTAAAAAAATACACAGTATCCAAAACCCGTATTGTTCCGCCCAAGAAATATTTAAAAAACCTTTTTTTACTCAAAAACTAAAACAAAAATGGAATGGAAGAATACTACATGGAATAATAAGCTTGCACCACTTGAAAAAGGATCTCCTTCTCTTTGTAATATTTCTAAAATACTAAAGAAAAAATCCAATAGGATACCAATTCTAAAGTATAATAAAAACGCTTATCATATTCAACTAGGTAAATGTGAAATTTCAGGCCAGATTTTTACTGAAAATCATGCAATATCGTCAAATCTCAGTGATTCTTCAAGCGTTTCTCTTGTCAATAGTGCGGTAGCCAATATGGAATTAATCAAATCTGACCAGATTAAGTCAATCATAAAGCATTTATAGATTAAAAAATCTCCTGGTTTAGATGGAATTAATAATACTAGCAGATTCCAGCACTCGAAATTCAAGTGCTAATACTAGGAAAATTTATTTTTTCATTTAATAAAGACCCTTAGGGTATGTTTCACAATTCAACTCATTTAAAATGAAGAAAAAAAACTTAACACATGAACACAAACATTAACAAATTTAATAAATACACACACAGTATTGTATAAAAAATATTCCATAAGATGAAAGTCTACAAATCTAGGTAACAGCTAAAAAGGAATACCCTTCAAATGATAAATTTTTTGTCAAAAGCGAGGTACAACTGTGAAACTTACATCGGTAACAAAAAATCGCCTAGCCTTTTAATATTACAGATATATTTGAAAGCCTTGCCAAATAAAGGGCTGAAATATATATTTTCAACGCATGTCTTCGAATAAGTTATTTCCCAGCAATATGGAAACACTCCAAGGTAATGCCGATTAAAAAGCAAAACAAATCAGCTGATCGCGCTCGCTCCTACAGACCAATATGTCTATTATCATCGCTAAGTAAAATCTTAGAAAAAATAATAAATGAACATTTTAATAATTTTATGGATACCCGTAATATACTTCCATCACAGCAATTTGGATTCCGTAGACAGCATAAGTAAGTTCAGCCTCTTGTTCACATACGGAATTTATTAAATACAAATTTTGAAAACGGAGAATCTACGGGTATGGTGTTGATAGATATTAAAGCGGCTTTCGGTTCTGTTTGGCACAATGGACTTATATTTAAAACGATAAATTATAATTTCAAAATCCAACTAACCAAAATGATACATAGTTTTTTATCAGATCGCTTTTTTGAAGTCCATATTGGGTCTGTACACTCCGCACCGTCAGTAATCTACGAAGGTTGGCCATAAGGCTTATGTATTTCACCAATATTATATGATGTATATACAACAGATTTCCCATCGCTAAATGGTTGTGTTACATCAATTTTTGCTGACGATACTGCTATCCTCTGCTCAGGTATATTGACAGCCGATATTATTTCAAACCTCCAATCCGCATTAACTGAAATTTATGATTATTTCACAAAGTGGTATATTCTTGTTAACCCGCGGAAGCCACAAGCAATATATTTACCAGAACATCCCATTCTTTACAGCAACAATTTCATCAATTGGACAAACAAAGTTAAATACCTGGGTGTCATACTAGATTCAAAATTAAAATTTAAAGACCATATCCCCCATATTATCGAAAAAAATAAACTGCGGAATAAGAAAACTGTACCCTTTAATAAATAGAAACTCTAAACTCGACATTAGAAATAAAACTCTTATATTTAAATCAATATTCCACTCAATTATGTTTTATGCTTCGCCAGTATGGTCTACGGCTGCACAATGTCATATTAAAAAATTACAAGTTCCACATAATAAACTGTTAGTAATGACACATAATGCCATAATGCCATGGAAGCATTATTCTACTCAACGATTACACAATATAGCAAACGTCGAACTTGTAAATATCCGTGTACACAAACTTGAATCAAATTTCTTCAATCGTTGTAGCAATTCTGTGTATAATCATATTAATGAGCTGGTCTCAACGTAATTTTATTCTCTTAGCTTAAGTCTACTTTTATTGAGATCCAAAAAAAATAATTCGTAAAGGTTTTTTGAAAATTTTACCCTTCCTTAGAAATATTACAACGATTAATACACATAAATAATGAAAATTGTTACCTAATATTTAAGTAGAAAAGGAAATTTTATCCTAAACTCTTTAAAACATTGCAAAAAAAAATATTTATGACGTAAATTACAAATAAAGAATCAGATATTAAAAAAAACAAAAATTTCAATCAATTGTTATTATTTATTTTACCTATAAAATAAAAAACAAAACTGCAAATTTGCTTTTACCTATCTTATATATTATTATTATGTTTAACAAAATCCGTATTCGTACAGAACAACAAATGTGAATAAAGTAATAAATAAAGTATTAAAAATAATGTTATTTATATTTTGTTGGAAATCACTTTTGCTCAAGAACCGCATTAATCGCCTTGGCATCGATTGAACTAGTTTATTGATTAGCGTTTGTAATATTTTGGACCATTTCGCCTTCAGCGAGTTCTTTAAATCCTTTACGTATCTAAATCCTTTACGTATCTCTTGAAAATCAACGATAAATTCTCAATAGGGTTTATATCTGGACTTTCTGGACTTTGCGGTGAGGTTTTAAGGTATTTTGGGCAGCTGTATAATATCCATGTTATTGTATCTAGCGCTGTGTGCTTGGGATCATTGTGCTGTTGGAATATGAGATCCCGAGGTTATATATTGACTTTTTTTTTTTTTATTTTACTACCTTCATCTACAATTGCGTACATTTTTCAATATGTTTGGTTTTCCTTTTCGGTGGTCAACTATTTTTTGTAAGCTTAAATAATTAATTGGTGTTAATGTTTTCAAGTTTTCAAATAGCGTTTACAATTTGTTCTTTTTTGTTAAACTTAAATGTCGAAAAAATTTCAGTTAGAGACACATCTAAAAAAAATAGAACTTACTAAACTTAAACTTAACGAAGTGAATTAAATAATTAAAAACAAATATTTGTTGATAACTAGTTATCGGCCATATTAAATACCATAAAATATATTTGTAGGAGAACAAGTAAATTACTCGTATATATTATACTAGTATGCTCTGACTAGCTTTCCTATGACAAGTTTTATTTTATTATCAATTTTGTATATGAAGTTTGCATTGTGCAACTAAAATATTTAATTTAATTTATTTTATTATTATATTATTTCAATGCCTGCAGTGTTTTGTTTTTCAATCGGTGCAATAATTGTCAAATTTATTAGCGATCCTACTCATGCTGCCCATGAAAAGGACATAGACTTTCCAAACTAAATCTGGCAACACTTAATTATTGGCTTGAATTTAGAATATTATTTGCAAATTTTTAATTATATCGATTTTTGATTTTGGAGATTTTTGATTTCGAAGATTTTTTCCCGATTTTAATTTTTGGTGATTTTCGTTTTTGGCGATTTTTGATTTTGGCGATTTTTAATTTTGACAATTAATGTATTTGGAAAGACCGTTGCTTTCGTGGTACTTCGTATTGTTTTGTATAGGAGGTGGCACGCCCACTAATCCCATCACGCCCAATTTTTATCGATCGACTTATATTAATGTCTCGTGGACTCGCGCAAAGTATTAAGGCTCTGAATTTATAATCTACCAGTTATTTTATGTTATATATTTACTTTGTATGGGCGGTGCTACGTCAACTGCCAGGATCACGTCCATGTTTGGTTCGACTCGTCACAAAAATAATTTATGGGCTCAAGCAAAGCCATAAGGCTATCACTTTTCAGTACTCCAGATTGATAATAGATGACCAAAGCCAAATTTTCAACGCATAGTGCTCGGGGTATATAATATTGAATTATTACTTATCCGATCCCGCCAATTTTCGCATGGCTTCTTACATAAATAATATGTGACGTTATACAAATTTGCAAAGCTCTCTATGTCATAGCACTCAATGTATATAATATTAATAGTTCACTTTATGTGGGCGATCCCGCGCCCACAAAAATATCAAAATATATTTGCTCTGTATACCATATATAGAAATAACTTTCTCATGAACATGTTTAGTAAGAACACTTCGGTGTTCTTTAAAGTTACATGAACTAGTTTAGAAAATAATATATTAAAAATCAATAATAGTAAATATGCTACGTCTGAAGCTAGAGAATGGTATGTGAAACTGTGTTCTCAGTCTTGATCTTGTTGCAAATCAAAAGAAAATAAAAAATAAATGAATTGAAATTGTTACTGACACTTAAAAAAACAACCAGACGTTTACATCCTGCCATGTGGTACTATGTATATAAGTTTTCAAGATGAAAGTTGAAAGATGTTGGCAATTTCAAAGGATATGCAATGATCTTGAAGTTTTGAAGGGAGATCTTTTATTTATTTTATTTATTATTTATTGGAACTGCTTCATACACAAAACTGAAAGTCTAATTTTGTAGTATGGAACTCATTATATTTAAAATTATAAAATCCTTAATAAATTAATAGCTTAATAATTAATTAAAAATTTTCTTTATATAAAATACAATACATAATTAAGATTAGAAATAAAAAAAAATAAAAGTTAAATGTTTTAAAGTAAATTTAATCAGATGTATTATAAAATCAAATAATATACATTGTTACAAATAGTTATTCCGAAAACAGTTTAAAAATATTTTTTTTATATTTTCGTGCGTTACTAAAAGTTGAGAGCTATAGGGTATATAATTCCAAAGAGACACTGCGAATATGTAGAAATGCCACTCCGATATTAAACTTTTATATCTAAATGATCTAAAAAATGTAAAGTTGCCATATAGATGATCTGGTTTGTGGGTTCAGCGATAGCATAGCGTAGAACTTGCAGAAGTCTTAACAAACAATGTACCCCAATATCCATCACTGACTATTTTTGCAACACTGTATGATTTACTTGCGAATTTTAATAATAGATTTATTTTTAGGAATCAAAAATATGTAATAGTTAGCATATCTTATACAAAGGCATATCGGAGCTGAAATTTGGTAAAATAATTCCATCGGAGAAACGAACATTGGCAAAGAGGGAATTTTTTTTCCTTCGGATATAAATTTCCAAAAATTTTAATTTTAACATTTTGATTCCAGTTATTCTTAAAAAAGAAAGTTTTCTAATTAGAAATTTAATAACTAATTTTTTTAAAGTACCATTATGAAATAAGTAGTTTTTTTTTACAAAAAGGTTATTTTTTCAAAAAATTACCTTCTCTTTAAAAAGTAGCTTTTCTTAAAAAAATACACGGTATGCAAAACCCGTATTCATACGCCCAAGAAATAATTAAAAAACCGTTATTTACTCAAAAACTAAAATAAAATTGGAATGGAATGGAAGAATATTACATGGAAAAATAAGATTGCCACACTTGAAAATGGATCTCCTCCTTTTTGGAATATTTAAAAAATACAAAAAAAAAAAATAAAATAAAATCCAACAGTATACCAATTCTAAAGTATAATAATTACGTTTACCATAATCAACGAGATAAACGTAAAATTTTTGGCCAGATTTTTACTGAAAATCATGCAATATCGTCAAATCTCAGTGATTCGTCAAGCGTTTCTCTTGTCAATAGTGCAGTAGCCAATATGGAATTAATCGAATCTGACCAGATTAAGTCAATCATAAAGCATTTATAGATTAAAGAATCTCCTGGTTTAGATGGAATTAATAATACTAGCAGATTCCAGCACTCAAAATTCAAGTGCTAATTCTAGGAAAATTTATTTTTTCATTTAATAAAGACCCTTAGGGTATGCTTCACAATTCAACTCATTTAAAATGAAGAAAACAAACTTAACACATGAACACAAACACATTAACAAATATAATAAATACACACACAGTATTGTATAAAAAATATTCCATAAGATGAAAGTCTATAAATTTAGGTAACAGCTAAGAAGAAATACCTTTCAAATGATAAATTTTTTGTCAAAATCGGGGTAAAACTGTGAAACTTACATCGGAAACAAAAAATCGCCTAGCCTTTTTATATAATAGATATGTTTGAAAGCCTTGCCAAATAAAAGGCTGAAATATATATTTTCAACGAATGTCTTCGAATAAGTTATTTCCAAGCAATATGGAAACACTCCAAGGTAATGCCGACTAAAAAGCTAAACAAATCAGCTGATCGCGCTCGCTCCTACAGACCAATATGTCTATTATCATCGCTAAGTAAAATCTTAGAAAAAATAATAAATGAACATTTTAATAATTTTATAGATACCCATAATATACTTCCATCACAGCAATTTGGATTCCGTAGACAGCATAAGTAAGTTCAGCCTCTTGTTCACATACGGAATTTATTAAATACGAATTTTGAAAATGGAGAATCTACGGGTATGATGTTGATGGATATTAATGCCGCTTTCGGTTCTGTTTGGCACAATGGACTGATATTTAAAATGATAAATTATAATTTCAAAATCCAACTAACCAAAATGATACATAGTTTTTTATCAGATCGCTTTTTTGAAGTCCGTATTGAGTCTGTGCACTCCGCACCGTCAGTAATCTACGCAGGTTGTCCACAGGGCTTATGTATTTCACCAATATTTTATAATGTATATACAACAGATTTCCAATCACTAAATGGTTGTGTTCCATCAATTTTTGCTGACGATACTGCTATCCTCTGATCAGGTATATTGTCAGCCGATATTATTTCAAACCTCCAATCCGCATTAACTGAAATTCATGATTATTTCACAAAGCGTTATATTCTTGTTAACCCGTGGAAGACACAGGCAATCTATTTACCACAACATCCCATTCTTTACAACAACAATTTCATCAATTGGACAAACAAAGTTAAATACCTGGGTGTCATACTAGATCCAAAAATAAAATTTAAAGACCATATCCCCTACACTATCGACAAAATAAACTGCAGAATAAGAAAACTGTACCCTTTAATAAATAGAAACTCTAAACTCGACATTAGAAATAAAACTCCAAATCAATATTCCACTCAATTATGTTTTATGCTTCGCCAGTATGGTCTACGGCTGCACAATGTCATATTAAAAAATTTCAAGTACCACATAATAAACTGTTAGTAACGACACATAATTTTCCATGGCATTATTCTAATCAACGATTACACAATCTCGCAAACGTCGAACTTGTAAATATCCGTGTACACAAACTTGAATGAAATTTCTTCAATCGTTGTAGCAATTCTGTGTATAATCATATTAATGAGCTGGTCTCAACGTAATTTTATTCTCTTAGCTTAAGTCTACTTTTATTAAGATTCAAAAAAATAATTCATAAAGGTTTTTTGAAAATTTTACCCTTCCTTGGAAATATTACAACCATTAATACACATAAATGATAAAAATTGTTACCTAATATTTAAGTAGAGAAGGAAATTTTATCCTAAACTCTTTAAAACATTGCAAAAAAAAATATTTATGACGTAAATTACAAATAAAGAATCAAATATTAAAAAAAAAACAAAAATTCAATCAATTGTTATTATTTACTTTACCTATAAAATAAAAAACAAAACTGCAAATTTGCTTTTACCTATTTCATATCTTCAACGGTAGGTGGCGTGTTATTATTATTATGTTTAACAAAATCCGTATTCGTACAGAACACCAAATGTGAATAAGTAATAAATAAAGTTAGCAATATGCCAAAAAAAATCAACTTTTTAATTTTCAAGCTGTGAATCCCGAATGATTTTATATGTTTCGGGGGTAGAGTCAGAATGCCCCTCACTTGTCCTAAAACGGATATTTAGGGTGGCCCTTAAAACTTGGATTTTTTGACTTTTTATGAATTTAACGCATTATTTATGCTAATTGCTACAAAATCAATGTTTTTATGTGTTGAATAGTTAGTTTCGGTAGTAATCTTCCATTTTTGGTTTTTGTTGGAATAATACACTGAAAAAAACAAAGTGGCAACAACAAAACTTGGAAGTAAGAAAATACTACTTCTTACATTTAGCGCGGCACAAATTGGGCTGAATATTATGGCTTGCCATGCAACACAGTTGTTAATGACATTAAAATCTAAAATTCTGCCGTGGTGCTTGGCGATCGCATTTTTCGTTTACAAGAAAATTAGGAAAATGTAAAAAAAGGCGAAAAAATGGGGTTTTTGACCTTCATTCACTTATAACTTTTGAAGTAGGAGTGTTATCTTCAAGCACCACCGCAGAATTTTAGATATTTTAGTCATCAACAACTATGTTTTCTCCCAAGGCATAATATTCAGCCGAATTTTTGCCGTATTACAAACAGTGCAGCCTATTTTCGACAAATTTTATTAATTGATTAAAAAAACAGGGTGAATTTAAAAAAAAAACGTAAATTTATGCTACTGAAATTAGTTATACATTACTTATTAAGAATATAGACACTGTTTTCACTTTGGTAAACAAAATTCCTTTCCATGTGATAAGTAAATATACTTATATTTCATTTACTATTGCGATAAAGCGGCAGTAGATATGAATTCATTTCTAATGTCGGAATCGAATTCAGAAGGTCAAAATACATAAGGATTAGTTTCTGGGTCTTACTTTTTTTTATTTTTTGTGGGGTTGTGTTATCAATCTCTTATTATCTGTTCTAAAATGATTTACCAAATAAAAAACTGTTAAGAGAATATACTATTTTATACATCACTTCTAATACTAAGGTTTAAATACAACACTGTTAATGATGAAATATAAAACGTCAAAATAAATCTAAGCTTGTATTCTTTGAATTATCAACCCAACTAAACGTGTTTACTTCTCTTCCAAACTAATCTTAAATAATCTGCGCCTTTTCAACAGGTTATGGGCCTACATTCTTGTTAAATAAGTTGTGGCTAGGAAAAGTTGTGCCTTTAAACTTAATTTCGATTCTACGGCTAAACTCTCCCCTTCTGAATCGACATCATACTTTTCATGGTGATCATGCCATATATCGCTATACATGTTGGATTCATCAGCTTTTGTTTGAGTTACTTTTTCAGTTTCAAGGAATGTTACATCTCGGCTGACGATTATTTTCTGAGTGTCCACATTAAATAACCGATATGCCTTCGCATTGCAACTATATCCGACAAAGATGCATTCCATTGATTTTGATGTCAGGCTAAATCAGAAGTGTACCAAGAATTTGTGAAATTCAAAACCTTTGTGGAAAATCAATGTTCCAAAAAGATTAAAATTGTTCGCACAGATAATGGGACAGAGTACGTGAACAACAAATTTCAAAATCTCTTTTCAACATCTGGTATTCTGCATCAAACTACCTGTCCGTACACTCCTGAACAAAACGGCATAGCGGAACGAATGAATCGTACGCTCATGGAGAGGATTCGATGTATGCTACTGGACGCAAACCTTGAAGAAAAATTTTTGGCAGAAGCTGCAAATACAGCAGCATATGTGTTGAACCGCATTTCACGCATGCGAGGTGCAGCAAGTCCTGAAGAGCTGTGGTCTGAAAAACCATCAAGTTCAACACATTTGCGGGTATTTGGGTGCAAGGCTTTAGTACACATTCCAAAACAGAGACGGAAAAGTAAGCTGACATCAAAATCAATGGAATGCATCTTTGTCGGATATAGTTGCAATGCGAAGGCATATCGGTTATTTAATGTGGACACTCAGAAAATAATCGTCAGCCGAGATGTAACATTCCTTGAAACTGAAAAAGTAACTCAAACAAAAGCTGATGAATCCAACATGTATAGCGATATATGGCATGATCACCATGAAAAGTATGATGTCGATTCAGAAGGGGAGAATTTAGCCATAGAATCGTCATCAACCAGTCCTGATACTTCAGTAATAGCAGATGGAAACATGCTGTTGGAACCAGAATCAACAGAGATCAGCACTGAAGATTTTGAGGGTTTTGAGGACAGCAACGAAACAACTAATGATAGTAGTCTAAATACCGATGAAACGGCTGAGGATTTTGAAGACAGCAACGATACAACTTATATGCCCGACCAGGAAGTGCTGGACGATAATATACAGGTACGTAGATCTGAAAGAATTAACCAATTTAATCCACGATATAATTTTTGCGCCATGAGTTATATTTCTGAAGATACCCAATCGATCAAAGAGGCATTGTCTTGTGAAAATTCTGACGCATGGAGAGCTGCCATGGAAGAGGAAATGTCGTCGCGTAGAACTAACAAAACATGGCATCTATCAGAGCTGCCATCAGGTAAGAAGGCGATCAAATGCAAATGGGTTTATAAAGTAAAGGTGAAACCAGACGGCAAACCGATACGACACAAGGCAAGGTTGGTGGCCAAAGGCTTCGATCAGCAAAAGGGCATCGACTACGAAGAAACATTTGCGCCAGTTGTCCGATATACGTCACTTCGCTTTTTATTGGCGCTGTCAGCTAAACATGACCTAGTCATATACCAAATGGATGCCGTAACAGCGTTTTTAAATGGAAAACTCAAAGAAGAGGTTTATATGGAGCAACCACCTGGTTTCGACGACAACTCTGGAAGGGTTTGTAAGCTGGACAAATCTTTGTATGGCTTGAAACAATCGAGTCGGATTTGGAATGAGCATTTGAATTCTGCACTGCTCAGGTTTGGACTCTATAGAAGTGAAGTTGACCAGTGCATATATCGTTCGAGAAATCAAGATGACTTATTAATTGTGGCCATATATGTTGACGATGTACTAATATTCAGCAACAACAAGAAGAAGGTACATGAACTTAAACAGTGTCTGGCGAAATCGTTCAAGATGACTGACATGGGCGAAGCTTCGTCATTTCTGGGTATGCGGATAACAAGGGATGTTGCGAGCGGCGTTATAAGTGTGAATCAGACGCAATACATTGATGAAGTGATTAAGCGGTTTGGTATGGAATCCTGCCATCCAGTCTCTACGCCGCTAGACGTTAATCAGAGTTTGACGTCTGAACAATGCCCGAAGTCAGCAGATAAAAAAACTGAGATGAAGAACGTGCCTTATATGCAAGCCGTTGGTTGTTTGCTGTTTATATCTCAAATCACTCGACCGGACATATCTTTTGCGGTGAATCTATTAAGTCGGTTTTCACAAAATCCTGGCAAGATACATTGGGTTGCACTGAAGCGTATTATGAGATATTTAAAGGGGACTAAAGAGAAATCATTAACATTTAGACGAGACTCTAGTGATTTCATTGGGTTCTGTGACGCCGATTGGGCTGGAGATAGCGATAGCAGGCGCTCAACATCAGGATATGTCTTCATGTTTCAAGGCGGAGCTATATCGTGGCGAACAAAGCGGCAGCATACGGTGGCATTATCATCGACAGAAGCCGAGCTAATGTCAGCAGTGCATGCTATACAAGAATCTATCTGGATCAAGCGCTTACAAGACGAACTCATAACTCCAACATCAAAGTCATTGGTAATATATTGTGACAATAAGAGCGCCATGCACATTGCTACGAATAACAGTTTCTCAGCTCGTACAAAACATGTCGATATAAAAGTCAAGTTTATTCAAGAAAAAATTGCAAGTGGAGAATTAACACTAAGCTATGTCAATTCGGCAAACATGATAGCAGATTGCTTAACAAAACCTTTGAATGCACCGAAATTGCAATCGTTCTTGAACAAGCTTGGTATTTTCTAAAAAAGTTGTTATTACAAAAAAAAAAAAAAAAAAAAACAAAAAAAAAAAATATGAATTAATAAATTAGAATGAATTTGAATTCTTAAGAAAATAAATATTCTGGAAGGGTGTTAAGAGAATATACTATTTTATACATCACTTCTAATACTAAGGTTTAAATACAACACTGTTAATGATGAAATATAAAACGTCAAAATAAATCTAACCTTGTATTCTTTGAATTATCAACCCAACTAAACGTGTTTACTTCTCTTCCAAACTAATCTTAAATAATCTGCGCCTTTTCAACAAAAACAGACGAAAAAATAAACACCAACAGTCGTTTATTTCACTTTCAATAATTCAATAAAATTGATAATATTCAGAGGTTGTCATTACCTTGTCTTCCTTAAATTATTTCATTGTAAATAGTCCGTTACAAGTTTTTTATGTTACAAGTTTTCTTAATGTTTTTCTTTGTATCAATGCTTTTATTTATAACATTTTTTTACTGATTTACTCTTATCTACTCTCTTAGAATATACAAATAATTGATAAGAGCATCTTTATTAGTGTGATAAATAATATCAGAATTGCATGCTAATTATTGCATAGGTGCAACGATAATAATTTGTTATTATCTTTTATAATTTATTCTTAATTGATTAAGTGAAAGTCAAGTAAAAAGAACTGGTTTTTTATTTTTTTTCCAATTCTGTTTTCTTTAAAAATTGTTTAAAAATGTATCAAATTTGTAAAGCTTCTTTAAATTGTTTATATAAAGATACTTACAGTAATTTAAAATGGAAAAATGGTTTGAAAAATAGTGATGTGTTTGACTTTTTTAAACTGTTTATGATTAAAAATATAAATGCGCTGTGTACTTACGATAAAGGTAAAATTTTTGAATTTTTAAACGAAGTAGAAGTAGGTAGGTCGAAAGAAGAACACTGCTACGGAAATTTGATTACTTTAATTGCAATGCACCAAAAAGTCTAAAGAGGTCTTTTTAAACCTTCAATTCGATGGCATATGCAAAAAAGATGATTGGTTTAAAAACCGTTTTAGAAATCCCGAATTCATAGTAAAACTTAAGGAAAAAAATATATTACGGCTGAAGAGTCAGCTGAAATTTTGCAAATCAAACAACAATATCATTGAATCAAAACAAAATGATATTGCTATCTACAAGATGTTGGAAATGCCAGTCAGTTATACTAAAATCGTGGAAGTAATGCGGCTTTTTAACAGAAGTACTTTCCTTAGAACAATTTTTCGATTAAAGGATAAGTTTAATTATTTGGTTGAATTATCAACAGCTAAAATGCTAGAACAAATAATGAAAAATGGTAACAACTTTACTCTCCATCATGACGAGACAACTATGGGAGTGCATAAACTTCACTTTTGTTTTAACGGCTATAATGGAGAACGAATTCCATGAAATTTTAAACGGAATTGAAAAAGTACCTACAAAAGGAACACATTATCAGTTGCAGGTGCTGCTCAGCTGTTTAAATAGAATGGACAAACTCTTGCATTCTGCAGGAAATTTAAAAACAGACAGTGCTGCAACTTCCGCTGCCTTTAATAAATTGCTTAGTGCAGAGAGACTGAAAATCGCAAACGCTTTGTACATGCCTCTAACAATGTTTCCAAAGACACCACTGAAGCACTCAGTAATACTTGCAATGAGTTCGTTTCCAAAATCAAAAACATTGCAAAAGTTATGAATTTCAAAAATGCTGCTTATCACCCTACATCCACTGATTTCAGAAACTTTCAGAGCGAAATGGAAATTTCCCACCCAAAAAGCATTGGTGATTTGGCAGGCCACAGGTTCATGTTTTTATCTGATTTAGCTTGGCAAATATTGCAATTGAAAGATTTGCTATTTCAGTTTGTGCAAAAATATCCTGAAGCGTAAACTGATGCGAAAATGATTCATGATTATATTACAGACACCAATTTTCTGTATCAACTTGAAGTCTGTTAATCGCCCCGGTAGGTGAGTAGGTAGCGTGGTCGCCTATCATGCGGGGGTCGTGGGTTCGATTCCCACCGAAGGCTTTGGTCTGTGCCTGCAAAAAAAAAAAAAAAAAAAAAAAAAAGCCAAAATTAGATTCTGCAGACAAGCCTTTCGGCGGAAGTAGGCTTTAAAAAAAAAAAAAAAAAAAAAAAAAAAAAAAAAAAAACTTATCCACGCAGCTTGCATTGAACCACTAAAAAATATTAGCACTTGTAAATCAATTGTTGCTTGTGATCATCTTACATTCAAGGATGTGCTGTATCAAATATTTGAATATTTAGAGTTCGAAGAAATAAATAAAACATCGTTCTTAAATTTAACACAGACAAGCTTAATTTGCTTACTGCAAATTTGAAAATAGATGTCAACATTTTCCAAACGGTTTTAGCGGCTGCGAATGATTCAATGTTAAAAAGATATATCGATAGACCTGTAGATGATGTATACTCATTCCACAGTAATACCAATGTGGAGAGAGTGTTTACGATGCTAAAGAGGAACGAGGATATGGCACCTCATAAAGAAATATACACCAGATGTCAGCAAGTAAAGGCCCGGCAAAACAAATGCATTCACTTCCTTTTCGATATTTTGCAGTTCTATCAAACGAAGCAAGATTTGGAAAATGGTGTGAAAATAATTAAAAAGGTTTTTCAGGAAAAAAAAAAACGGAATGCTAAGGAACGAATAAAGAGATTGGAAGAGATGGACAGCAAACAACGGTGAAAAAGTTTTGAAAACAGAAAATTTGGATTTAGAGTCCCAACTCAAAGAAAAGCTAAAGAATTTGCACTCTTATGTAGATCTCTAAAAATTTTAATAATAAAATAAATTGATGTTTTTAAAAGTATAAATAATAAAGAATTCTGTTAAATACAATTCTAGTAAAATAACTAAATTTTTTTTCGCAAAACTAAAAATGTAAACTTTAATGATCAATTTAATAAAAGTTACATACATATTTTAATATAAATTTGGTACTATTTCATTATCTTATAGATCTTTTCTTTCTCATTCGCTTATTTTTCATCTGATTTTCAAGTTTTTTTTTTTTTTTTTTTTTGTTGGAAAGGCATTTAAATTACTTTTCTAATTGTTGAATTTTGTTAGTACAAATTATTGCCTCTAGATGGCGTAAAATTAATTTTTTTTTAATGCATCAAAATACCCTGTATTTGCATATATTTTGAGTTCATATGTTCTGCGAAAGTACTCGCCATATGAATTTCTACAAAGCCGCCAAACAACATTTGGTCGAATTCTGGAAATTTAACGGTCAAAATTTTGATTTTTTTCAATAACCTAAAAATAGCGGTAATTTTGTAAATAACGGAATTATAAAAAAGTCGCGGAACAAAAGTTGCTTCTGATACCCTAAAGAACCATTTTCAACAATAAAAAATTAAATTTTGGCATATTGCTAAATAAAGTATTAAAAATAATGTTATTTATATTTTGTTGGATATCATTTTTGCTCAAGAACCGCATTAATCGCCTTGGCATCGATTGAACTAGTTTATTGATTAGCGTTGGTAATATTTTGGCCCATTTCGCCTTTAGCCAGTTCTTGTTCTTTAAACCCTTTACGTATCTAATATCAAAATATTTCAAGTTTCTCTTGAAAATCGACGATAAATTCTCAATAGGGTTTATATCTGGACTTTCTGGACTTGATGGTGAGGTTTTAAGGTATTTTGGACAGTTGTATAATATCCATGTTCTTGTATCTAGCGCTGTGTGCTTGGGATCATTGTCCTGTTGGAATATGAGATCCCGATTTTTCTGCACTTTGCTTTACATTATTATTTAAAATGTTGATAAAATCCTTCCAAGTAGTTATTCCATTTATAAAATTAAGATTTTCTACTCCTGTTGTGTTTTCTTACAGCATACCGACTTTTAAAACCAATTTTCTTGAGGTAATTTCTCACAGTCTGAGGTGTAATGCGAATTCCAAAGTCCTGCTCTAGATTAACACACCACGAACAGTAGCATTTCTTCGAATTCAAAGACGTGAGAATGACTGATGTCTTCTTGTTAATTTCGCCCGGTTTAAATTTCGCTTAGCTTTATTAAATTGTGCCATCTTTTTATACTTCGACAATATACTTATATTGTATGATAGATGAACTACGCTTTATTAATTTTGCGATTTCACGCAGCTTTTTTCCTTCAATATGAAAATTAACTATAATTTTTCTTATATCATTTGATAATTTTGTTGATTTTCGACTCATCGCAAAATTTTTGACATTACAGAATTGAAATTCAATTAAGCTGACTTTAAAATGCTGAACTAACAAAACGTGAGGGAAGAAGTTCAAAAGAAAGTAAAAAACAACTTTTATATATATTGAATATTGAGCCTTGCCACCTATGCGAATACGGATTTTGTTAAACTTAATAATAATAATACGCCACCTATCGTTAAACATATGAGCTAGGTAAAAAGAAGTTTCCAGTTTTGTATTTTATTTTATAAGTAAAATAAATAATAACAATTGATTCAGATTTTGTTTTTTTTTTTTTTTGAGTAAATGACGGTTTTTCCATTTTTTCTTAAGAAAATAAATTTTCGTATAAAAATAAATTTTCTTAAAAATTTACCATTTTTTTAAAAAAAGTACTTTTCCTTAAAAATAAGAAATTTCCCTTCAAAAAGTAAATTTTTTTTTAAAAAAATTTTCTCAAAATGACACCTTCTCTAAAAAAAGTTTTTTCTTTTAAAATAGCATTTTTCTAAAGAAAGAAAAGGATCTTTTCCTAAAAAGTAAATGATCTTAAAAAGTACCTTCATTTAAAAACCGAATTTTTTTAGTGAAGCTGTTTCCTTAGAAATATATATCATAAAATTCCACATTTATTTAAATATCTCAAGATGGATTTAATTATAATCTCTAGTTTTAGACGTATATGTTACTGTTGGCCTCTGCTATATGCAGATAATTAATAAAAATAAGCGAAGTCTGATGATAAATAATATAACCAATTTTGTTGTTGTTTTAAAGTAAATATAAATCTAATATTTAATACCTACATAGGTACATATTATGGACTCTCATCTGTAATCGAGTCATGAAGTGAAATTTATTCGATTGAAACTATATATGTGAAGCATTTTAGGTTATTACAAACTTATTGGACATTGAACATGGACACATGCAGGGTATGTAACGGGTGATTTTTTAAGAGCTTGATAACTTTTTTTTAAAAAAAAACGCATAAAATTTGCAAAATCTCATCGGTTCTTTATTTGAAACGTTAGATTGGTCCATGACATTTACTTTTTGAAGATAATTTCATTTAAATGTTGACCGCGGCTGCGTCTTACGTGGTCCATTCGGAAAGTCCAATTTTGGGCAACTTTTTCGAGCATTTCGGCCGGAATAGCCCGAATTTCTTCGGAAATGTTGTCTTCCAAAGCTGGAATAGTTGCTGGCTTATTTCTGTAGACTTTAGACTTGACGTAGCCCCACAAAAAATAGTCTAAAGGCGTCAAATCGCATGATCTTGGTGGCCAACTTACCGGTCCATTTCTTGAGATGAATTGTTCTCCGAAGTTTTCCCTCAAAATGGCCATAGAATCGCGAGCTGTGTGGCATGTAGCGCCATCTTGTTGAAACCACATGTCAACCAAGTTCAGTTCTTCCATTTTTGGCAACAAAAAGTTTGTTAGCATCGAACGATAGCGATCGCCATTCACCGTAACGTTGCGTCCAACAGCATCTTTGAAAAAATACGGTCCAATGATTCCACCAGCGTACAAACCACACCAAACAGTGCATTTTTCGGGATGCATGGGCAGTTCTTGAACGGCTTCTGGTTGCTCTTCACTCCAAATACGGCAATTTTGCTTATTTACGAAGCCATTCAACCAGAAATGAGCCTCATCGCTGAACAAAATTTGTCGATAAAAAAGCGGATTTTCTGCCAACTTTTCTAGGGCCCATTCACTGAAAATTAGACGTTGTGGCAGATCGTTCGGCTTCAGTTCTTGCACGAGCTGTATTTTATACGGTTTTACACCAAGATCTTTGCGTAAAATCTTCCATGTGGTCGAATAACACAAACCCAATTGCTGCGAACGGCGACGAATCGACATTTCACGGTCTTCAGCAACACTCTCAGAAACAGACGCAATATTCTCTTCTGTACGCACTGTACGCATTCGTGTGGTTGGTTTAATGTCCAATAAAGTAAACTGAGTGCGAAACTTGGTCACAATCGCATTAATTGTTTGCTCACTTGGTCGATTATGTAGACCATAAATCGGACGTAAAGCGCGAAACACATTTCGAACCGAACACTGATTTTGGTAATAAAATTCAATGATTTGCAAGCGTTGCTCGTTAGTAAGTCTATTCATGATGAAATGTCAAAGCATACTGAGCATCTTTCTCTTTGACACCATGTCTGAAATCCCACGTGATCTGTCAAATACTAATGCATGAAAATCCTAACCTCAAAAAAATCACCCGTTATATATTTGATTTGTCATGATAAATTCAATTTTGTTAAGTTAGCATATATTTGTGTCATAGACAAATTTCTTGAAATAATAGAAAGTGACGATTCGTATTTAAAGACAACAAATCGAAAACTATTAGCGTGAAGGAATTAAAAAGAACTTTTTAACTTTTTTTTCTCCCAACCTATCACGAGCGCAATATACTATATATAGAATAAGTCAGTTATATTGTTGCTATAGTGATTCTGGTGCGTTAAGTAAAATGGAGCAAAGTTGTACTGAAAACTGATATGACAGCTGCCATATTATTAGATAAACAACTAAATTAAAAAAAAATATCATATATCAAATTTCCTTAGGTAGCCCTTAAGCATGTCTTAATTATAAACACGCAGCAAAAAATTAACGTTAAAGGAATAAGAAAATTACTGTCGGTTAAGCCGATTTATCTGATATTCAGAATAAAGGTCAAAAAGAAACTAAATATAACGGGTGGTCGCATAAATCAGCATGCCAGAAACTAATTTGCCGACAATAGTTCTGCAAATAATTTAAGCTTAAAAATTGTAACTGCTTATGTCTTTCAACAGATTGTAATGATTATCGGATACAATGTCTTCGGATAATGATCCTAACTGTATTTGAAATATAAACGTTTACAAACGGTTAATATAGGTCAAGCATTGTATATCATCACATTTATTAACTCTGATCTTTCATACGCATAATAACATAAAAGAGTTGTGTGGGTTAAAAACAAATAACAAGGATAATATTCCTTTTATTTTTGTTAACAATACGTCTAGACCAACAGATAATTTGGACAAGTAATAAGATTAAATCAACAACATCTATAAAAAAAAATACCACATAAACCAATACAGCTACACTGAAAACGGATATAATCCAGATTTATTTTATGGACATTTAATCTTTGGTCAACTCAAAAGCAGAATTCTAATTAAATATATATGATTAGTTTTGTAATCTGCTGGCGCAATTTTAAACTGAATTTTTCTAGCAAGTTAAATTTTTTCGAAATTTTTTTATGACATTTACATGGCACACGTTGGACATGATAAATATTTTAAATATTTAAAATATAATCCAAATTTTAACACTATTTTTATAAAATGATAAATGAGTGGAATTTATATATTAGTAAAATAAAATTGATAACAGCGACAAACTATATATAGTTACACGTTAATATTTATGTTTCTATAGATTATAATTTTAAGTAAGCTTAACTAAAAAGAGAGGCGAAGTTTGCCTTAATAATATACATTACGATGGGTCGATTTGTAGGGAGTGAAAAAATTCACCAATTTCGCTATGATTTCCGTATTCTATGGGTTATTCCATGAAAATTTGCCGAAGGAACCATACCTCTATCTTTAAAATCGAGTCCCCTACTTTTTGTTGGTAGATTTTTTCCCAAATTGACGTTCGTATGAAATATTACCTACACGTTCACATCCATAACTAACGGGTTTAATCGCCAGTAGGCGCGTTGGAAAGGTGAGCTCATTTTGATCAATTTACAAAAAAAAAAATCTCCAACATTGGTCCAACGGTTCAAAAGCTACGGGCATTTTTTGTCCAAATTTTGGAGCATTTTTTCATTTTTTTCATGATTATGTCCAAGAATATTACTTTCATGGCCATTTTTTGGCTCAATCCATTATTTATTCAATTTACAATTCAAAGCGAAGAGTTTAAGCCCAAACCTATCGAATTCGGTTGATTAATTCATGCGATATTGCTAAAACAAAATAACACATACAACCAAATTTTTGATTTTTTTTCCCTTTTTATTTTTTTTTTTGTACAAAAATTCAAATTAAGAGATAATAAAGTATCTATCAACCTATTATCAAAAAAAAAATATTCAATTTGAGTGTAGTAAAAGACAAAATGTGAAAAAACATTATTTTTTTTGAAAGTCTTGTTTGCTTTCAAGTCTGGGTGTTTTCGTACGGCTCTATAATGTCGTCGCCATAGCGCCTTCTACACTCTTTTCTGCAACTCGTTTAGCAGTGGCAGCCAGCAATTGGACATGTCTTACCGTTCCTTGAATGTGTAAAGGAATTTGTGGATCAACGAACGGTGGCACTTCATAATTTAAATATCCCTCCAAATGTTCATACGAATAACTTTGCGTAAACGGTGGTTCGAATAAAATGGTATCGTCATTTAAATCAATCATATTTGTATATTCCGTACAATTAAAATTTGTAAGAGATTTTTTATAAACTCTAAGTTCCGTTGGGTTGACAATATCTCTTCGGTAATGTAAAATCTTCTTTATAGCAATGCTTCGTTTTTCCATTCTATCATCAAACAACAAAGATAGTAAGATATTTTCTGAGTGTGCAAAATATGGATTATCTTGAATTACGGTACTTACAACTCCAAGTAAATTCGGTGGTAAAAATTGTGTCCAAGTAATAAATTTAAAAAGTAATGTACTGCCGTATGCGGCAGAGCTATAATACTTAACATTGAAATACATTGGCGTGTATACTTTTATTATATAGTTAGCCAGAATTTTTTAATTTTCAGTTGGATTATTAGTTGTCACATACAACCGTAATAATCTATTGGCTTTGGGCAGCCAACGAGAATGTGCAATTAGCACTGGTTTTATGTGAGACAAATCCGCAGGAACCACACCATTAGAAATTGCATTGGCCATTAACATCAAGTACAAAACTAGCATACACTGGAATCACCACCCCGCCAACTACAGCTGATTGTTTCGTCCAATTAGAATTGCTGTGTATTTGTTGTTATCAAAATGACGTCAGCGAAGAATTATTCTTTATAAATCGTATGCAAACCCTAAAAAGAGAGCAAATGAGAGCATATAACAGTAAATGACTGGCATCATCTTTATCTCTATCCTTCTTGCACTGGAATATTATAAACAAACAAAAATAAAGAAGTCTATCGTAAGGTTCGTAAGCTTCGTCAGTCAAAAAAATTGAGCCAAAAAAATGGCCACGAAAGTAATATTCTTGGACATAATCATGAAAAAAATGAAAAAATGCTCCAAAATTTGGACAAAAAATGCCCGTAGCTTTTGAACCGTTGGACCAATGTTGGAGATTTTTTTTTTGTAAATTGATCAAAATGAGCTCACCTTTCCAACGCGCCTACTGGCGATTAAACCCGTTAGTTATGGATGTGAACGTGTAGGTAATATTTCATACGAACGTCAATTTGGGAAAAAATCTACCAACAAAAAGTAGGGGACTCGATTTTAACGATAGAAGTATGGTTCCTTTGGCAAATTTTCATGGAATAGCCCATAGAATGCGGAAATCATATGGAAATTGTCGAAAAATAAGTCGACCCGCCCTATATTATACATAATAAACTGTGATACTTGACATTAAGCGTTTTTATACCCTATACCACTATGTGGTTTGGGTATAATGACTTTGTGCTGCTGTTTGTAAAAACCAACAATATTTGACCCACACCCATCTTTAATTATACCGATCGAATCAGAATCACTATCTGATTCGATTTAACGATGTCCGTCCGTCCGTCTGTGTGTCCATGTAAAGCTTTTAATCAAACTTCAGGTCGCAATTATGAACATATTTTGATGAAATTCGGTATTTGATCTTCCATTGGCCATGGGATAAACGCTGTTAAAATTGGTGAGAATCGGTCCGTGTTTAGACCTAGCCCCCATACAAATGACCCCTATGATAACATATATTGCCATAAGATCCAAATTATCATACAAATCTTAGTCAAATTGGGTTTGTATGTATATATTACATCCATTAATCAGTAGTCCAAAAATCATCCCTATGGCACAACTCTTAGTCATAGGCCCCATATAGAGCTGCTTCCCGACATTCACTTAAATCCATCAAAAACCAAAAATATTGCACTGATTCTGCTCAAATTTTGCTTGTATATATTTTTGGAAAATACAAGAGACTTTACTAAACATGGTCAGGATCGGTCCATTTTTGGGCCTAGTCCAGATATATATATAGCATCCGATATGAACTTTTTCATATCTGCAGCCAAAAAATTAATAAAAATCACACTCAAATTTGGTTTATGCTTATTTTCTGGTCCTATGAGATAGGGTCTCTAAACGCATGGTATAGGGTATCATATAGTCGGTCTACTATAATTTTCTTACTTGTTTTAATTTAGTTTTGGAGTATCTTTATATTCGGACGTCATTCCTTGGCTATCGAGCCTATTAGACCTGGCGCAGCTTATATGGAATTTTTTTTTTGTTGGAATTTTTATTGCGGGGATTGGTTAAATATGACATTTGACGTCAAAATTCATGTGGCAAATTTTCAAGTCGATCAGAGTATGCCAACCTGTGCCAAGTTGAGGTCAAAGTTCAAATATAGGAAAAATACTCGTTTTTTGGCTGTTGTCTACTTTTTTATTTAAAAAAAATGCAATTAACTAGGTTTTTTTCATTTTGCATTTGAGTTACATATGATTTTTGATCTAAAGATTCATGTGGCAAATTTTCAAGTCGATCAGAGTATGCCAACCTGTGCCAAGTTGAGCTCAAAGTTCAAATATACAAAAAATACTCGTTTTTTGGCTGTTGTCTACTTTTTTATTTAAAAAAAATGCAATTCACTTAATTTTTTTAATTTCATCAAACGCGATGACAGAACATTTTGTTGAATTTTTACCTCCTTTCCTACTTCTTTACAAGGGGTGCCTATCGAACGAAAAAGTCGTGATTTTTTCTTACAGGCATATGTCATCGTGTGTTAGTGCTCTTACACTATAGTTGCAAATAGCTGGCAACATTGGTAAAATATCAATGTAGCGAACGAGTATTTGCTTTTAGTTTGGGGAATTCCCTTTCTATAAAAGCATCAAAAATTAAGTTACAGGTACGGCAACGTTAAATATTTTGTCATTGCGAAGTTTTCCGCGGAAGAGAAAGGTTGTTTATTAAAATAATTGAAAACTGCAAAAGTAATACTAAAAATTTCGCGATGTCTTTAAATAAATTTGTTAAACTTAGATCTGCTGATACAAACGTGCATTTGATAGGAAAATGTGAGAAAAAAATAGTTGGAAGTAAGTTACCGTCAAAACTGCAAGTGTTGCAATGTTTTTTTTATTATGTGCGGTGTGAAAACAAAACAATCAAAGAAAGTGGAAAATTGGCGTTGGAAGAAATTTTGCCTTTTTGGGAAAGAGCACGTATTCCAACATTATACGAAAGAACATGTGCTGAAAAATTAATAAAATTGTATAATGAGTGGAGAACGATGCAAAAAGTTTGTAAATCTCCCTTTACAATTCATCATTCAAAAGAAAACGACTTCAAAGAAAATTTGAACAATTTATTTGATATTGCACATGTTGATGCCTTAAAAATGATTTCTATTCCGGAGGATAGAGACTTTTTAATCAAACAAAGAGAACAAGGTCGTGTTGGTAACATGATTTCAATAGACCGACGTCTCGCACATAAAGAAAAGCGGAAGGCGCAAAGAGTAGAAGAAGAAAATCGACGCAAGGAAAAGTACCAAAGAAGGGAAAGCACTCAAGGTATTTCTTTCATTCTGCTTAAGCACACAATGAGTAACTTTGTTCTTTCATATTGTTTTTTGTTTAGACTTGACTGTAGAATGTGATGTAAGTGATGAAAGTGAATGCGAGTCTGAAAAATCTGCAGAGCAGTTGATAATCGTAACAAATCTTAACAACCCGAAAATGAAGCGTGGCAAGAAAAGCTTCATAGAGGACAGAATGCTTGCATGCATGGATGCTGGCAATATGTCGAATCCATTTGCAGTTCATTTTATTTCTGCAACAGGTAACGCTTTGGGTCATAATATTGAAGATCTAGTTATTAATTGTACAAGTTTGAGAAAACAGCGCAAAGAATATCGTCGGCGTCATGGCACAGAAATTATGGAGAATTTCAAGGTATTAAAGTTTATTATAGATTGGTTATGAATGCTTCACAGAGTGAACATTTTTTAGATTCCTGATACATTTGTGTTACATTGGGATGGCAAATTATTACCTGCAATGGCTGGAAAGGAAAAAGTTGACCGCCTAGCTATTGTTTTAACAGCAGAAAATATAGAAAAATTAATTGGCGTTCCAATAATTGAAGTTGGATCTGGTGCAGCAACCGCCCAATCAATATACAATTATTTAGAGAAAATGAATATGTTAAATTCGTTGGAAATGGTGTGCTTTGACACGACTGCTGCAAACACTGGTCAGCATAATGGTGCTGCAATGTTGCTGGAACGAAAATTGGAGCGAAGCTTGTTGTGGTTGCCATGCAGGCACCATATTGCAGAGATCCTACTACGAGCTGTATTTGAAATATATTTTGGAATATCTAGCGGCCCAGAAGTTGCCATATTTGTACGTTTTTCACGAGAATGGAATACTTTTAACTTGAAAGATTTTAAAATCGGCATTATGGATGAAGAAGTGCAACGTGCTGTTAGCGTCGATGAATGTCAATCCACCAAAGAGTTTTGCATCGAGAGTTTGGCAAAAGACCACATTCGGCATGACTACAAAGAGTTATTACAACTCACTTTTATTTTCGTTGGTGGCATCATTCCCGATTTTTCATTTCGTGCTCCTGGAGCAACGTCGCATGCTAGGTTTATGTCGAAAGCGATATATGCTCTAAAAATGTTTGCTTTCCATGAACAATTTGAAATGTCTTCCAGCCTGTTGAATGGCATGCGTAATGTGTGTATTTTTCTGGTGCGCCTTTATGTTCCATATTGGTTCAGAACCACTTATGCAGTTGAAGCACCAAATAGGGATTTGCAGCTGATTAAAAATATTGCCTGTTACATTGACCCAAAAATATCCTTGCCTTTATTAAGCAAAATGCGAAACCACTTATGGTATTTATCGGAGGAAGCAGTTGCTCTCGCCTTTTTTGATTCCAACGTGGACATTAATGTGAAAAAAAGATGGTTGCGGCACTTGGACTACAAAATGAGACTGAAGGTAATGAAGAAAATGACGTTTCTCTGCCTAAAAAAGTATGTGCGAACATTGAACAAATAAAAGAATTCACACATAAAGATTTAAGCTATTTTGTAACGCAAAGGACTAAAAACTTCTTTTCACGAATGGAAATAGACATGGATTTTTTAAACTTTGATCCGACGAATTGGAGCGAAAGAGCAGAATACATAAAAGGCATTCAAATCCTCAAAAACGTTACTGTTGTTAACGATCCTGCTGAGAGAAAAGTAAAACTTATAACAGATTTTAACAGGTCTTTAACACATAACGAAGAAGATAAACAATTCTTGCTTCATATTGTTGAGAACTACAGACAAAAATTCCCTTCGTATACTAAATCTTCGCTTTTGTAAAATTTTGGAGTAAGTATAATAAAAGTAACTTAGGTGGAAATTAAAAAAATTAAGTGAATTGCATTTTTTTTTAAATAAAAAAGTAGACAACAGCCAAAAAACGAGTATTTTTTCTATATTTGAACTTTGGCCTCAACTTGGCACAGGTTGGCATACTCTGATCGACTTGAAAATTTGCCACATGAATGTTTAGATCAAAAATCATATGTAACTCAAATGCAAAATGAAAAAAACCTATTTAATTGCATTTTTTTTAAATAAAAAAGTAGACAACAGCCAAAAAACGAGTATTTTTCCTATATTTGAACTTTGACCTCAACTTGGCACAGGTTGGCATACTCTGATCGACTTGAAAATTTGCCACATGAATGCTTAGATCAAAAATCATATGCAACTCAAATGCAAAATGAAAAAAACCTAGTTAATTGCATTTTTTTTAAATAAAAAAGTAGACAACAGCCAAAAAACGAGTATTTTTTCTATATTTGAACTTTGACCTCAACTTGGCACAGGTTGGCATACTCTGATCGACTTGAAAATTTGCCACATGAATCTTTAGATCAAAAATCATATGTAACTCAAATGCAAAATGAAAAAAACCTAGTTAATTGCATTTTTTTTAAATAAAAAAGTAGACAACAGCCAAAAAACGAGTATTTTTCCTATATTTGAACTTTGACCTCAACTTGGCACAGGTTGGCATACTCTGATCGACTTGAAAATTTGCCACATGAATTTTGACATCAAATGTCATATTTAACCAATCCCCGCAACAAAAATTCCAAAAAAAAAATTTAACGCCAGGTCTAATATACATAGCCTATATATATGAACTAGAAATCAATTCAAATCGGTTAACCACTTGATTTTTAAAAGGCTTTATAATGTTCATATAGTAGGACAGTATTAATGTCTTCATTCGAAAATTTATAATAATAGTGTACATTTTCTTTTCTTTAACTAATTTTAATATTAAATTCAACAATATAGCGTATGAGTATTACGAATATATGTTTTATTTATCATACGTCAGCTATGTTTCAATTTACATATTATTATGTACAACTTATATTTGAACATATCTGGTAAGCTAACCTGACAATAATACTGTCAATTTATTTTTGATTGTGTTTGAAAGATGATGCTTATAAATATCAGCAATCTAAGATACAGATCGATATTAATTTATGTTGATATTTGTAACTTGATTCAACTATAATAACGGTGTATTGAAATCTCATTTCTGTTTCCGCTATGCAGAGGGATGGATGACATAAAAACGATACAAAGATAAAGATAATTTGATTAAATTTGACAGTGCAAAAACAAATCCGCATATAAAAAAATATGTAGAAATTGGTCACACTTAGCCATAGTATCCCTTATTAGAACATATCCAGATAAAATATATTTGATTATAAGAAGCAGGAAAAAATTAAAAAGAATACATATGTAGTAGGGTTAAAGCTTTTCTGGTTTCAAGATTGTTCGACATAAACATTTTTATTTCTCGAAAAAGCGCTCAAGCTTTGAAAATTCTTCTATTACTCGATGAAATATCGGCTAAAAAGCGAATTCTATAAATCATTTTATTTTATTTTATTTTCTTATTATTATTATTTTTTTTTTAAGTTAAAAACCAGTTCATGAAATAATTAAAATAAATGTAGTTACAATTTTTGCAATTATTATATTAAAAAATCAAAAACAGTGCAAACAAATAAGCATAAAAATTAAAAAAATATTTTTTTATTTCGCGATGTACAATTATGTCAAAAATGAAGGCACTTCCATTACATATATTGGAATAACTTGAAAACGGTTCATCATATTCAGTTAAAAAAATCAAATATTCGCCAACGGTATAATCTTTAAAGCATGCTTACATTGGTTTTATATTTTTGTGGTAGACACTGCTAAACGGTACAAGAAGCTGTCAAAGATAAATCGCCGAGGATCGATATGTCCAGGGTTGATACATTCAACTGCATTTTCAGTGCTACTATTAGAGATTTAGTTCGAAGAATTTTAAACAAAAAAGCCAAGGCTGTGTACAACAAATGGAATTCTGAAAACACCGATAAGCAACAACGAACTTGCATACCAATTACAAATGAGGAACTATCGTCATTTTTGGTAATTTTTCTAGTAACTGGCAGCCAAAATTCTTATCAAGAACCCTTCGCAGAACTTTGGAAGAAAAATGCATATCCCTTGTATCGTGTAACCATGGCGCGTAGCAGATTTGTGAAAATTTTACGATTTCTTTGCTTTGACTGGCATGCAACAAGAGTAGCTCGACAACAGAAAGAAAAGGCTGCGGCTATCAGAGACGTCTTTAAGAAGGTAAATTCCAACTTGATATGGACTATCAACCTCACGAATCAATTACCATGGACGAGCAATTATTCGGATTTCGGGCACGAACACGCAGTATATATAATATCAAACTCTGGCGAACTTGTGATTCAAACACCTATAATCCTCATTAGGAGCAAACATACACCAGAAAAGTGTACAATGTAAGGGACACTAACCAAGGTAAGCGTGTTGTAAAGAATTTAGTTGACATTTACAAAAACAGTGGAGGAAATGTCACAGCAAAAAAAAGAGATATGTTCCGGAAGAATTCAAGCCATCCCCAAGCTGCGAAGTCAAATCAAGCTTATTCTGTTTCACCGAAAATCTGACGGTGGTCTCCTATGTCCCACCCAAGAACAAATAAGATGTTCTGTTGTCCATGAAGCACAATGACAAAATTATTAATGGTCCACAAAATAAACCGGAAATAATTCGGTATTAAAACAAGACTATTTGTGGTGTGGATAAAATGTTGCTACAGTATTCCACAAAACGAGCATTGCGCTTGCCACCATAAGCATTGTTCTTTAATATATTCAAGAAATATCTGTAAAGCGATCGCAGCGAAAGCCGCTCCTGGAGAACCTTGGTGATGACCTATGTCGTCCTCTAATATTGACAAGATCGAAAATACTAGAAGTCATTGCAATATTTCCAATCAGATCAGCCATATAATGCATTTTAGATAAAAAAGTGATAACATAGCTTCACTTTTCAGGTGAACCAATTAACGCGATAGACCAGGCTGATGATTTTGAAGCCACTGAAACTCTGAAAAGGGGTGCAACTTGCTGCATCAAAATAAAAGACAAATCTTATATGTGCTACTATTCTAAATAAAGAAGAAATACATGACAAATTTGCGTTAGGAGTAAAGAGTCCATTTGTGCAGAGCACAGAGTCAGTCAAACTAGATGTGAAACAACTGAAAAAAATGTTTTTAATTTCTTCTATATATTAAATTTTCTTGGATTTGCTAAATGGTCACCCGGGTGGGTACTGGTAAACCACGAAATAAAGCTGCAAAAATTAAAAAAAAAATTTCAAGAAATTAAAATCATTATACGGTTTTTGCGAAATTCCAAAGAACTCAACAATTCATGCAGTGGGTCGAAATTTCCCCGAAATCGGAACAAAATTAACCAAGTTATTATAGAAATAAAACCAAAATGGTCACCCAGGTGGGTATTGGTAAGGCGCAGGTTAAATATATGCACATGTACAGTATGCAGACATAACATAACTTTTATTTAAAACAACACTTTTGTTGTTCTGGTAGAGTTGTTGTAAAGTTTTGCCTGTAAATTAAGTGGCATTTTGAGAACAGTCAACCTTTTCTTGTTGTAAAATTGTAAAAAAACTTTTATAGTTTAATGTATTTCAACCACAAAAAATAAATGTTGCTCATACACCTTAAGTTATACAGTTTGCGTAAAAAGTATTATGGAGTTATTGACATCTGTGTGAAAGAATGTGTTGAGAAATATATATAAATTTAAATGAATAACACAGGGGAACAATGGTTCTGTTGATTAAGAACTGAATATTGTTTTTAAGGTTATTTGGGACGCTGAATCCAAATCTGCCCTTGGTTTTTTTCTATCAGCTCGACTTTTCGAGATATACCGTTATGTTCAAAATTAAGGCACTTCCGCTACATATATTGGAATAACTTGAAAACGGTTCACCATATTAAATTAAAAAAAAAAAATCCGAAACTCGCAAACAATATTCTCTTAAAGCCGTGCTTACTTTGTTTTTAAATTTTCCAAGTAGTTTTAGAGATATCGTTCAAGTTTTGAAAAAAAAATTAAAATTTTTTAAAAAAAAACATTTTTTTTGTTCTTTAAAAATTCCTAAAAAATAAAAATGGGACAAAAATCACAGTTTTGGTCTACAAGCAGTTAGTTAAATATATTTCGAATAAAATGAGCTCTATTTCATTGCAATCGGTGCACAACTTTTGATTTTGTTCACGATTTACTGAATTGATATAAATCGCGATTTCCATACAAAAATAACATTTTCTAATGTGTAAGTGTTTGTATGTAATAAGTTAGTTTTTTATGATTCTAAGAATTAAAAAAATTAAGTAATAAAAAAAGATTATTTAATTTTTATGGTTGCGGTAGCAAACTCATAACGCCTATAAATTTTATTGTCCCTTTATGACACCTAGTCAGTTCACAGTCAATTAAAGAGAAAAAAGAAAAGTCCACTTGTTTTTATTGATGTGTGGTTTACCGTTGGTAACGGATGTTTTTTTAAAGGAATTCCCCTGAACACATGTGTTCATTCATAAGTGGCTGTCAATAAAATTGTGGATATAATTTTTTTTGGTACTTCAGTAAAAAACTACTAAGTATTTATATGGGTTCATTCAACCAATTTTTCTCATTCAACAAGTGTTTACGAAAGCGAAAAGTATAACGACAAAAAATATAAATCATTTTACATTGAACATTTAATCAGTCCACACAAAAAAGTTCAATTTTGTTCCCGTGTGTTATTTATTGAAAATTGTGTTACTTTGATATATACTTCAAAATTGTGCAATGGCTACGTCAAGAAACACCTGTAAAATCAATCCCAACTATTTTTGTAACATATGTGGCGAATACACGTTTATAAAAAATAGAAAAAGTGTGTCAGATTTTATTAAAAAAATTTATTTTGACTACTTCGGATTTACCATGGAAACCCGTGACAAGTACTGGATTCCTAATACTGTATGTAAAAACTGTGTAGAGTATTTAAGGTTATGGGCAAACAAGCAACGGACCCACTTCAAGTATAAAACACCAATGATCTGGCGGGAACCTTCGAATCATTATGATGATTGTTATTTTTGCGCTGTCAACATAACAGGCATTAATAAAACAAACCGGTCTAAATGGATTTATCCTAACGTGTTGTCTATTACCCAACCAGTCCTGTACTCTAGTGAGGATTCAGAACCACAACCATCTACATCTACACACAATTTCCACGACTTACGACAAAACGTTCCTTCACCAATTTCTGAATTTGGATCAGATGACTTGCATTTAGATATTTCTTCTGAACGCGAGCAATTTAATCAGGAGGAGCTTAGTGATTTAGTGAGAGACCTTGGACTTTCTAAAAAAGCATCTGAAATTCTTGCTTCTCGATTAAAGCAAAAAAGTCTGTTAACCCAAGGAACATCAATTTCATACTACCGTAACAGAGAAAAAAACTTACTTCCATTCTTTTCCGAAGACGATGAATTTGTTTATTGTTCAGATGTTCCTGGTTTAGTAACAGCGATGGGATTAGAGGAGTATGATCCAAATGACTGGCGGCTATTTATAGATTCTTCTAAACGCAGCCTAAAATGTGTACTTCTGCATAACGGTAATAAATTGGGTTCGTTGCCCATTGCACATTCAACTAAAGCTAAAGAAGAATATTCTACAATTGCCTCAGTTATAAATAAAATAAAGTACAACGAACACCGCTGGCTAATTTGTGTGGATCTAAAAATGGTGAATTTTCTTCTGGGCCAACAAGGTGGCTACACAAAATATCCGTGTTTCATTTGTTTATGGGATAGCAGAGCCAGATCTGAACACTGGAGTAAGAAAGACTGGCCTTCGAGGGAAGCTATGGTTCCAGGAAACCACAATATAGTTAATCAACCACTTGTGCCCAGGGATCGCATAATACTGCCACCTCTCCATATCAAGCTAGGACTTATGAAACAATTTGGCAAAGCTCTCAACAAGGACGGTGATTGTTTTAGATATATCAGTAAAAAGTTCAACAATTTAAGTTCGGAGAAACTGAAAGCTGGCATTTTTGATGGCCCTCAAATCAAAAAATTAATCAATGATGAAAATTTTAGTAATTCCATGACAGATATTGAAAGAAATACTTGGAATGAATTTGTTTGGATAGTGCGCAATTTCCTGGGAAACAAAAAGGGTGAGCACTATTCGGACCACGTGGATAACATGTTGTCACATTTCAAGCAGCTTGGTTGTAATATGAGCATTAAGGTGCACTACCTATACAGTCATTTGGATTGTTTCCCTGAAAATCTTGGAGACTTCAGTGAAGAACAAGGTGAACGTTTCCATCAAGATATCCGCACTATAGAGGAGCGGTACCAGGGTCACTGGGATAAGCATAAGATGGCGGACTATTGCTGGAGCATTAAAACAAATCCCTCTAAACAAGGTTATTTAAGAAAATCTTATAAAAGAAAATTTTTCGATGAGTTGTAATTACAAAGTAAGCACGGCTTTAAGAGAATATTGTTTGCGAGTTTCGGATTTTTTTTTTAATTTAATATGGTGAACCGTTCTCAAGTTATTCCAATATATGTAGCGGAAGTGCCTTAATTTTGAACATAACGGTATATCTCGAAAAGTCGAGCTGATAGAAAAAAACCAAGTGCAGATTTGAAATCAGCGACCTCAAATTAGTAAAACTTTGCTATAAATTTCAAATCAACACAAAAAAAGTTCAATTTTGTTCCCTTGTGTAATATTAAAGAAATAAATTTATGGAAAAAATTTTATTTCGAAAAAGAAAACCAGTCATTGAGTCTCAAAAATGACAGGGTGTAGATATAAGTTTTATGTAACAATGAAAAAAATAAAAAAAAAACAGGAATTTTGGCACGTTTTCATAATTGGCAATAACTTTCGTCGATTTGTTTCATTAAATATTGTCTATTTATTCAGCATATTTTAAAATTATCTGAGCAATACATTTTAAGTAAAAATGTTTATGTTAACAGTCGTAGTAAATTTTGTATCGTTTTTTTTTTATTTATCTTCACAATAATATCTTTAGTGCACAATTGATTATAGTTTTAAGTCCAGACATAGTCCAACCATTATAAAAAAAAAATAAAAAATAAAAACTATTCACACAAACCATTTTTATTGAGATATTCGAGCTAAGCAGGCCAAATTATACAAAAAGTAGTCGCACCTAGAATGTGACATAATTGTTGCCAACTGTAATTATAATGAGCCTTAGAACCCTTAACAAATGTAAATATTTCACGCTAAACTGATTTATTGTTTTAAAAGTGAAATAGAATTCTGTGGGGGGATGTGATTGCTAATTACTTAAAAACTATCTCTTGATTTTTATTTACACATAACTTAACAGTATACGTAGAATAATATCCTACTGATTCATGTCCAAAAGCGTGGAGTGTAGTTGTATAAAATTATTTGCGTTTTTACTAATATCACACGCATTCAAGAAATTAAAAATTTACTACGGTACATGATCATCAAGGTCAAATATCTTTAATAACTACATACATCAATACAAGGTCATTATAAAAATCATAATTTTGAATAAAAGCAATCACCATTTATTAAATTTACAAAAACTGAGGACATAGATAATATGGATCCTCAAAATTTAGTTGAGTAACAATTTATCGAGGCAAACAACGAAGGTAGAAAATTGCTTGTAGGGATTATTTATAGGCCTAATAAAAATATTGGTACTAGGCTGTTCCTTCGAACTCTGGAAATGGAAACAGCTTTGTACGATGATGTTATCATACCAGGAAATTTCAATTCAAATATCCTGGTAGATAGTAGTTTTTCTGATGACTGTGCCTCTCTTGGCTTAATAAAACCTAATACATTACATCCTACACACTTCACTGCAACTAATAATATGCATTTGGATTTGTTTCTCGTTAGTAATTAAATTAATATACTACTCTATGATCAATTGTCTACGTAATGTTTCTCCAAATTTGATCTCATTTTCATGACTTACAATTTCCAACTTTTTACACCAATTGAGAGGATTACTTTTCAAGACTTCAAAAAGATAAATTTTAGATTCCTTGAGGAAGAATTTTTTTTAAATGATTGGAATGTTCGAATTCTTTAGATGACCAACTCTCTTTTCTGTAGGAAAACCTATATTATCTGTTTGATCTAACTGTGCCAATAAAAACGAAAATTATTAGTAACAAACACAACCTTGATTTTCATCTTAAATTAAAGATTATATCAATCAAAGAGATTTTGCGTATGCACATTGGAAAATATTTAAAACAACAACATTAAAAAAGGAGTATCTGACTGCTAAGAGAAACACAAATAAAATGATTTAAAAGGCCAAATCCGATTTTTATGCTGAAAAGTTTTCTTGCGCCACTGGCTCCAAAAGAACATAGCAAAAGATACACAAAGTTGGTATTGGTAAATTTACGAATCGAGAACCATATTCGATTGATGCCGATACAATCAATATGAATTTTTTGAGTGTTACTATGGTTCAAGCAGATAAAGATTATAATATCAATAACCAATCGAATAACAATTCTGAATCTTTTTCATATTTTGCTGCAGTACACCAATGTGACATTTTATATAGTTCATTGTCTATAAAATCGAACTCTATAGGAGCGGACGGGATTAATCCAAAGTTCCTTAAGATTATTTTACGTCAGCTACTACAAATTATAAAATTTTTTTTTGCAAAAAATTAACTTCAAGCTACTTCCCATCGAATTGGAAAATAGCTAAAATCATTCCAATATCCAAAGCTGGCTTGGCATTTAAATCAATATCTATTCCTAAATTTCTCTCTAAAGTATTCGAACGTATTATGCATAATCAAATGACTTGTTTTTTTGGATAACAATAAATTGCTAACAGATCGTCAATTTGGGTTCAGAAGGAAACACAGCTGCATAACAGCCTTAGTTGATGTCACAGAGGTGATTAGAGAGAAGCTCGATGATGGCAAGACTCCATTTTTAAAACTATTAGATCATTCAAAAGCATTTATTCATAACATTCTTTGTTACAAACTTTATAATTTTTTTAATTTTTCTTCGACTGCTACTAATTTATTGTCAACATATTTACGTGACAGGTATCAGTATGTTGAAAGTAGACTCCAAATGTCAAAGACACTGCCTGGGGGATCCATTGTTCGGCCACTATTATTCTCACTGTATTCAATTGAGCTCCCAGGTATTTTGACAAATTGTAATGTACGAATGTACGCGGATGACGTTTAAATTTATACAAGTTGTAGTAATGCCCTAATCGACCAGTGTATTATCTCTATTAATCAGTTACTCCATCGTATTTATACACGGGCAACGGCAAATGGTTTAGAGATAAATCCGAAAAAATCTAAATTGATTGTGATTCAAAAGCGACTTGCCAAACTAAATGTTATATCTAATATATTTATAAATAATCAGAAAATTGAAATAGTAAAATCTGATAAAAATTTAGGTATATTTTTTAATGACATTCTAAGTGATCGAACCATATTAACTATGCTTGTGGTCGTACTTTCTCTATGACTATAACACTTTGGCAAACCCAGCACAGTACACCTATGAAAATAAGAATCCTACTTGCCAAAACATATCTGATGCCCGTTTTACTGTATGTTTGTGAGGTATTTGCTAAGTGTGATACAATTAGGAAAAGGAAATTGAATGTTGCATTTAACAACATAATCCGATAAGTATATGGACTAAATAGGGGTTCTAGTGTATCTTTGTTTTCATCTCAGCTATATGGCGTTTCTTTAGAAAATCTTTTAAACATAAGAGTGTCACTTTTGTACATAAAATAGTATATATCCACAAAGCGGATCATCTGTACGGCAAACTTTATATTTCAAATATAAGCAGGGGAAAAAGAATTAGATCACTTAGATAAAAAAAATTTAATAACAGGGTGGCATTTCTACATATTCGCAGTATCTCTCTCTCCTTTACCCCATAGCTCTCAACTTTTAAGTAACGTACGAAAATTTAAAGAATATATTTTTAAACTGTTTTCGGCATACATATTTGCAACATTAGGTACATATTATGTGATATTATAATACATTTGAATTAACTAAACTTCAAATATTTATATTTTATTTTTATTGTTAATCTGTATTGTTTTTTGTATTTTATATAAAGAAAATTTTAAGTTATTAAGTTGTTAATGATTTTATAATTTTCGATATAATCAGCTCCATACTGCAAAATAAAACTTTTAGTCTTGTGTATGGAGCAGTTCTAATAAATAAATAAATAAAAAAATAAATAAATAAAACTATACAGAAAAATATTAAATCCTTATTTCTTTATTTTCATTCGCAAAATTTTCAATTATTCTATTTTCATATCTATATATTAACACGTGAACGTAAATCACTCAACCAGTCCTTAAGTAAAATGAGCGCACAGAAAAGAAGTGCCGAATGATAAAATATGTGTATAATATGTGTAAAAAATATAATTAATTAATTAAATAAAATATTTGTAATTTTATAACAACCTAAAGTTATGCTAATCAATTTTAGCCAATTCACTATTCGTGGATTTATAATTCATGGTTTCTGCAAAGAGTACTTTTTTGCAGTTAGTATATTTTTTTAATATTTTGTACTGGATGAATGTCTCTAGAGCGCTCTTCTCAACCACTTTATCTTCATTCTGCAAACTTAGAACAGTCGACTTGGCAAAACTGCTTCTCGGCATTATGGAACGACGTGATATTCCATCATGGACAATAAAGGCGACATCCTAGGTTTTTTTGTTTGTTCCATTCTGCGTCAATGGCAGCATAGATAACAAAAGCATTATATGCGGAAAAGTTCAACACTTTGTAAGAAAAAGATTATGGCAACATATTTGCTCGACGCTTGATCAAGTGTATCTGCGCCGGGCTTCATTTCGTTGTAAATATGGATCATTTCGGGTTTCTTGGTATCAGAAATAATTTCAGCGCTATGATATAATATACTCAACAAAATGACAGAACGATTCTTTTTTGGAACACGTGACACAAATGTGGTATCGATGGTTACATCATAAAGTAATTGCGAGTAATATTGTGGTTTTCCTTTTAGGTCGATGAACTTAGCTGAAAGGAACGCTTTGTTTTTTCGAACGGGGCCAACGACTGTTAGTTTTCTTTTTAACAGCTCAATTCCAAGTTCATGAGAAGTAAAATATTTCCACAGGTGGCATTTCTACCTTCTAAATCTGTTAACAAATCCAAAATTACGCAACGTCCTAGATTTTTTTCTGGTTGGCAATTTATGTTCTTACCTGTATACACCCGAATCGCAAAGAGCCCTAATTTTGTACCTATATATGCCGCGTTTTGTAGGGACATCTTGCTCGAAGTGTAACTAATTGCTCATCAATTGTTACCCATGGACCATGGGGCCATCCACTATATGGAGAAAAAAAAGTGTTCAAACTCTTGGTCGCACCCACAAAGTTTTGGGCCAATCAAAAAACATTTAGAAGTGGCTCAACGCGATTGAAAATTTCAAGTGGGATTTATGTAGGGAAAATATGACTTTCTTTCAGATTTTACGAAAATTTCGTTCTAAAGATTTATTTTTCCGACAAATTGTCATATAGTACAGGATCAGTATTAATTAAATTATCTTACCAAATAGCTATAAAACTTCAAAATCGAATAAAAAATCGTCAAGAAATAGCATATGCCCCAGAAATTTTCTGGCTATTTTTTTCAACTTTAAGAAATTAATTAAAGCTAACATTTTGTTTGAGTCTCTATACCTGTAAGTACTCAGATATGAAGTATTGTTTTATACCATCTTGTTAACCTATTAAGCATTGAGACCGAATATGGAATTATTTTTTGATAAAACTTTGAAAACTCCTTTTTCGAGTTTTGAAAAATTTTCTTAAACAGAATTTTAAACAAGTAAGAAAATTATAGTCGATCTAGACCGACTATACGATACCCTATACCATACGTTTAGAGACCCTATCTCTCAGGCCCAACTAACTGGATATAGAAAATAGGATTAAACAAATTTGAGTGGGATTTTTATAAATTTTTTCGGCTGCAGCCATGAAAAAGTTCATATCGGATGCTATATCCATATGGGGACTAAGCCCAAAAATGGACCGATTCTGACCATGTTTGGTAAAGTCTCTTGTATTTTGCAAAAATATATACAAACAAAATTTGAGAAGAATCAGTGCAATATTTTTGTTTTTTGATAGATTTAAGTGAAGATCGGGAAGCAGCTCTATATGGGGCCTATGACTAATATAATATATTTATGTTGTTATTAACAAGTTTTTCAACTAATTCTGGGGTAAACCTGCCGACCAGTTTTAGAGCTTAATCCTTTTAGAAATTAAACCAGATTTTTAAATTTAGGGCAAGTTTGCCTGCTAACTGTCAGAGCACCAATTCCTCTGTTCTCCAACAGTGGTCTTTATTTTATACTATTTTTGTGCTAATTCAGCACTTAATGTTTTTTGGTTTTTATTATTTAAATTTTAAATACTTTCTTATACACACGTAAAAGTAAAAATCAAATTCAAGTTAAATCAAAATCAATAAAAGCAAAACAAAAAAAAATAAGTTCAAAAAAAATATTTAGTTCTAAAATGTGATTATTAATAAAGAGTGTGTAAACAGAATTTGTACTTGAACTTGAAAAAAAGAAACCATGAGTGGCCTTCATGAAAAGTGTCATTTTTCACTTTCGGTAATTAAAGGCTAAACATTGTCTTTGAGCTAAACATTGTATTCGAGTAGCAACAAAGTATGCCATCAATTTTTTTTTGTGGATTTATATTTCATACATATTATTTTGAATTTAAGTTTTTTTTGTTAACAACAGAAATTGTCATAAACGGAGATTGCATTAAAAAGTTTGATGAACTTTTCATTGTGTGAATTATTTGAAATTGCAGTAAAAAAAGTTGATGTACTTTTTAGTTTTGAGAACTTTTTTTTGCCGACAAACGGGGCACCCAGTGGGTTAAACTAAATCGACTGTGCTGAATCGAATGGCGTTCGCCTTTTTTTTAGGTTAGCTCTTAAAAAAAAGTTAGGGGGGGTTAAAGTTTCCCCCTTTTGGCCTGTTCTTGCAGAATACCGGTATATAAAACTATGTTTTGTTTACATCTGAGGTGCAGGGTGTGTTCAGCAGCTTTGTAGAAAATATTATGCAAAATATTTTTGTTGAACATATTAACACTCTAACCGCCCCTCATAACGGGTTTTTTTTTGCTTTATTCTAACAAATCGCAAAAAACACCCCGAAAAAGGGGAAGGGCGGGGATAAAATGTTCTACAAAATTGTTGGCCATAAAATTTTACTATATACGTCAGAACAGACCAAAACCTAAAACTTAACACAAACACCAAAAACGAATCAAATTCAAGATTGCCCACACACAAGGTATGCAACCATATATGGTGAAAAAAAAATCAACTACCTATTAATTTTAATTTTTTTATTATTTTGTTCTTTCTTTGTTTCTTTGTACCGTCTTTGTTTCTTTGTACTTTCAATGACATTCTGACGTTTATTTCTTTACAGTTATTTTTTTTCGGCAAACCCTCAATTATAAAATTGTGCAGTGGTACTTTGAAACTAAGAAATATAAGAAATATTATAAATAAGTCTAACTTTAAAGTTTTTGACAATCTCTTATCAAGTCGGTTATACTTAAATTTCTAAGATGGAGGCGTGTAATAAATTTAACTACTTTTGTTACAATTATGCCCAGTCGCCGTAAAATTACTATTGAAATAATTAACTTGTATGAATCATATTTTTCTTTAAGTGTTATATGTGGTAAGAATTGGACACCCTCGATAATGTGTACAACTTGCAATTACCATTTTAAAAAATGGAAAAAAGATGGAGACGCGATGCCATTTGGTGTTCCAATGATTTGGAGAGATCCCATACTACATGTTGAAGGTGAGTGTTATGCGTGCATAAATCATACAGCAGGTATGAACAGAAAAAAAAGTGGTTCTATATCTTACACTGCAACAACATATGCTCAATTTCCGATGCCACATTGTAATGAAATTCCTGTGCCGGATAACCGAAACCAAAGAGAAAATAGTTCCTCAGTATATGAATCTGTTCGAACCTGTGAAGACGCAGTATCAATATATCAACCGTCAAACGTCACGGTTCCATGCAATCACAATGAAATCACGCAAAATCGTCTGGATATAATGATACGGCGCTTAAAATTATCACAAAGACAGAGCATTCTTTTGACAAAAGATTTAAAACAAGCTAATATTTTGGCTTGCGATGTAAAACTATACGGGTCAATAAATCGCCATCGTAAATTTACAACTTTTTTTAGAGCTATTGAGAATAATTCTCTCGGGAATTGTACTGACATCCGTGGCTTGATTTTAACAATGCAAAATAAATATAATTCAGGATATTGGCGACTATTCATTGATTCGTCCAAAAGTAGCTTAAAAGCAGTTTTGCTACATGCCATTAATTTAAAAAACTCTATCCCAATAGCACTAAGCACAAATACTAAAGAGACTTACTCATCAATGAAAAAAATATTAGAATTAATTAAATATGGAGACCAGAAGTGGAAAATATGTGCAGATTTGAAAATGGTGGCACTTTTAAGAGGCATGCAACTGGGCTATACAAAAAACATGTGTTTTATGTGCCTATGGAATACGCGTTTTGATGGCGATGAGTATAATACACGGGATTGGCCTTTATGTGAGGAAATCAAATTGAATAGAAATAATATTATTTAAATTCCACTTGTGCCTTGAAAAGATTTTGCTTCCTCTTCTCCACATCAAGCTGGGAATCGTTAAAAATTTTATAAAAGCATTGAACCCAGATGGGAAGGCTTTTTCTGAATTGCGCCGAATTTTTCCACGATTAAGCGGCATGAAAGAAAAAGAAGGTATGTACTCTAATCTACTTTATTAACTCAAGTGTTAATATATATATCTAATAATGTTTTTTTTTTTTTCACAGGAATACTTAATGGACCGGACATTCGTCGTCTTACGAAGGACCAACAATTTGAAGTTGCATTAAATGTTAACGAGCTATTGGCCTGGAATTGTATAAAATCAGTAATTGTAAATGTTTTAGGAAATAATCTTTTATATACCGGTATTCAGCAAGAACAGACCAAAAGGGGGAAACTTTAACCCGCCCTAACTTAAGAGCTAAACTAAAAAAACGGCGAACGCCATTCGATTCAGCACAGTCGAGTTAGTTTAACTCACCGGGTGCCCCGTTTGTCGGGTTTTTCAACTAGCATAGTGTAATTATTAAAGGTATGGTGTAAGTAGAGTTGGTGGATCTTTACACTAAGAGTTGTCCAATAGGGATCACTTTTGGACTACTGATTAATGGATGTAATATATATATACCAACCCAATTTGACTAAGATAAGATGAGAATTTGGAACTTATGACAATATATGTTGATTTCATAGGGGTCATTAGTAGGGGGCTAGGTCTTAACATGGACCGATTCTCACCAATTTCAATAGCGTTCATCCCGTGGCCGGTAAAAGATCAAATACCAAATTTCGTCAAAATATATTCATATTTGCGACCTGCAGTTTGATTAAAAGCTTTACATGGATACACAGACGGACGGACGGACGGACATTGTTAAATCGAATCAGATAGTGATTCTGATTCGATCGGTATAATTAAAGAGGGGTGTATTTCAACTATTGTTATTTGTTACAAACAGCCGCACAAAGTCATTATACCCAAACCACATAGTGGTATAGGGTATTAAAATTGATACAGCTCTTTAAGGTCTTGTTAAATGAATCCCTGTGCCAGAATTTTTTAGCAAGGACTTTAAATTAAACGACTTTTAACCAATTTTGTTTTAAAATAATTTTATGTCTAAAAACTTATATATTTTTCTAAATAAAATAAGAAGACACACAAATGACCCAAAGCTAATAAAAAACATTTTATTCAAAAGAATGTGATATATAAAATTAATATATTAAATTAAAGAAAAGCAATACTTATTGCAAGTCGTAAGTAATTACAGAAAACAATTTGAATCGCACACTAAATCATCCTTAAATACACCAAAATAAGTAGAATTAATTTTATATTTCATATTCTTTTGAATAAATTGTATTTTATTAGCTTTGTGTCATTTATGGATCTTCATACTTTATTTAAAACAATACAGATAGTTTTTATACATAATATAATTTTATAAAAAAATTGGTTAAAAGTTGTTTTAATTTATATTCGCGAGCAATAAGCAGATAATTGCACCAAAGATATATCACAGTGGATTATTTAGACCACAGGAGCACTGAAGCCGTAAACAAATAAAAAATAACCGAATTATTTTTCTTAAATTCGAAATAGTGGCTTCATCGAGTTTAATAGAAAAACTCGTTTTCCATAATCTTATATATTAAAAGAATTTATGAATAAACTTTGCATTACAGATTTTTTTCTTCTCTCAAACCTCTATAACTAGAGTTCTAATTAAAGTAGGCTGTTGACATAGGTCTAAGAACACTCAGTGGATCAAGCTCCTTCTTTTGAGCTATTAATTGCTTAAATTCGTTGGGTTTGAGGAAAGTTATGCGTGGAGAATCAACTTTATTTTTACTGTGCGTTAACTTCTCTTGGCATATTTTGGCATTACTGTACCTTAACTTCTCTTGGCAAATTCGATGGGTTTGAGGAAAGTTATGTGTGGACAATCAAATTTAGTTTTACTGTACATTAACTTCTCTTGGCAAATTTTGGTATTATATTATAAAAATTAATATAATATAATATAATGCTGCGGATCAGCAGGGGTCCTCTAGTTTTTATTTAAAAATATCTTAAAATCCAAAGCTGGCCTTGGCAAATAATGGGTTAACGTCCTCGGATTTATGCCAAATTTTAGGAGCGGAAGTTACACACATATGGTTATTGCATTTTAAGAAAATTTTTCAAAACTTGAAAAAGGAGTATTCAAAATTTTATCAAAAAAATTTTCCATATTCGGTCTCAATGCTTAATAGGGTAACAAGATGCTAATGAAATATTACTTCATCTGTGATTACCTACAGGTATAGAAACTAAAACAAAATGTTGGCTTTAATCAATTTCTTAAAGTTGAAAAAAATGCCATCAAATTTCAGGATCTATTTTTTTTTGGCACAAAAGTGGTCTGAGGCATTTGCTATTTCTTGGCGAGTTTTATTCGATGTTAAAGTTTTATAGCTTTTTGGTAACATAATTTAACACTGATCCCGAATTATATAATAACTTGTCGGAAAAATAAAATTATAGAGCCAAGTTTTCGTAAAATCAGAAAGAAAGTCATATTTTCCCCATATAAAACACGCTTGAAATTTTCAATCGCGTTGAGCCACCTCTAAATCTTTTTTGATTGGCCCAAAACTTTGCGTTTCTCAGTTTTTTGCTATTCGCATATTTCTGGTGGGTGCGACCGAGAGTTTGAAAACTTTTTTTATTAAGGGCCACCCTAATGGACCAGGATTATACAGTTTTCATAAATTATATTACCATCGATCCCAAAGGTTTATTATTGAAACAAGTTTATCACGAGCGCGTCTTTCGATTCTTCGTTTTTTTTTATCAAAACGAATAACTCTTGTTATGTTTTGAGATCTATAAAAGGGCAAAGTTGCTTCGAAAATAGGTCACACGTTTCGATCATTTCATAAACTTTCCAAAGCTCCACCATGCGAAGGAAATATACTAGCCAACAAAAGAATTCCAAAATACGCCTTCAATAAAAATAAATATGAAGCGCCTAAATTGTAAGAAAAAAATATTCCATTGTAAAATTATAATTTACCTTCTAAATTAGTCATATCTATGATAATTTAACGCTCTCCCTGAGCATCAGCAAATCGAAGGATGATTCCATAGATGTCTTTCTCGTAATTGCGTAAAGATTTGATCCAGGTTTAGTATCCATAATTCAGCTGCACGTCTTCCAGTATTATCTCAATTTGGAACCTGGTTTGCCCAAATGTATTTTCCTAAGATCCATGTTTGATTTGAAACTTAAAATTAATCCATTTCGGTACATATACATGATAAAAAAGAAGTCAGGAAAAATGGGTAACCAAACATTAACAGTTAGAGAAATTTTTGAAAAAAAAAAGTAGTTTTCTACACCAAGGTAGGACTACGTTAATTACCAACGTGAGAAGTTTTGGAATATATAGGAGGAATCACCAAATCAAAAATTGCCAAAAGCGAAAATTACGGAAAACAAAAATCATCAAAATCAAAACTCCAAAAAACAAAATTCGCTAAAGCCTAAAATCAGAAATCGAAAAACGAAAAATGGCCAAAACAAAAATTATAAAAAAAAACAAAAAACGCTGGCAAAATCAAATATCACAAAAACCGAATATCACCAAAACCGAAAATCGCGAATAACAAAAATCGCAAGAATCAAAAAACGTCAAAACCAATATCCACAAAAGCAAAAGTCGACAAAATCAAACATCGCCAAAAATAAATAAAATAATTTTCTACAAAAAGTATTTTCATTTTCCTATTTCGTTACGGTAAGTGTAGCAAAGCGCATCGAGTTACAACTAGAATCTTATATAACTAAGCAATTTTGAATAATTTAACTAAACAAAAATGGCAGGAGATACTCAAGTGGCCAACACACACATTTGTAACGAAATCAATTTTGTGATTTTATTTTAGTTATGTAGTAAATTTTACTATATATATATAAACCCATATTTGTTGTACCTTTGTGCATCATTTGTTGTTTAATCCATATTCAATTGCTCTATCCAAGGGGCAGAAATAAATAATATCTATATTTATTTATTTATCAAATATGCTTGAAACTAACAATCCTGTCCTTTCATTTGACTAAACATAGTACAAATCCATTTAATGTAAGGGTTTTTTATTATACAAACAAACTTGTAAGTGTTATCCTTTGACTTGTTGGAAGAACATGTGTGATAGTTACATATTTATTTACAAACTATATCTATATCTTTGCAAAGGGATATTGATAGGGTTTCTATCTGTTTAGGAAAGTAAATAATCAGGTTAAAAATATTTACTATAAAATTATAAATTTTATAATTTTCAAATCAATTACTTGATTTATATACTATATATTTGTATATATATATATATATTATAATACATGCTTTATTTTGTATCTTCTCAGTTTGTTGGCTTCAGGATCTTAAAAAACTAAGCGGCAAAAACCCTAGTTGCTTTTGCCTTTATGTACTTATTTCAATCTGTGCTTACGAAAAATTATGCCTTGACCAAGCATAAACGCATAATAAATTTTTTTGGTATCTTGACTTCAGCACATTTTGTCAACAAATAAAAATCCAATTTTTGACCTTTTCCATGTTTAGTATTTGTTACTTTGTTGTAGATATTGCTCATGGTTAGCTTGGGTTCATATTTCATATCCCTATGCAGTAATCTGTTTAGTTGTGGTTAAGACGCTAGTTGTTGTTGGGTCTTATTTAGAGATTACAAAAATCAATTTTAAAAATGACTTGGAAAATTCTCATATAATTTCTTTTAAATATAGTAAATAAATTTATTTATTGTTATGAAAAAGGTCAATGATTGTACAAATTTGTGGCAAATGGCCTAACATTAGTACTTAAAAAATGAGGAGGGTTAAGGGCGGTATCGAAGAGAAATTGCAAAAAAAAAAATTGTCCGGGGGAATTATCATTTATCTTCAGGATAATACTAACTTTCTATGGTTATTTTAGTTAAACTGTTCTTAGAATAACTTTGCAAAGAAGGAACACACAGAAAGTTAAGGAACTTAGTGACGATCTGGCCGGATTAGTACTTCAAAGCTGTTCAGATCTCAACCATCTCTTACGAGTTTAATATTGAAGTTAGAAACTAACCATATACCAAATTTGAGTAAGATTGTCACATCCTTGTTGCCTGAATATATGAATATTTTAGCGAATTATTTCGCCCCAGAAATAATCAGATCGTTATCATATTTAATGATTTCAGTTATTTGTTAAAGGAATGTTTATAGACTGTTAAGTAAGCGGTTCCACATGGCACAATTTTTTTTCATTTTGACTACTACGTTTTTTATACCCTCTACACCACTTTGCGTAGGGTATATATCAGTTTGTTAATCCGATTAAAACTTATCGAAATAAATTCCGGAGACCCCATAAACTAAATATATTCTCGATCCTAGCACAACGAGAAGTCGATCTGGAGATGTTCGTGTGTCTGTCTGCTGATACTATTCTCCTCTCCGCAATAGGTCGATTGGGTCGTACGACTAAGGCTTAAAATGTTATTCATAATCTCCAGTAGTTTGGTATTGTACCTGGAGCCTCTAGGCGAAAAAAATTAGGAATGCAGTATGAAAATTTAGATAATCATTTAAAAAACATAGTAAAAAATATTTATACAACCGAACAGAAGTGTATAGATATGTATCAGCGACGCATACATATTTAGACTTCTTGATCATTTTCTTTTTTGTACGTCTAAACGTTCCAGCAAACAAAAGTGTGAACGCATCGCTGCCAAGCAAACGAGAATGTTATTGTATTTAAATTCAAGCTGATGGCTTTTAGTAATTGCTTTCAATTAAAAAATCCTGAAAATACCTAAAATTGTTGGAATTATCTTATTAATTTTAAACATCATTCACCATGGTAATGTAAAATCTAGCCTTTTTTGTCTCTAAGCTTTAACAACTTTGGTTATGCTAATGTATTCACAACAAGGGTGGAGCGTATAAAAGATTTTACACAACCAAATTTAATACTCTTACTTGTTTTATTTAATGTCTTAATGTTTTTATTTTATATATGTATTCACTAACAAGCAGTAGCAAGAGCGGAACAAGCTGATAAAAGAAAAAAGGTAGGCACGAAAGAGATTTAACATTTTCACTTTGAATTATTATTATATTTTTTTTTTTCAGATGTACTTACTGTCATTGGTTTTACTCCTTTACTTCTTAAATTCTAATCAGACACCTAAAAATTATTTGTGCTTTGGCAGTAAAAATGCGAATTTTCTTGAATTTAAAGTGCCTGGTAGAAGAAAATGAATTGATGTATTACAATATCGGTTGAATTGAACGTAGGGCCTTAAGTGAGTACCCACGTAAGATGGATTTTACGAAGAAAGTTTAACGAAAACCGTGTGGTTCGTACTAGGAAATTTGCAGATAAACTCAGAGATGAATGTCGTGTTGTACGATCTCTAGAAACAGTAAGACATGCCTTATTTACAGCGTAGCGCAAAGAGATGATATTGTCTTTTGCTACAGCGCACTGTGTGGTGTCAGCGGCCAAAAATAAAAAAAACGACTTTTGGAATTTTAAAAATCTGTTGAAACAGTTTGATAAACTAGATTTCAAGTTACAATAATCAAAAAGAATTTTTGAAAAAAAAAATATTTTTGACAAAGTTATAGCCAATCAAAGTTGAAAGTTTTTGGTAAGTATGCAATATGCACACAAGAAACGTGAAAAATAGCGTATATACAAATGGGTTAATTTAACGTAAATTGTCGATAATGCAGTTAAATTGTTTATAAATATTAAAGTATGACATTACTAAAATATGGTAACAATTTTTTTTTTACATTTAATTCATCATGTTTTTTGTACCGTTATTCTGAATGTAAACAGAAAGAAATTTTTTTATTTGTTTACAACTTACAAGTTTATAGAAGGTGTAAAAAAAAGTTTATTCGAGTTTATTTTTGATACTTTAATATAATATTGATACAAGTATGTACATTAAAAAAAAATGAATGGGTCTCTTTTGCAGAGCTTGGCAGAATAGTCAATTTTTTTCACTTTTTCAGTGTCAAGGCAAGTGCAAATTAGGCAAATTTTCTATATTTGGCACAAACATACAACACACTCCCTAGCCCTTACGGAAATTAAAAATCATTTAGAATATAAATTTAAGACACAATTGCAACAAAAAAGTATTGCAAGACTTAAATCAATTCTAGCTAGAATAAAAAAAAGTTGGGAAAAATGCTACAGAAAGAAATCTGTGTTTGAAAACAAAAACTTTTTCTGTCTAAATTCATTTTTTGATGTGGAAGAAGTTGATGAAGAAGTGGAAGAAGTAGAAGAAGAAGAAGAAGTGGAAGAAGAAGATGATATATACATTGTAATATCATTATGTGAATATTTATTTTTTATAATATAATAAATAACATTTTTTTTTTATTTATTAAGGGACCAAGTACAAGTCGTAAAGGAAGACCAAGAGTAGGCTTTAGTGAAAGTTCTGAACGAACCAAAAGAAGAAAGGTAGATGATCTTGTGAGGTCTACATGCCCTGAGCAATTACGAAGAGCTGTTCAAAGAGTATCTACCCCAACTCCAGAAACTTCTATTTCCGTAGAAAAGGCTTTAGCATTATTAATAGATAATGACCTATCGTATAGACAATATGAAAATATGCGAACGGTTGTAAATGATGTGCACAAGAACTGTTTTCCATCATATTATAGTCCACAAAAAGCAAAGAAAAAATATATTCCGGAAAATATATCAATATCAGAAACGTCAGTAAAAATACCATTACAAAATATTTTAAATATGACAGCCAAAATTTATTAGATTTAAATGATTTTGAAACCCAAAATGATGTAGTTTTGGAAATTAAATGGGGATTTGATGGTAGTTCAGGCCATAGCAATTACAAACAAAAGTTTAATGATCCAAATTCGCGGGATGAATATTTATTTGTTGCTTCATTTGTTCCATTAAGATTTTTAGACTGGGCTACAGAAAACAGTTTATGGAATAATTTAAAACATTCCTCAATAAGGTATTGTCGTCCAATATGCTATTATATATAAAAAGAAAATTCGGATTTGATTAAAACTACAAGGGCAATTATTGAGAAAGAAATATATAATTTGCAAACATTTGATTATGTTTCTGATAAAAAAAAACCTTACCGTTCATTTTGACATGAGATTAACAATGGTAGATGGAGCTGCTCTTAATGTGTTAGCTGATAACAAAAGCAGTTCTTCTTGTTTTGTTTGCGGTGCAAAACCCACTGAAATGAATTTAATTCAAGTATTTAAGAGGGACCTTAAAAAAAGAGAAGAATTACATAAACACGGATTATCAACATTACATGCATGGATAAAATTCTTTGAGTGTATATTACACATAGCTTACAGGTTGCCTCTAAAAATTTGGAGAGTTTCAAAAAATGATGATAAGCAAATTTTAAATCAAAGAAGATCTAAAATTCAGGAAGATTTTAAAAAGGAGCTTGGATTAAATGTAGATAAAGTTAAAACCGGTTTTGGTACAACAAATGATGGGAATACTGCGAGACGGTTTTTCAGCAACATTGATGTCTCATCTAGCATAACGCAGGTTGACCCATCACTAATTAAAAATTTTTCTTTGATTTTAAAAACTATTTCAAGCAGTAAAGCAATAAATATTATAAATTTTCAACAGCTGCTTAGAGAAACATGGAATTTATATGTTCAAAAATATTCTTGGTATTGTATGCCTGTTACTGTCCACAAAATACTAGTTCATGGAGCAGAATTTATAAAAAACTCCAAGATTCCAGTAGGTATGTTATCTGAGGAAGCTATAGAAGCCACTCATAAAGTTTTTAGAAAAACTCGTTTAAACCATACTCGCAAAAATAGTCGTACAAATACTAATAAAGACCTAATAGAAAGAATGGTTTTGCAGTCTGAACCAAAGTTATCTATACATATAAAAGAAGATAAAATAAGTAAAAGGAGTTGTGAAGAAATAAGTGATTTCATTATTGAGGAAAATAATATTTATGCGGATAATCAAGAAAATGTAATAAACCAGCTTGAAGAAAGTGATTCGGATGAATAGAGTAAACAAATTCTAACATTTTCTTTTTTATTGTATTTAATAAATAAAAATTGTTCAAAACATTATTTTTTATAATTTATTTAAATAATAAAACAAGTGTAAACATTAAAAAGTAACATTTACTTTACTTTCCATTTGAATTTTTTTTTGCATTGAATTTTTTTCGTTTTTAAAAAAATTTAAGACAAAAAATCGCCAAAAATTTTATTAAAAAAAAATTAATATAAAAAATTGTTAAAAATTATTAAAATTGGATAAAATTTGACACACACATTATTCTTGTTACAAGTGTTTCGTGTATCAAATTAATTTAAAAATTTAATTTTTTGTTCACTTTTTTTTTAATTTTTTGAAAAAGGACATTTTTGAGAAGGCGTGTCCTTGCTCCGATTTGGATAAAATTTTATCAAATCATTTAGGGTATCAAACTAAATGACTATACAAAATTTCATAAAGTTCGGACTTCTTTTCCATCTTTTATGACGTTTTTTAATTTCAGGATATATGGGAAGGACACGAATCCTTGCTCCAAAGTTTTTGAAATTTTAATATTTTTTTTATTTTATCAAATAAAATACGTGTGCCAAATTTCAACTCTTTACAACCACTCCTTCTATTTATGGCCACTCGTTATATGAAATCACGACACTGTGCAGCGCACAGTGGACCATTTGACGAGAAGGCGGTCAAAAATCTATAACTTTTGATTGGATTGGAATTTTGATATGCGTTTTTTTTTTTTTTTGTAGGTGAGACGTGAGCCTTTAAGTTTTGCTATAAAACGTAATTCTCGACCGAAAATAAAAAAAGTTACGGAGGGTTTAAAATACATTTTCATTTTTAGTTCAATTTTAGTACAAAAGTGAAGTGTTAAAAGGTAAAAAAAGGGTTTTTTTAACATAATGTCTTATTTTTTCAGTTAATTTTACAACTAATACTTTTTAAGAATTTTTAAATTAATTTTTTCAGAAAATGCCAAACTTTGGCCCCCGTAAACTTTTTAGTCCTAATGTGCACAAGGGCCAAAGGTTGTTTTTTTTTTTTTGAAAGATCCCGAGTCAAAATATAATTTTATATTGGTTCAAGATAGAGAAGTTTCAATAAAAAACTCGTATTTTTTTGCTTTAGTTAAAATTTTTTTTTTATTGTCTTTTTAAATATTTCTATATAAATTTTTATGGTAAATTTACGAAATATAACAATTTTTATTGCAAATTTACAAAATATATAAATTTTTAAATCAAGAACATTTTCTAACTATATAAAAAAAGTGTAACTTATTGTTAGTGTAATGAAAAAGTACTTTAAATCAACCAATTTTAGTACAAATTTCTTCTAAATAGCCTTGATTTTCATCTTCTAGAAGTTGTTTAGCTTCTTCGTCTAACTCAATAGAGGTAGTTTTCCATTTTTGACGAATTTTGGACATATATGGATCTGAAGTGTACAACAAAATAGTGATAAGGTCTTCATTAGTACAACATCTGGACATTTTCCTTGTGTTGTGCTCGCGAAAGAATCTGTAGTCTTTGTTCCTTGTTTTGAATTATGTGTTCCCCATGGTACAAAATTTTATGAACTGTGGATGGCATATATCTCCAAGAGTATTTTTCATTATAAAGTATAGCTGTTTTATTGGCGTACTCTCCAAATTTTTTTTGCATTTATCTTTCTGCTGCATGCTAGAACTTGTAATATGATTTTGAATCGTCTTATTAATTCATGATCTACACCTGTGATAGATGCTACAGTTTCCGGATCGGAAAAAAATTTCCTTGCAGTATTTCCATCATTTGTGTTTCCTTCCCCTTGTTTTGGTTGGTCGATTACGAGGCCTAGCTGTAGATATTTTTGTTGAATTTATTTTTTTTTTTTTGCTTTCTTTTTTCTTCATTTTCTTTGTTTTTTCTCACTGTTTCGCCTAACGGACCAAATTCCAAATCATAACCCAATTTAAGAATATGCTCCATGAAACGTATTCTAGCATGAAGAGGGGACATTCCAAATTCGTAGGCTTTCTTAAAACTATCGTTTTGTGGAGGGGGTTGGCTTAATTGACTTGATGTCTTTTGGCATATAATGCAGCTTGACGTTGACTTTGTTCCAGTTAAAGCTTGTGCAACTTTTCCATCAATCATTATGAGACACATTTTAAAATGTACTTCAATGTCTTGGTCATCAAATTTAAATATTACTGGTTGAAGTTTCTTAATTTGAAACTTTATTTTTTGAACTTCTTCAGTTATGACATCTTTGGTTTCCTTTTTGAATGCAAATTTTATTGGTCTGCAATACTTTGTTGAATAAGGAATTTCATTTTTCCATGTATCAATTTCTGTTGCTCTACTATTTGACGGCTCTAAGACGCTATACCTTTTTGTTAAGCACAATGGAACGAAAGATACCATAAATAGATTAGCATTTGATGAATTTTCAGCATTAAATTGCTTGTATTGTTTCTGACCAGAGGATCCATCACATCCCCATTTAAAAATTAAAGTAATGCTTCCATTACCAATTTTTTTTTAAATGATCAGTATCAAGCGTATTTAGCAATCGTTCTGCAGTATGTTCAAGGAGATCTTGCAATTTTATTTCTGCTGATGTTGAAGTGACACTAATAGCAGATTGTGAAGGTAAACATTCTTTTTTGGGAGAAACTAAATCTGGATACTCTGGAAAAATCCCACAATTCTTTTCATTGGTTCGCTTCCGCAATTGCTTATATTGACTTTTGGTTGACCTCAAATCCAAAAATAGGGCGAACGCTTCTTCCGATGTAAATTTCTTATCTTCAATTGGTGTAGGAATGCTTTTCAAAATCCTGTTTGTGCGCCTTGAGCTCGCTTCTACTATTTTTTCAATTATTTCAATTTTATTTTTTTTTTTTGTTGGTTGAATTTGGTGCAAAAATGAATCCTTTGAAATTTGAATTCTTTGAAATTTCTTCATTGATATTCTCCAGCTTGCGCCTTCGAGCTCTTTCACTAAATTCGTCAATTGGTTTTGCTGGTCGACCCTTTTTTCCACTTTCGTTGGCAGTTGTAGATGTACTCTCAAAAATAAGTTCCTTTATTAACCAATCTTGGTAACGTTTGTACATCTTTGCCTTGCTATGAAAGCATTCAATGTACCGTCTTTTCAAATTTGTTGCAATATTAGTAATTTTTCCTTTGTGCATTTCAATGTCTTCTAGGTTACAATTCTTAATCTACATCATTTCGTAGAAAATAAATATCTGCCAGATCTCTGTAACAGTACTTAGCCATTGCACAAATCTTAATGAATAATAATTGTGGAAACATTATTATAAATACTCTTTCTTGCAATTATGTTAAATAAAAATTTTTATCTTTTATTACCACTTTTTGAAGCATGAAAAACCCACACCCTAACCCCTTTTAAAATGTGAAGCATACCCGCTCTTATTTTAAAGGGCTATGTCGCAATAGTTTTTTTTTTACCATTTAGCTGTTATTTAAATTGTTTCCCATTTTGTCAGGTATTTAAACTATATAAATCTAATTCAGACTATTAATGTTTTTGAAAGATACATATGTAAATGTACCTGTAACAATTAAGCGCATTATATCTCAACCCTTTTTTAAAGGTATATAACAACTCCTGACAACTCTACCGACACGCAATAATACACCACAGTGCACCGGTACGACCAACGTTTGTATTCATAACACTCAGACGGACGGACGGACATCGTTTAATCTACTCCGAAAGTGTTTTTTGAGTCGATCCGTATAATGAAAGATGGATAAAGGTCCAATATTTTTGGCAGTTACAAACATCAGCTCAAACTTAATATATCCTCACCACATAGTGGACAACTTTTGTATTCATAAATTTTGCAGAAAGTATCTAACCTTGGGTCAGAAAAATTATTCTGGTGCACACGGCCGGATATATAATTGGGTATACGAGTATAGGGGAGGGTTCGGACTATAGAAAAGTGCAAGATTTTTTCTGACTGCTTTTGACTGGCAGCAGTTATGCTCTATTAAGTAGGAGATTTTCGGAAAATTTTGACCTTTTTTAAAAAATGTTTTTTTTTTTAAATTTCGGAATGACTCAGTGATTTTACATTTTTAACATTAATAGTATGGAAGCCAGAAAATTATATCTTCAAAATCTTTTAAATCAAAAAAGTTACAGTCATTCAAAAATAAAAATTTACAAAGAAATTTTTAATTTTAGCAAAATACTGAGAAAGCCTATTTTCGAAGACCCTGTTCGCTGTGATATAGTTGAGATAGAGTCGCAATTTTTTGGCTCCCAAGGTTTACTAGTATTTACTTTCAAATGAATAACATAACTTTAAAATCGGTAACAAAAAAAAAAAAAATGATTTTTGGCCGCCTTCTCAAAATATGGTCCACTGTGCAGCGGATATTGGCAATCCTAGTTGATACTAGGATGAAGTTATCTTCGCAGCAAGACGAGGATAATGGCCCAGTAGAATATGGAGGAAGCAATTAAATGCATGGGAAAGTCAAAAAATTATTTCCACTGTGAATTTTTGAAAACTTTCGGTCATGGTTTTTAGGGTGCATAACTAGTAAGGAAGAAAGAGGATTATACCTAGATGTCTCAAAGTAAAATCAATTTTATTTTTTTTCCTGCTAGAAAGCCGTATTACAAATTTTATCAACACAATGATCCCAAACATAAGGTGCATATGAAGAAGTCTCTCTCTACAAGTGTAGAGATGTTTTCTATAAAGGTAGCCAAGTGTTGGATAAATCGAACATATTTGGATGAAAAAGTAATGCCAAGGGACATCTTAAGTATAAAACTGATCTAAGAAAAATAATTTTAGAAAAATGGAATAAAATCTAATCGTGTAAAAAAATACAAATATAAAAAATTATTTAACACAAATCAGCAGAACCATGTTTTTAAACGTAAAAATCAAAGCAACAAAATTATTATTAACACATTTATCGCCATGTGCGGCACCGTTGCACACGACCTGAGTACCCGTTCGGGCCGCGTGTTCACATATCCGCACTCAACCTCGATGTCTTCAAGCGTGAATGTTGCATAGTGCAATCGATTTAAATCGGGTTTATATACAAGAAATGAATTTGGGCCGATCGTTTAGCATAATGCGTCAAGGGCGGACAAAATATAGGTTTATTTGATTCAATGAGAACAGCTGGATAGATTTTTTTTAATAGTATTTTTATCATTATACCCTATACCACTATGTGGTTTGGGTATAATGACTTTGTGCTGCTGTTTGTAACTACCAAAAATATTTGACCTAGGCCCTTCCTTTATTATACCGATCAACTTAGAATCACTATCTGACTCGATTTAACAATGTCCGTCCGTCTGTGTGTCCATATAAAGCTTGTAATCAAACTGAAGGTCGCAAATATGCATATGTTTTGATAAAATTTGGTATATAAACTTTCATCAGCCATGGCATAAACGCTGTTGAAATTGGTGAGAATCGGTCCATGTTCAGACCTAGCCCCCATACAAATGACCCCTATAAAATAGACATAAATTGCCATAAGATCCAAATTATCATATAAATCTTAGTCAAATTGGGTTTGTATGTGTTTATTACATCCATTAATCAGTAGTCCAAAAATGATCCCTATGGGACAACTCTTAGTCATAGGCCCCATATAGAACTTCTTCCCGATCTTCACCTAAATCTATCAAAAAACAAAAATATTGCACTGATTCTTCTCAAATTTTGTTTGTATATATTTTTGCAAAATACAAGAGACTTCACCAAACATGGCACGATCGTTCTATTTTTGGACCTAGTCCCCATATAGACATATCATCCGATATGAACTTTTTCATATCTGCAGCCAAAAAAATTAATAAAAATCCCACTCAAATTTGATTTATGCTTATTTTCTATATCCAATTATTATCGTATAGTCGATCTAGACCGACTATAATTTTCTTACTTGTTTTTATATTGAAATAAAAAATTTTTTACCATACCAAAATAATGTTGACATTGAAATCCATTTTATTTTATTTTTTAAATTTGTGGATGTTTTTACTTACATCTGTTAGTATCAGGCAAAAAAAAAGTAAATTTAGTACTCAAAATTTCAAAATGTAATCTAGACATGACCTAAGCAGAGTGTTGTGCAAAGCATTTGATGCAAATGGGTTTGTTTGACTTGATACAGAAGGTATTGATAATTTTTGCAGTTTTTCGATCATAAGGAGTTCCCCGTTCTTCAATCGTCTTTTCGTAGCACACCGAGCACCTTTTTCTTGGGTCCTTCGGCTTCATAATATGCTCGATTGTAATAGGGGCATCTGCGGTGGGTGTGGTTGCTCAGAGACCACGGGCATATATGCTGGTTCCTCTTCATCCTCAGATGCTGGTTAGTCAGATTGGCCTAGAACCAGATTTCTCACTAGTTCTTCTTTGAATTATTTAATGGGCATTTTTTATACCCTATACCACTATGTGGTTTGGGTATAATGACTTTGTGCTGCTGTTTGTAACAACCAAAAATATTTGAGCTACACCCATCTTTAATTATACCGATCGAATCAGAATCACTCTCTGATTCGATTTAGCGATGTCCGTCCGTCCGTCCGTCCGTCCGTGCGTCCGTCCGTCTGTCCGTCTGTGTGTCCATGTAAAGCTTGTAATCAAACTGCAGGTCGCAAATATGAATCTATTTTGATGCAATTTGGCATATAAGCTTCTATCGGCCATGGAATGAACGCTGTTGAAATTGGTGAGAATCGGTCCATGTTCAGACCTAGCCCCCATACAAATTACCCCTATGAAATCGACATAAATTGCCATAAGATCCAAATTGTCATATAGATCTTACTCAAATTGGGTTTATATGCGTTCATTACATCCATTAATGAGTATTCCAAAAATGATCCGTTTGGCCCCACATAGAGCTGCTTCCCGATCTTCACTTAAATCTATTAAAAAACAAAAATATTGCACTGATTCTTCTCAAATTTTGTTTGCAAAATACAAGAGACTGTACCAAACATGATCAGGATCGGTCCATTTTTGGACCTAGTCCCCATATAGATATAGCATCCGATATGAACTTTTGCATATCTGCAGCCGAAAATAATAATAAAAATCCCACTCAAATTTGGTTTTTGCTTATTTTCTATGTCCAGTTAGTTGGGCCTAAGCGATAGGGTTCCTAAATGCATGGTATAGGGTATCGTATAGTCGGTCTAGACCGACTATAATTGTTACAGTGGGTAGATGGAAAGCTAATCGTTTGTACCAATTTGTAGTCCGGCGCAAGTATGGCGAATATGGCGAGATCTCGTCAGATATATCAACACAGGATTTTCCTATGTCGTAGTCAAGCAACACCTCGCTTTTGATCGCTTTACCGCGGTTTACCATTATCAAGATTGTATCATCATGCTTCGTGGTCAACATGTTTCACATCCGATTTGTATTGGTCATTCGACCAATAATCTCTTTGATGTCGCAATGGCACATCGAGAATAAAATTCCAATGAATTTTCTCATTCCAAGTGCACGACTGGGGAAAAAAACTGCAAAATTTTATATCTGCAAGATTTTATAACCTATGCTACCATTTTGTCAGGGTACAATGAGTTTATGATGATGTTTGTAAGCGATGTCTGTCTGTCCGTCTGCATATCCATGTAAACCTCATAATCTAAATACATGTCGCAAATTTGAATATGTTTTTAAAAAATTTAGTATGTAAGCTTTTATCGACCATGGGATCAACTCTGTTGAAATCGGTGCATATTCACACCTAGCCCCGTACAAATACCCTGAAATGGACTAAGAATATCGTAAGGGCCAGATTATTTTTAATATAATATAAAATGTTGTGTATGTGTGCTTTTTATACCCACTAATCAGGCGTCCAAAAATATATGTGTATAACCCTATGTCAAAAATGCAGTAAAGTTGAATCTCTCTCGAAGCGTATTGTATAGGTATCGTATAAATGACTTTAATATTCTTACATGCTTTGAATTATCTTTGATTTACCTTAATATAGTAAGAAGGTAATAATGATACATGAAATTCGAATACCAATATTTTAATACAACTTATCGATTTTCATCAAAAAACGAAAATCCAATATCAATCACTTAAGCTATTTTGGTAGAAGGGCTCAATATTATTGTCATTAGTATTCTAATCATGCTTTCTATAGCAAAATATATTATTTTTATGCTTGTGTATCCTTTTTAAATTTAAAGTCTTGTCAATAATTTTCGCTATACGGTGTATAAGACACTATTTGTTGGAATTGAAATTTTATTTATTTACTTTAGCTCTGCTTCATACATTTAAATATTCATTTCCAAATTATTTTTTTTAACATGAAGCATTATCATTTCCGCAGCAGACATTTTGTGGTACAACGAGCCAAGAAACAAAAGTGACAACTCTAGAGCTTAACACCTCTAGACATTCAAACAAGTATTTGTTTGTTGAGTACTAGTAATGTTGACGACTATAAGCACAATGAAGCTTATATTCTTTTGTTTATTTGATGCCAAAAGACGTTAGGGCTTGAAGCATAAACGGAAATGTTTGAACGAGCATCAAGTTGCAACTTATTTAAACGTTGAAATTAATTTGAAATATTTCAACATTTTTTTGTAGTAAAATTTAAATTTTATATTTGAACATAATGAAACAAGTGATTGAAAAGGTTTCCAAGCGTGTATTTTTAATAATTTTAGATACGTGGTAATGGTTTTTGTTATAAAAGTTTTTAATATTTAAGTTGTTATTGTAGTCTAAACAGTGAACCATTTTTGAAACGAAATGCTAAAAATTTGTAAATTTGCATTAGCAAAAATATTAAGTAAATTGGTTTTATTATAAAGCATTCCAAAAATCAAAATATGAGTTTGAATTTTAAAAAATTTAAACAAATTAATTGTTAAATTTAACATTTATATAATTTAGCATCGACAATTCCTTTGAATCTCATGGAGGCCCGGTATGCTCAAAGTTCTCAGAGGAGAAAAACAATCGTTGAAAATGTCATAAAATTTTATAAAAAAAAAAGAAACTTCATGGTTCAAGTGTTAAGGAGTCTATTACTAACCAAAAATGACCAGTCAGTATGATAAAGCAGTTCATTTAATTTATTATAATCAGTACTTTCAACCCTTGTGCATTCTTTTCAAAATGTACCCTTCTTACGGCCTTTTGGGGACAGATGACAGTAATTTGATTAACGACGAAAATGTTATATTGTATATTCAGTTCTTTTTATTAGTTTCTAAAAAATACAACAAAACAATATTAAATAATAAAAAAAAATATTAACGCCTTTTTCTTTACAATTTATGCACAAAATTATTCGTTGTTTTGTGGAAATTAAATTTCTTTGCTTTTTCTAATGAAGATAAAAAAAATTGTAACTAAAAAAATTTATGAAAAATTATCCAGTTGTTCTACAATTTTAGCACAAAGTGGCCATAAGATTTTTGCAAACAAATTTCTTGCATGAATCGCACATATTTGAGTATTTTTTAAAACTTTTTCCATGTGGACAATTTTTTAAAACATTTGTTGTTGATAATCTGTGTGGTAATTTCTCTCTTCGAAAAATATATATAATTGTCTCTGGTCTGCTACTTCCGCCAGATAAAGCCTGCGGCTGAATGTTTTCTTTCGATTCTAAGAAGGCTTCATTTCATTCCATATAACGTACGAGGTACATACCGAAACATCCATCATGTTGGAAAACAATACAACAGGTCAACGACTTTTTTCCGGTTGTCAAACCGTCGGTCTCACCCCCTAGAAATATGCGAATAGCAAAAAAACTGAGAAATACAAAGTTTTGGGCCAATCAAAAAACGTCTAGTCGTGGCGCAAAGCGATTGAAAATTTCAAGTGTGTTTATATGGGGTAAATATGACTTTTTTTCAGATTTTTCGAAAATTTCGTTCTACATATAATTAAATTTTTCCGGCAAGCTGATACATAATTCGGGATCAGTATTAAATTATCCTTTCAAAAGGTTATATAACTTCAAAATCGTATGAAACCTCGCCAAGAAATAGCATATGCCCCAGACCACTTTTGTGCCAAAAAAAATTAGGTCTTGAAATTTGATGGCATTTTTTTCAACTTTGAGAAATTGATTAAAGCCATTATTCTTTTTTGGTCTCTATACTTATAAGTACTCAGATATGAAGTATTGTTTTATTACCACGTTGCTAACCTATTGCGCATTGAGACCGAAAATTGGAAATGTTTTTGATAAAATTTTTAAAACTCCTTTTTCAAGTTTGAAAAAATTTTCTTAAATAAAATTTAAAAAAATTAATATATTGCTTTAAGGTTTTATTAAATACATGCTGCAGATTAACTGTGTGAATTTTTAAGTAAATCCCTCTGCCAGAATTTTTTTGACAAGGATTTTATTTTTGCGGATTTCGAGAAAACTTGGATTTTTGTGAAATATTCTGTAAATGTACTCTTTCTAAATACTTTGTATCAAAAGTTCATCACTTTTCTACTTTTAAATATTATATTTTATCTTAATAGCCTAGGATTTCGGAAAAAATAATATGACTCCATTAACCCATTTGGAATTGGGGTCACATATGACCCCAAGCTAATAAAAGACAATTTATGCAAAAAATTCAAATATTTGGTAAGTGCTGTCCAATTTTTAAATGCGACGTTTAAAATATAATAACCAAATGTGTAGAAGTTTCGTTCCGAAAATTTGGGATAAATCCGAGAACTTTAACCCATTATTTGCTAAGGTCAGATTTGGATTTTAAGATATTTTTAAATAAAAATTATCGAAAACGAGTTTTTCTATTAAACTCGTTGATATAACTATTTAGAATTTAAAAAAAATAATTCGGTTAATTTTTATTTATTTAACCCTTCAGTGGTCTTGAGTTCAAAATTATCCATTGTGATATAACTCTGGTGCAATTATCTGCTTAAAACAACTTTTAACCAATTTTGTTATAAAATTACTTTATATAATAAAGTAATAGTTGAATATCTTGCGGTCTCACTCACCAATTTGGTGGATATTGATAAAAAACGCAAAAAAAAATTCAGGTCAATCGGTGAAGATGCCATTATTTATAATGGTTGACATTTTTGATTTTTAATAATCGGTCGCTTTATATTATCTTCAATGTCACCTACATCTTTTCAAACTTCTAACATTTTATTTCCCAGTTTTAAATAGTTTATTAAATAAAAGTAAATTTCAAATATAATAATATATATAAAAGTTAATATTAAATTAATACTACTTGTCTAAATTCATTAATTTAGACACTAAAACTTTTTTTTTATATATATATATATATATTCTTAACCAACATGAATTAACTGAATTTGTATTTATTAAAATTTCTAATTAGATCACTTCTAACCTCATGACTATGCATGATTGTAACGATTAAGTAACTATTGTGAATTATCTTAAATTTATCTAAAATATATCGTAAGCTCACATTACAATATCATAAGGCTTGGATATATGACAAAATAATCGCCACAATCACTTTCTCTACAACTTTCAACCCATAAAGGTGAGCGAGCGTAACAACATACATCCCTTGTCTGTTGTATGTATAAATATACATATTCCACTCTTGTGTATTATTTATTTTATAATCCCAAAATAAATTGAATTGTAAAAACCCCATTTACACTATCTCATTTTATTTATTTAAAAACAATTACACTTTCTGTTTCACGAGAAATTGTAATTGTTTAAACAGGTTCCTAAAAGTGTCTCCATAAAGGTTCCAGAAATTATCGGTCGTACGTGCGAATTTCTGCTCGATTCAAGCCACCCCTCCAGTGGAACTTGTTCATGGTCCTTCGTGAGGAAAAACAACCAAGATAATTGGAAACAGCTACCCATTAAAAATCTACACTATGAGGTAAAAAAAAACAACACAAAACTTCATCCAAATTGAATAAAAACAAAACTTCATCCAAATTGAATAAAAACAAAACTTCATCCAAATTGTATAACAAAACTAAACAGATTGTAAGTACAAATTTTAAATTTCTTTTTAAATAAATTTAAAACCCCAACGGTAGTGCCAAATATAGATATATATGTGCACATAGATGTATGTATGTACATATATAGAAATAATATATATTTGAGGCCATTGCACCTTGGGTTTTAGTATATAAAACTCACTTTTTGCCCTGGGAGAATGATCTATGACGCATAGGACAGAGTGAAACAGACGGTGTGTGTAACACTCTAGTGCGTCATCTCAACCGGTTTACTATTTATGACAAGTAGTCATTTCTCGTCAACAACAATACACAAGAATATTCAGCCGTATAGTTAGTACAGGAAAGAAAGAGAAACCCAACATAACAGATTAGAGCGAGAAACGAACGAAAAAACGACAGAAGTGAAGAGTCACGAAAGAAAAGAATATCAAGTAAAGTAATTGGTGGTGTACGTTTCGGTCAAGCATAAAATTTACAATTTAAGCCCATTAAATTAATACAAAAAAAAAAAAAACCAAAGTGAATTAATAATTAAAGGATTACAAAGAATTCTTATACAATTTTTTAATAATATGTTACATCCCACACAAAAGGAAAAGTTACAAGTTTTGTGAATTTATATCGGTGGCTTCAAAAGTAAAGTGTGTGCTTAAAGAAAAAGAAAGAAACCACAAACAACAAAACGAAATTTACATACAAACAATAAGAAGGATAAATAAATTAAGAATAGAAGTAATCTGTCGAGAAAAAAACCAATGTTTGTTTTGAGAATCATTAAAAAAAAAAAAAAAAATCACATTAAAGTGCAAAGTGAGACCAACTTCTACAATACAACAAATTAAAAGAAACATAAATTATTAACTAACAAAAGCAAAAACAACACCAAGGAATAAAACTTAAATTAATCAACACAAACTATAGCAACATATGTATGTCAACATAAGTTCGCAGACCCCACATCTGAAAGGAAGAAATAAATAAAGAATTTTTTGTACTGCACATAATATTTGCCCAAAAATTGTCAGTCTCTGGAATATATTTGGAAAAAGAAAAAAAAAAAAAACCCAAAACCGTAAGTTACATGCGTATATATTTTGAAATAAAGTTATGCTTATGTACAAGGGAACATAAGGAAGAAGACAAACAAAAAGTTCATAAAAATTAAGTCAAGAAAAACAACAAATGTATGTAATTTTGGTCAATTGTTAAAATATTAAAAAATTCATAAAAATACTAATAACCAGATTAATAATTATTAAAAACGAAAATATGAACCTATATATATAAAACCCATCAACAACATACATACATACATACATACTTATACATACCAAAAGAAGAAGAACAAAAGGAGAACATAAACGAGTTGTTAAAATTTACAGTGAGTTCGCGTAAAATAGCAACACTGCTAAAACCAAATAAAATGATGGAAACGTTCTAATGCATTTAGGCAGGAGATTTACACATATATAATCTCTTAAAAAGTATTAACACATAAATAGAAATACACACATTCACCTTAATTATACACACATCATCATTCACATAACCATACACGTATATTCACCTACCCATATAAAAGTTAATATATGAAATCAATTTCGAATTTAAATATTAAAATTAATTAGATAAATATTGCTATTTTGAATAAATCTGCTGTGACTGGAAATTTGTTTAATTGAAATAATTTTGGTTACAGTGAAGAGTAATTGATTACAACGCTTATTGTTTTGCAACAAGAATTATTGAATGAAGCTAAAAAAAAAAACTTTCCATCATTTGTGACGGAAACTTTGTCAGACGAGATGATGAAAGATCACTAGTGACGGTCATATGACGGCTCAAGTGATAGTCACTGTTCTTGAAAAGTTAATTATCTTCAATAAACGTGTATTTGATTGTATGTACACACATTACATACATATATAATGTTAAATTACTAATACATATTAAGTAAAAATTTATGAAACCATTATGCAAAACACATAATACAATTCTCGACATTGCATAATTGAATCTGATTTGCAACTAATTTTAAAAAGTTGAACAATGCTTGAAATTTGATTAAAATATTTTATAATTTTATATTTTAGCTGAGGAAATAACTAAAAGTTTACATCTCAGCTCAAAAATTGGTATAGGATAAATACTGAGATTACTAACTTTAAATTAATCGATTGGAAAATCAAATGTTTAACCCTTTTCTGCTCATTAAACTTTATGCGCATTTTATTTAAAGTTCATCACGTTTATTTAAATTTTACATCTAAATAATCACCAATTTATTTAGATTTTTTTTTTAATAATCACCCATTTATTTGAATTTTAGCTCAATTTCTTTAAATTTTAAATAATTACACATTTATTTAAATATTGACTCTTTGGATTTAAATAACTAACCGTTTATTTAAATAAATTTGAACAATTACACAGTTATTTTAAATTTTAGCTCATAGAATTTAAATAACTATCGGGTTTTAAATTTTATCTCATTAAAATTAAATAAATACCCAACTATACTCAGATAAACCCCAAAATTTTCGGAAATTAATTTTAACCCTCAACCTAAGTTAAACTAGATTACCAAATCTAGTGCTATATAGTATAGCCCCGCACACTTACACAAATAAAATTTATTAGGAATTTCAACACCGTGACATTTTAATAAATAACCCGATTTAGCGTTCTAATAACTAGAAGTTTATTTCCAGCCCTATTATTTTAATTACACATTTACAAAATATCTCTCTTAAAAATAGATTCTTCAATCTATTGCTAGCTGAAGCTGGCCCCGATTTTGTTTATTTGCAGTTTAAAATAGAATTCTTATCACTGATTACATACTTCTCAGTTATCGCTCCCTATGTTTTAATTCAAGTCGGATAACATTTGCCTAGATACCCATATATCTTCTGATATCCCTAAGACTGTAACAAACGGCAGACCCTAATTAAATATTCGTCAACCTACATTTGTGTAGTAGAGACCTCAACAACGTTAATTATACTCCAATCTACTGAACTCACATTTCCAATATGACTTCCGTAAACGAAGCACCCGCCGCCGCCTTTCACCCCTTGTATAAGGAACAATTTCTGTTTGACTGTGGCCTTTTACATGAGTCCTGTGACTCATTCAATAACAGTGCTGTAGAAGAACCAAATGAATCAGTTCTTGAGGTCAAACTAGGGGAACTAAGTTTAGAATGGGTAAATTTAAAGGACTCATATCGGAAGGTAATGTCGGTTCAAGATGGGGCAATTGACTCCGAATTCAAGATAAGGGCCAAGGCTGAATATAACGCTTGCTCTGAAGCTTATATTAGCTGTCATTCTCAAATGAACGATTTGCTCAAGCTTAGCAGACTGGACACACGAATCCCGGTAGGCCAGTCAACACTTCACCCTTATGCAAACAACCCAAATTTTGGCCCGAACAACTCAGCTAACTGCATAAAGCTCCCTCCATGCGACACGGAGATTTTTACGGGCAGTTATGAACAATGGCCATCCTTTCGTGACATGTTCACGGCCGTGTACACAAACCACCCAAAGCTCACACCAGTCACTAAACTCTATCACCTCAGGAATAAGACAAGAGGTGAAGCGGGTGCAATTGTCAAAAGATATCCCCTTTCAAATGACAACTTCAACTTGGCGTGGAACGCCCTGAAAACCCGCTACGAGAACAAAAGAGTTTTAGTTGACAATCAAATAAAACTCTTATTTGATATACCCTCAGCGAAAACTGAAGATAGCGACTCAATCAGGAGAATTCAATCATCCGTAAATGATTCCCTGGCAACTCTCAGCACTCTTGGCATCGACGTGGAGAGCTGGGACCCTATCCTGATTCGACTTATCTCAACAAAGCTTCCAAATGTTACCCTTTCACTATGGGAACAATCGCTTACTTCTCCACGCGAGCTCCCAAAGTGGTCCCAAATGTCCCAATTCCTCGTGGACAGATATGAAGCCGTGGAACGTCTCGACAGCATAAAAATAACAAAAGATTGTTTCACGCTGTCAAATAAAACCCACCGGGATGTACAGACATATATTTCTCAGGAAAATTTAGACTCTTCTTGCAAACTATGCCATGCCACATATCACTCTTTAAGGATTTGTCCTAAATTCAGAGAATTTACTGTGCAACAAAGAGTAGATTATGTCTTTAAAAATAAATTCTGCAACAATTGTTTGGCATCATCTCATTTAAAGGCCAATTGCACAAGTAAGCACACCTGCTTTCACTGCAAAAAATCCCATCACAGTATGTTGCACATAAAACCCAACTCACAATACTCGATCCAAAAATCTGATCCCAAACCAAATAATGAAGCTATTTCTAATGAAAACCACTCCGGTAATACCCCGTTGAACAACTCCCGATTTTATCATAAAGGCTCACGCCTAACCTCGAGCGATGATGTACCCTCCACATCTAAACAATTTCAAGCAAATTGTTCCAGCAGTAATGAAAGCATTTTGTTGCGCACTGCTTTAATGCAAATCGAATACATGGGTGAATTGTACACTATTAGAGCATTAATAGACCCTGGTTCCCAAAGAACATTTTTATCGGAGAAAATTCGAAATAGACTTCAACTTCCATATCAAAAATCTCATTTTGAAATTGTCGGTATTGGGGGACAAACACAATCGGCAAATAAAGAATGCGAATTTGTGCTATACGCTAAAAGGCACAACTTAAGAATACCTATTAAGGCCATTGTGTTACCAAAGGTCACGAAACGTCTCCCTGCATTAACCTTTGAATATCACACCTCCCCTGAATTAGAAGAATTAGATCTTGCGGATCCCAGCTTCAATAAGTCAGCTCAAATAGACTTAATTCTGGGTAATGATTATGAGCATTTTATCAATATCGATGGCATTAAGAAAAATATTTGTGGAGATACCTCAGCCTACAATACGGTTTTCGGATGGGTGCTCAGCGGTCCCATAAAATGTCAAACCGTTAATACTTTTACCACATCAGTTGTCCCTTCGGAAACCTCCGCTTTAAATGACCTCCTAAGAAAATTTTGGGAACAAGAAGAGTTACCCTCGCCTCCGCACATCTCAGATGACGATCAATATTGTGAGGATTTTTATACGCAAACCACTCTTCGGCAACCTGACGGTAGATACGTCGTCAGACTTCCATTTAAAAAGGAATTTCCCGATACTATTTTCCTTAGTTCGTCGCGAAGTTTGGCTTTCAGCCAATACGCTCAGATGAAACAAACACTCTCAAAAAATCCTGAGCTTCAAACGCAATACCACTCCATTCTCGAAGAATACCTAACTCTCAACCACATGGAAAGAACATCCTTCCGTGAAATTGTCTCCAATAATAGGTACTTCTCGTTTTATTTACCCCACCATGCTGTAATACGTCCCGAACACAAAACAACAAAAGTCAGAGTGGTCTTCAATGCATCCCGAAAGACAAAAGATGGATTTTCGTTAAATGATGTCCTCTACCCTGGACCTAAACTCCAGCAAGACCTGATGAGTATCATTCTGAATTGGCGAAAATATCGCTTCGTTTTCGGCGCAGACATTCAAAAAATGTATCGCCAAATTTTAGTTCATCCCGATGATAGATCTTATCAAAGAATTATTTTTCAAAACAAACAAAACGGTTCTTTCAATGATTTTCAACTGAAAACCGTCACATTCGGAGTCAACTGTGCCCCCTTTTTAGCGATTCGAACGCTGCTTCAGCTGGCCAGTGATTCCGAATCACAATACCCTATTGCGAGCTCAATATTAAGGAATGAAACTTATGTAGACGACATATTGTCAGGCGGTCATTCAATAGAAGAAGCATCTAAGGCCCAGTCCGAAATAATCTCCGTACTGAAATCGGCTGGACTTCCCTTAAAAAAGATGACATCTAACCACACCCAGTTGCTTTCCCATCTCCCACCGGAGGATCTCTACGACTCAAATTTTCTTCGCTTTAGCGATACTAGCTCCACAAAAACTTTGGGTATTAAGTGGAACGCCCTTGCTGATTCTTTTAGCTACTCATTTCCCTCCAACACCCATTCGGGAAAAGTTACTAAACGAACAATTTTATCAGAAGTTGCAAAATTATTTGACCCTGCGGGTTGGATAACCCCAGTAGTTATCAGAGCCAAAATGCTGATGCAACAACTGTGGCTAGAGGGCGTCGAGTGGGATCAAAGCGTCAGTTCTGAAACCCTAGGAAAGTGGAACAGCTTGCTCTCAGATCTTTCCCAGGTGGACAAAATCGTTATACCCAGATGGCTTCAATATACGCCATCATGTGAGATACAACTGCACGGGTTCTCTGATGCCTCTAAAGCAGCATATTGCGCCGCAGTCTACGTTAGATGCCAAAATTCTGATTTAAAAACATTCTCTCACTTGCTAGTCGCAAAAAGCAAAGTAGCTCCCGTACAAACAGTTTGTTTGCCCCGACTCGAGCTAAATGGTGCCGTACTACTAGCAAATCTCATCAACAGTGTCATCAAATCACTCAATTTTAACGAATCTCAAGTCACATTATGGACAGATTCATCAATTGTTTTAGGATGGTTGTCTAAACCACCTTGGAACTGGGAAACCTATGTTGCTAACCGTACCTCCCATATACGTAAATTATTGCCAAATGCCACATGGCGTCACGTTCCAACCCACGATAATCCAGCCGACTTAGGAACTCGCGGTTGTAAACCGCAAGATCTTGCCATCAATCCCTTATGGTGGCATGGGCCTATGTGGCTGCTCAATCACTCCTCAGAATGGCCGTCAAAAAATCCACCTATTTCACAAACCACGCACAGCTCAGCTAAGACAATACAAGCTCTGAACACATCGATTCAGCAAACACCCGATATCCTGGATAAATTCTCATCATATCACAAAGCATTGCGAGTTTTGTGCTATGTTTTCCGGTTTTGTTATGCAAGTCTCTCTAAATGCAGACCATATATCGGTAACTCATCCCTGAGTCTCACCCAAAATGAAGTCAAGTTTGCCAAAACCCGACTTATATTACTCGCTCAACGGTCATTCTATGAGGTAGAGTATCTATGCATTTCAAACGCACAGGAAATTTCGAACAAAAGTTCCCTAAAACCATTAAATCCGTTCATGGACACTAACAAAATTCTGCGTGTTAATGGACGCCTTTCTGATTCTCAACTTCCTTATAGTGAGCGCTATCCCATAATTTTGCCTGGCAACTCCCGACTCTGCCAACTTTACTTGTCGCATTTGCACACACTTTTAATGCATGCCGAATGCAATCAAATGTGCAGAATGGCGCAAACTGAATACCACATCCCCCGGCTTAAGATTAGAGTAAAGAAAATCATTCGTCATTGCAAAATATGCATAATTTTTAAACAAAGGCAATGTTCTCAAATTATGGCTCCATTACCACCAGATAGATGCAATCTCTCCACCCCCTTCCATACCACCGGTATTGATTTCGCAGGACCTTTTGAACTCAAAACCTCCACGTTAAGAAACGCCCCTTACAACAAAGGTTACGTAAGTGTCTTCGTTTGCTTCAGCACTAAAGCAATTCACCTCGAAGTATGCTCCGAATTGACCACCGCAGCGTTCAAAGCCGCATTCTCTCGTTTTGTAGGGAGGCGGGGGCTCCCTCACCGGGTAGTATCCGACAATGGTCGTAACTTTCTTGGTGCAAGCAGAGAGTTACGTCACGAGTTCTCGAAATTTATAAAATCCTCTTCGGGGGAAATTGCGGAAATTTACTTAACTCACGGCTTTGAATGGAGTTTCATCCCTCCTCAAGCGCCACACATGGGCGGTCTTTGGGAGGCAGCCGTCAAAAGTTTTAAATTTCATTTGAAACGTGTGGCTGGTTGCCACAAATTTAATTTCGAAGAGTTCTCGACTGTTCTCGCACGCATTGAAGGGGTCTTAAACTCACGTCCCATTTCTGCAATGTCTGAAGACCCCTCAGATATAAAAGCTTTAACCCCAGGCCACTTCCTAATTGGAAAACCCATAACAGCCTTCCCAGAGCTAAATACCGAAAAAATATCAGTGGTAAATAGATGGGAAAAACTCAAAGCCATACACCATCAATTTGCTATTCGATGGAAGGAGGATTATCTAAAGGCCCTACATAAAAGATATAAGTGGAAAAATGCTCTACCAAATATAAACCCCGGTGACCTCGTAGTCGTCGTCGACGATTTGTTACCACCAAACGAGTGGCGATTGGGACGAGTAGACAATACTCACGTAGGTTCTGACAATCGCGTAAGAGTAGCTACCATCCGAACTGCCACTGGCACCATAACGCGGCCAATAGTAAAACTTTGCCTTTTACCTCTTCTGAACGAAAGTGACTCCCAAGTTGAATAACTATACCCTCTTCATCCGCTAAATCCTTAATTCAAAATCCATTAGCAATTCTCATAAATCATAGTTAACTCATTACTTTTTTTTCTATTTGTTCTTTCGTTTATTATTTAGCAGACGCCATAACCACCGCGACCGGGATCCCGAAATCCATCAGTGCATGGTATGCCGCAAATTCCACGCGTTACGATTTTGCCAACGCTTTCTTAAGATGACCTCTAGGCAACGCAACGAGGTAGTTCGACGTTATAATTACTGCGAGAATTGTCTCGCCCGAAGCCACGACTTAAGGGCCTGTCAGTCGGTGGACTTATGCCACAAATGTGACAGCTACCACCACACACTGTTGCATCCCAATGACTTAAGACGTACCATCAACCGGCGACAAAATACAAGGCAAACAAACAACAACACTATCAGGCACATCAACACCTCCAGCAGGCGCACCAACAACAACAACAACACTGTCAGGCGCATCAACACCTCCAGCGGGCGCACCAACAACAACAACACTATCAGTCGCATCAACACCTCCAGCGGGCGCACCAACAACAACAACACTATCAGTCGCATCAACGCCTCCAGCGGGCGCACCAACAACAACAACACTATCAGGCGCACCACAACCTCCAGCGGGCGCATCAACAGCAACAACACAACTCACAATAGAAACCGCAACCAACCCAAAAATAACAACCGAAGCGTTGTCCCCGATCAACAAATTATTTCGCAAGCAATACTATCTCTTGCCCAGGTGCTCTGCGCGAAAACAAGTTGAAAGCCATCACAATTGACGGGGCGGCATGTCTAAATTCATTAATTTAGACACTAAAACTTTTTTTTTATATATATATATATATATTCTTAACCAACATGAATTAACTGAATTTGTATTTATTAAAATTTCTAATTAGATCACTTCTAACCTCATGACTATGCATGATTGTAACGATTAAGTAACTATTGTGAATTATCTTAAATTTATCTAAAATATATCGTAAGCTCACATTACAATATCATAAGGCTTGGATATATGACAAAATAATCGCCACAATCACTTTCTCTACAACTTTCAACCCATAAAGGTGAGCGAGCGTAACAACATACATCCCTTGTCTGTTGTATGTATAAATATACATATTCCACTCTTGTGTATTATTTATTTTATAATCCCAAAATAAATTGAATTGTAAAAACCCCATTTACACTATCTCATTTTATTTATTTAAAAACAATTACACTTTCTGTTTCACGAGAAATTGTAATTGTTTAAACAGGTTCCTAAAAGTGTCTCCATAAAGGTTCCAGAAATTATCGGTCGTACGTGCGAATTTCTGCTCGATTCAAGCCACCCCTCCAGTGGAACTTGTTCACTACTCTTAATGGAATAAATTACTAAACTAAATCAAAGAGAATTTCAAAAAACGTCCTATTTTTGAGACATATGACCTAAGTTGTTTTAATTTATATTCGCGAGAAATAAGCACATAATTGCACCAGAGATATATCACAATGGATAATTTTGATCTCAAGAGCACTGAAGGGTTAAATAAACAAAATTAACCGAATTATTTTTCTTAAATTCTAAATAGTTATATCAACGAGTTTGATAGAAAAACTCGTTTTCGATAATTTTTATTTAAAAATATCTTAAAATCCAAATCTGGCCTTGGCAAATAATGGGTTAAAGTTCTCGGATTTATCCCAAATTTTCGGAACGGAACTTGTACACATTTGGTTATTATATTTTAAGCGTCGCATCTTAAAATTGGACAGCACTTACCAAATATTTGAATTTTTTGCATAAATTGTCTTTTATTAGCTTGGGGTTATATGTGACCCCAATTCCAAAAGGGTTAATGGAGTCATATTATTTTTTTCTGAAATACTAGGCTATTAAGATAAATTGTAACATTTAAAAGTAGAAAAGTGATGAACTTTTGATACAAAGTATTTAGAAAGAGTACATTTACAGAATATTTCACAAAAATCCAAGTTTTCTCGAAATTCGCAAAAATAAAATCCTTGTCAAAATAATTTTGGCAGAGGGATTTACTTAAAAATGCACACAGTTAATCTGCAACATGCATTTAATATAACCTTAAGGTAATGTATTAATTTTTTTAAATTTTGTTTAAGAAAATTTTTTCAAACTTGAAAAAGGAGTTTTAAAAATTTTATAAAAAAATTTCCAATTTTCGGTCTTAATTCGTAATAGGTTAACAACGTGGTAATAAAACAATACTTCATATCTGAGTACTTATTAGTATAGAGACCAAAAAAGAATGACGGCTTTAATCAATTTTTGAAAGTTGAAAAAAATGCCATCAAATTTCATGACCTAGTTTTTTTTTTGGCACAACAGTGGTCTGGGGCATTTGCTATTTCTTGGCGAGGTTTCATACGATTTTGAAGTTATATAGCCTTTTGAAAGGATAAGTTAATACTGATCCCGAATTATGTAACAGCTTGTCGGAAAAATTTAACTATAGAACGAAATTTTCGAAAAATCTGAAAAAAAGTCATATTTACCCCATATAAACACACTTGAAATTTTCAATCGCTTTGCGCCACGACTAAGCGTTTTTTGATTGGCCCAAAACTTTGTATTTCTCACTTTTTTTGCTATTCGCATATTTCTAGGGGGTGAGACTGACAGTTTGAACACTTTTTTTTCCCACCATATAACGAAGGGCCACCCTAATGTATTATATCCGAATTTTTTGTCTTCTCAACAGAAAGTATTTTTTTTTTTTTTTTAACCACAAAATTGGTTTCTTTTGCAAATCTAAGCGGCAAAAAAGTTTTATTTTAATGTTTTGGCAAAGTTGTTACAGACCAAGATTGTAGGTTGTAAAAAAATTATCGCAGGCAATAATATGCCCTTTTGGAAATACGTTTGAAAAAGAAATCACCACACGTTCACTTAAAGGACAAATACACGAATGCAATATAAAGTACAAGAGACTCACCTTAATTTTTTTCGGGCTTAACATTTCTTAGTCGGCTTATATTTTACGAATATTTTCTTGTTCAATCGCACTGCATAAAACTGCAACGACCCTTAAATGGAACCGATTGTTCATCGATTGTAAAATTCTCATGAGGAGTATAGAAACTTTTGAGCTTATTCTTGCATTTAATTCAAATATTTCCTATAGGTGCAAATTTGTCGTGAAGACTTTCTCTTCTCTGCCTTTGGCACTTTGAATTGCTCATGCATCGCTTCATACTCACTGTAGTTCGGAAAATTGGTCTACCATGTTTTTCGTCCCATAAGCTATTGGGGTTTTCTCCATGAGGTTTGAATACTCCAGCCATTATTTGCAACGCAAAATATGCGTCAGGCTCTATCAAATCTTATCTTAGCCAGCTACTTCACAAAACTCGAATCCTTTTAAATTGGTCATTTGATTTACCAAATGACCATTTTATATCCATGGGCACGGATGTTGCACATTTGGTAGGCCCAGGATTATTGGATAAAACTTGTTTTTTGTAATTGTGAAGTGTTCAAATTGACCCAAACGAAATAGATGTACACAAATGATATACTGGCATGCGGAGGAAAAGACAAAAAAGATGATTTTTTTTCCTATATAAGTTTCAGCTCGATAAATTATTATTCAAAGGAGAAATTTTGCATTAGAAAATGATTTGGGTAGGTAATTTTGGCACAAAGACTACAGAAGGGTTAAAACAAAATGATTTACTCATTAAGGTCCATACTAGATGGTGCTATAAATGTACACAAAAATAGACATGAAACACATTGAATCGAAATTGTTACATATTAAAATTAATTTTATAAAATCCTCATATGGGTTGTTGTATGTAACAATCACGTCACTTATGTATTTCAAAAGCAAATACAAACCTTTGTTTGCCACTTTGATGATACACCAGAGAATATTTATACCCTATACCACTATGTGGTTTGGGTATAATGACTTTGTGCTGCTGTTTGTAACAACCAAAAATATTTGAACTACACCCATCTTTAATTATACCGGTCGAATCAGAATCACTATCTGATTCGATTTAACGATGTCCGTCCGTCCGTCCGTCCGTCTGTGTGTCCATGTAAAGCTTGTAATCAAACTGCAGGTCGCAAATATGAATATATTTTGATGAAATTTAGCATTTGATTTTTATCGGCCATGGGATGAACGCCATTAAAATTGGTGCGAATCGGTCCATGTTTAGGCCTAGCCCCCATACAAATGACCCCTATGAAATCGACATAAATTGCCATAAGATCCAAATTATCGCACAAATCTTAGTCAAATTGGGTTTTCGTGTACATATTACATCCATTAATCAGTATTCCAAAAATGATCCCTATTGGACAAATCTTAGTCATAGGCCCCATATAGACCTGCTTCCCAATCTTCACTTAAATCTATCAAAAAATAACACTATTGCACTGATTCTTTTCAAATTTTGTTTGTATAAGTTAACGTGTGCACGATAACGAGAATACTCCTAATATTTTAATGGAACTTATCGTACATTGTAGAACTCCCTTAATGTTTATTTTTTCTCACCTTGCATTTTTTAACGTTGTTTTGTGATTGGCCAATTTACCATAAATTTTAAATTATAAATATTGCAATATCAACACATTGTTATTTGTATTTTATATTATGCTAAATACCTAATATCATATTTCATTTGTATGATTGGCCAATCTTGGGTAAATTTTTATTTTTTAATAAAGTGCACTGTTAGCACTATTAGTTTAATAAAAACTTTGAATAAAATAAAAAAGATTCATTCTAGTGAAAACCATGAAAAAGAATCGTATATTACTAACTGGCCCCCGTGGTAAATAATAAAAATCCTTATGAAAGGACAAATAAAAAATCAAATTAAATAAAATCCTTATAAAAAGGATAAATAGAAATTAAAATAACTAACTTAAAAAAACAAAATTCTTATAAAAGAATAATTTAAAACTATTTTACTGTGAAAAGAAAACTTGTTCTAAACAAAGCGCCCAAATGTACCAACAATCAACAGCCAACTATATCTGTAATTATCAACGATCAATAGCCAACTATACCTGTAATTGCCAACTGTATCAACGATCAATAGCCAACTATACCTGTAATTGCCAACCGTATCAATAATCATATACCAACTATACCTGTAATTGTCAACTGTATCAACGATCAACAACCAACTATACCCGTAATAAACTACAACAGCCATCAACTTTTGAAAATTAGTTACTGAATTATGGAAAAACTGTAAGTACCGTTTTTGATTTTTTTTTTTTAAAGTATGGAATAAAGTTAAAATCTAAAAAAATTAAATGTCGAGTAAAACGGGTTGTTAAATCTCTGGTAATTTATTTTATTTTTGTGCGTGACTTATCGAACCGTGATAAGATAAAATTAAAATTAAATTTTTTTTTAATTAAATTACTTGTCGAGTAAACTTTTGTTAAATATTTTGTGCGCGAATCGAACCGCGATCAGATTAAAATTTTTTTTTAATTATCGAGTAATCTTTTGTGCGTGAATTATCAAACCGCGATAGATACCTTTTCTTGATCATTTTGTTTGAAATTATTAGCGTCCCATTAACTAACCATAATGAGTGACAGCTACACTACCGACTTCGAGACTGACGGATCCAACACAGAGGAATTGGCTTGGATGACTTCATCGGGTGACTCCGGAATAGAATACGATGGACACAGGACCATAGTTAGAAGAACACTACGACTGACAAGGAAACGCAGACATTTCCTGTATGACTTACGTCGCAGAAGATTGAAAATTGGGTTGTAAAATTGAAAATATTCTAAAACCGAAAATATTCAATTCTACATAACTTGTAAAATTTTGAAACAAAAAATCTTTTGTAAACCAAAAATAATCAATTAATGAAACCATTCGACATAGTAGAAACGCACTTGTTATAGAAACATTTCTAAAAACATTTAGCATAAGAAATCCTAAAAACATTTCATTTTACAAAACATTTTAAGATCATAACATTGTTAAAGAAAGGACAAAATTCTAGAACATTTTATTATAAGAATATTCTAAAACATTTTTTAGTCTATGATTTTGGCAAAATTAAATATTGTAAACCCGGTTATTCTTAACTCGGAAGAAATCTCGAAAATATTAATCAAATATTTATTCTAAGATAAAAATTTTACAAAATAAAGATTTAATTTACTTTATAATTAAGTTTCCTAAAATACAAAAATTATAGGGTATTTTTTATTTATTTATTAGGTCAATTAAATAAATCCTTACAGACCTGTATAAATGATATAATTACATACGTACATATATTGTAACAATTAAATAGATTTACAAATAAAAACAAATAGTTAGGAATTTAAGAAAATTAATGACCTAACCGACAGAATAAATATAATACAGGACCACAGAGCCAGTGACGCCATTGGACAGGATGAGCTTATACATTTTGAACTCATTGCATCAAGAAACGGTGAAATCATTTCATTTCTCAACGGTCTTGCCTTGTCGATAATTCTGGCTAAAGAAAACATAGTTAACCCGGTTTTGTTGATAATACTGAATTGGAACACACACTCAAATCAAGAGAGGTACCCATTAGCATAATTAATGTTCTGAGATCTAGTAACATAAATGTATTGCAAAATGAAACCACTATCTATTACATTGTTAAATTCCCGGTATTGAATAACTTTTGTAAACTTTTAAAAATATACCCAATCATTCATAATAATTCCGTAATAAAACTATAATTGAATCAGGCCGCAGAATGCACACACATTGGACCAGCTAAAATTTGTCGTGAAACTAAGCAACCATGCCTTTCTCAAGTGCTGAGTAACAACTCAGCGTCCTGCCAAACACAGTCAGCAGACCATATCCCACCAGTTCAAATGGTGTCAGAAGGATCGGTGATCCTCAATAACGTTCACAACACCGATGTGCTAGAAGGAGAAACCATCAGGGTGAACGGCAGCCTACTAATTATATTTACTGGAAATATTACGGTAAATGGAACCGTTTATTACAACGACAATGAACAACGCAAAGATGTAGAGTCTCACTCACCGAAGATGATAAATATCATAAAGACTGATCATGAAGTGAAACTGACATTACCATACCTACATAGAATAAATCTCCAAACTTACGAATTAGTCTCTGGCATTCAAACGCATTTAATGGCACACAAGGCAATCATAGTATTGTTGATAATAGCCATGGTATGGCTGATCTACCGTTCACGCGTAAATAAAAAGTCTAATCTCGCTGACATGGAACAGATCATCCAGCAGATAAGGTCGAGACAGGGATGTCTCGACATTTAAAGGGGGAGGAGTTAACGTGTGCACGATAACGAGAATACTCCTAATATTTTAATGGAACTTATCGTACATTGTAGAAATCCCTTGATGTTTATTTTTTTCTCACCTTGCATTTTTATACCCTATACCACTATGTGGTTTGGGTATAATGACTTTGTGCTGCTGTTTGTAACAACCAAAAATATTTGACCTAGACCCATATTTAATTATACCGATCGAATCAGAATCACTTTCTGAGTTGATTTAACAATGTCCGTCCGTCCGTCCGTCCGTCCATCCGTCCGTCTGTGTGTCCATGTAAACCTTGTAATCAAACTGCGGGTCGCAAATATGAACATATTTTGATGAAATTTGGCATATAAGCTTTCATCGGCCATAGGATGAATGCTGTTGAAATTGGTGAGAATCGGTCCATGTTCAGACCTAGCCCCCATACAAATTACGCCTATGAAATCGACATAAATTGCCATAAGATCCAAATTGTCATATAGATCTTACTCAAATTGGGTTTATATGCGTTCATTACATCCTTCCATGAGTAGTCCAAAAATGATCCCTTTGACCCCATATAGAGCTGCTTCCCGATCTTCATTTAAATCTATTAAAAAACAAAAATATTGCACTGATTCTTCTCAAAATTTGTTTGTATATATTTTTGCAAAATACAAGAGACTTTACCAAACATGATCAGGATCGGTCCATTTTTGGACCTAGTCCCCATATGAATATAGCATCCGATATGAACTTTTTCATATCTGCAGCCAAAAAAATTAAAAAAAAATTTGGTTAGTTGGGCCTAAGAGATAGGGTTTCTAAACGCATGGTATAGGGTATCGTATAGTCGGTCTAGATCGACTATAATTTGCTTACTTGTTTAACTTTGTTTTGTGATTGGCCAATTTACCATAAATTTTAAATTATAAATATTGCAATATCAACACATTGTTATTTGTATTTTATATTATGCTAAATACCTAATATCATATTTAATTTTTATGATTGGCCAATCTTGGGTAAATTTTCATTTTGTAATAAAGTGCACTGTTAGCACTATTAGTTTAATAAAAACTTTGAATAAAATAAAAAAGATTCATTCTAGTGAAAACCATGAAAAAGAATCGTATATTACTAACTTATATATTTTTGCAAAATACAAGAGACTTTACCAAACATGGTCAGGATCGGTCCATTTTCGGGCCTAGTCCCCATATAGATATAGATATTTTCATATCTACAGCCGAAAAAATTAATAAAAATCCCACTTAAATTTGGTTTATGCTTATTTTCTATATCCAGTTAGTTGGGCCTGAGAGATAGGGTCTCTAGACGCATGGTATATGGTATCGTATAGTCGGTCTAGACCGACTATAATTTTCTTACTTGTTTTAAAATACATTTTTCATGGTTTAAGACCTTTAAAAAAATTATAATATCTCTTCTAGTCTATAAACAAACAATAATCATATGGCCTGAATATGTTATATTACAAATTTGAAAAAAATTAAAAAAAAAATTAAGATTTCCTGCGCCAAAATTAGTGCAGCTTGATTTGCCGAAGCTTTTTGCAGAAAAACGAAATGAGAAATAAACAGTGGCCTGAGAACGCCAAAGCTTTTGCGGACTTTTCTGTGTTGGCCAAGTTCTTACGTCCTGACTTATTGTTCGGGTTTATTATTCAGATATCGTTTAAATTTGATTTATAAGATTATAAGATAATAAAATTATTGTTGCTATTTAGCCATAAATTTCACTTGGGTAGCAGACAAATTACAATAAGACACGCCTTCAGTTAATGATTATTTCTGAAAACTTTAGGTTCTCTCCAGGCTTAGCATTTAAAAACGTGCATATATTAACTTTGTTTTTTTTTCAAATTAAAAAAAAACATATTATTTAATTATTGGATTGTCGGTCCATAACCAAAACCACTACGTGAAAAAAAATTTTTCATAAATTATGACATATGTTTGTTTGTTTGTGGTTTATAGGTGTATACCAATGGACCGCTCGTCTTAAATTTTTATATTAGACAACCGCCTATCCGAAAGGAAAATATTTTATTTGTAATTTTCAAGTGGGCGTGGTACTTCCCATTCAAAGTGAATTCTTAACATCTAATTTTAATATATAATATATGCAGTATTACGACAGCAAGAGATTTGAAATTATGTATATATTAAAGTAATTTGAAGAGTTGCGAAAAAAGGGCGGGTTTTTGATGTCATATATCTAGAGTACTCTAGTAAAAAAATCCTTGAGACTTTGTGTGAGTCTATAAGTTATCAATGTTTGTACTTGGAAAAGAATTGGTAAAGTAAATAATTAATCTCATATATGTGGAGTACTGTAATAAGCAAAGCCTTGGGACTTTGTCTGAGTCCATGGGTAATTAGTGTTAGTAGTCGGACAAAATATGGACCTGATCGGACAAATGGGCGGGGCAACTCCTATACAAAAGAATGAGATACCATGAAAATGACAGTCTTCAAGCTTTTGAGAAGTATATTAGTTACCAATGTGAGAAGTCGTGATAAATATTGGCGGAATCGCCAAAATCAAAAATCGGAAAAAACAAAAATCGTCAAAGTCAAAAATAGCCAAAACCAAAAATCGCGATTAATGCAAATCGGAAGAAACAAAAATCGCCAAAATGAAAAATCGCCAATCCAAAAATCGGGAATAACAAAAATCGCCAACAATCCAAAAACGCAAAAAAATCGATAAGACCAAAATTCTCCAAAAACCAAAAGCTTTAAAATCAAAAATCGCTAAAAAAATCAGAAATAGCAAAAAAAAATATATATATCCAAAGTCAAAAATCGCTAAAACCACAAATAGCGAAAAACAAAAACCGCCAAAACCGAAAATCGCCATAATCAGAAATCGCAAAAAAACGAAAATCGCGAATAACACACACAGAAAACAGATTCTTTGCGGCAACCGAATTTAATGCAAACCGAATTTTGGTAGTCATACGTACAATCACATTATTCTGTTATGATTACGGAATTGTATTATCCAAACCATTATAAATTCACTTACATATGTAAATTCTATAATTGAGTTGATGCTATGGAATCGAGATTTTATTTATTGATTGTCCCAACCATTTATTATGTTAGCCTATTTAAAAGTCCAGTAAATGCAGTATATAAGTATAAAGACACTAAAAATTATTTTATTTGTAACTTATTTTCAATTCCAATTTAAATACATATAAATAAAATAAAAACAAGTATGAGAATTATAGTCGGCCTAGACGGACTATACGATACCCTATACCATGCGTTTAGAAACCCAATCTCTTATGCCCAACTAACTGGACATAGAAAATAAGCAAAAACCATATTTGAGTGGGATTTTTATTAATTTTTTTGGCTGCAGATATGAAAAAGTTCATATCGGATGCTATATCTATTTGGGGACTAGGCCCAAAAATGGACCGATCCTGACCATATTTGCTAAAGTCACTTATATTTTGAAAAAAAATATGCAAACAAAATTTGAGAAAAATCTGTTCAATATTTTTGTTTTTGATAGATTTAAGTGAAAATCGGGAAGCGGCGTTATATGGGGGCTTTGACAAAGAATTTCCACATGGGGTTTATTTTTGGACAAATGATAAATCGATGTAATAAACACAGATAAACCCAATTTGACCGAAATCTATGTGATAATTTGGGTCTTATGGCAATTTAAGTCGATTTCATAGGGCCCATTTGTATGTGGACTAGGTTTGATCATGGACCAAATTTCACCAGTTTCAACAGCTTTCATCCTATGGCCAACAAAAGCTAATATACTAAATTTCATTCAAATATATTCATATTTGCGACCTGTAGTTTGATTACAAGGTTTACATGGACACACAGATGGACGGACGGACGGACATCGCTAAATCGACTCAGAAAGTGATTCTGAGCCGATCGGTATAATAAAAGATGGGTCTAGGTCAAATATTTTTGCTATTTACAAACAGCAGCACAAAGTCATTATACCCAAACAACATAGTGTTATAGGATATAAAACCCTAACCTTATTTTAATGCTTTTTTAATAAGTAGCCATAAATAACATTGCTATGATGTCAAAATAGTCTATTAAAATATTCTTAGATTAGTTTTTTTATAAATATAAATTATACTACACAATATTTGGCAATTAAATCAGTTACTTTTCCAATTAACTTTCAAGGTGCCCTCTCTAACCAAATATAACTGTTGCATTTCACTTTAATTATAAAGGGGCTGTGTTTGTGACGTCCACAAACTCATTAAATTAAATGTTTTCTACAACACGCCTAACAGCAGTGAAAGTTACGTCTTTTACAATTTCGAACCTTAATAATTGGGTTAAATTTATGGCGTTTTAGAATAATATAAATTACCCCTGACAGTTTGACTAATTGCACTGTTAAGGGATTTACAAGCAGATTACAAGCTGAATATAATAATCAGAATAATTGGAGTAAAGTTCAAAATTTATTGTGTCAAAATATTCCTGTAACAAATTTAAACAATTTATAAAATATTTTTCGAATTTAATTAAGCACTTAAAATATTTTATTTTAGAAATATTAAATTAAGACTATTGAGTAAATTTAATGAAAAGGGTTTTTTTTAAACAATTTTATTAACGAGTTTACAAGGCACTTCAACATGAGAGAGGTAGATTGCATTTTTATAAAAATTTCAATATATTCGAATAAACATCTCTTTAAATGAGTACATGTCCTATTATAGTGGGCTCATATTTTAGTCTTTTAAAAGTAATTATAATTATTGTCGATCACCACCTCAAGTAATTAATCTGGCTCTTATATTCTTAATAATCTGAATCAGGTTCTGCATTGATTTAACGACGACCTTCTTTGCTCAAGTGCGTCCATTGAAAAACTTGAAATAAATTGTGAGTCACAATTTGAAAATGCATATGTTTAATTATGTACATTTAGGGGAAACTGATTAAAATTTTCTTAAAATATTATATTTTCTTAAAAACAAGTCTTCAAAAATTTTCAATGGACGCCTTAAAACTTACTAAAACTTAAAACTTACAATTAGAGCTGCATAATTTGTGTGTCAGTTCTTATTTCAAACATTTCCAATTGCTTTAAAAATTAGTGCCACCCTAACTATTTATATTATAATCAACTTTATTCTGTTGTGGCTATCTTCACTACATATATAAATATATACGCTGTGCATATTCGTTCATTCATATGGATTATTTGTGATTGTACATTTAATTGGAATAAAATTTTGCTGCTTAAATAAATAAATAACAATAAATAAACTACAATGATTCTCACATCGGTATAGTGTTTTAATAGTTTTAATCTTTTACATCTTATCACAGATGAATGTACATATATGATTATCTGGGTCATAGATGAGATTTTTGTTAGGACTAAGTCGTACGATGCATAAGGAAGACAAATATTTATGTTCAATATTAACCCATATCATCCCATATGTTGACTGAATGAAAACAATATATATGAAGAGCAACATTGCATTTTTGCATAAAAATTACCTTGGTTTGTGACAATTATTTCATCACCATTTCCTGTTATGCTCTATTTTAGCTATAAGATGCTTACTTTGTACTTTATGAAGACTCGCTTTTGAAAGCCTTTGTGAGTCACCAGTACTGTCATCACTCGCTGAATCAATTTCTACCTGTTTCAAGGACCGCATATAATAGAAAATGTGCAAGCCGCAATTTGGTCCAATGAAAACTGAAAAGACAAGAGGGAAAAGATGGCTATAGACATGTTGCTGAAAATTGGATCCGAGATCCGTGTTGATCAGACCAAATACCAAATCCCTCTCTTTTATATATTTTCAATGGTTTGCTGAGACAAAACCTCTCTTTTTTTATATATTTTCAATGGTTTTTGTTCCCAATTTACGAGAAAAATCTTAAGATAATTGAAATTTATTGAAATTGTAAAAGAAATTTATAAATTATATTAATTAATGAGATATAAAAGTTTATATCAATACAGGTGAAACAAACTAATGTGTTCGAGGAAAAAATTAAAATACAAATTTTGAAAAATTAAAGATTTTACATTACTTTACAACTTAAAACATCATACAAAACAACAAGTTTGCTGTATGCTAGCGGGTAGTGTTCCAGACTTTTAGTCATGTGTTTTGTGGTTCGAGTACCAGCTAATGCATCATAAAATTTTTATGATATGTCAAATTCAAAATAATTCCGTTATAAAATTATTGTAAAATAATAAAATGTAACGAAAACGATATAAAACTTGTTTTGTTTTGTATGTATATCTATAATATTAACCCAGATAATCCTATGAGGCTATTAAAGGACAGAAATTGTTCAAATATGAACTATACGAACTATGAACTATGAACTATATATGAACTATACGTCGCATAAAAGTATTTGAAATCAATAAACCAAATATTATCATCTCCCCTCCCACTTTTTTCGCCCATACTACATGTAGTATACCAGAAAAATGCATAACTTAAAAACAAAACAAAAATTAAATTTTCTGTTTTTTATTTATCAGATAATTTATTTGTGAAATAAAAAGAAAGAGAACTCAGAGTATAAAATTCATTATATAGATAAAAAAAAACAGAGAGAGAGCACAAAAAATAAAGTTCATATTGCTATAATTATCCACCAGTATGGTATAATACATTGCACTTGCATGCTTGTAAAGGTACATCACATTTGGTACACTTTGTCGAGCATTTTTTGTGGCAGTGTTTGCAAGTAAGCTGCTTTGTTTTTCCGTCGGAGTTCCGTGGAATTTCGTCCAACAGGTGGTCTATTCGGTCAAATCTTACTTTTCTTGAAAGACTGGAAGTAGCTCCTTTCTTAGTAGACGACTTTCCATAATTTGACAAAATACTCGTTGCCAGTATACGTCTGAACGCTAAGTGATCCAGTTTCCCGCCAAGATGTTTATGCAATTGCCACGCATTTTGCTCCGCTAAATCCAGGCAATGGGCAAAAATTGGAAAGTACCATTTTTCCGCGTACTTTGACTCTATTACAGGCTTATATTTTGATCGGCGCGGTCCACTCCGCCCATATAATGATTATAATTATATATAATATCCGGCTGCTTCAATGTTACATATTTTTTTTTCTTTCCTGGACCAAAGAGATCTTGAATGTGAAGGTTCCACTCCATGAAGTGATGAAGATATATTTACAACATTATTATCATTATAACAGCATACTAATATTCCATTAGAAGACTGAGACTCACAACAACCTCTCTTTCTTGGCAACAACTTTTTTTTTTGGTAAAGGGCAGTTTAAAAGCCGGTTCTCTCGAATCGCCCCAGTAGCCATAAAGCCCCGAACTTTTAGTTTTTCCAATAATGGCAACGAAGTAAATAAATTGTCAAAGTAAAGATGTACTTCGTTCATATTTCTTTTTTCAAAACATCTGCATAAGACAGTATAACACTAGAGCCAAGACCTGTTTCTTTATATGTGTTATCAACAAATGTGCCAGCACCTTGATACGGTTCAAACCAAACGATATATTCTTTGTGGGTAGCTCCAACCCAAAATTTATATCCGTATCGAATAGTTTTTCCATGGATGTATTGTTTGGTGGTACGTTTACGGTAATATGGAGCCATTTGTTCATCAACGCTATGTTTTTTCACATTTGGTGCATTTCGAAGAAATGTGTCGTTGAGCATTCTGATTAGTGGCCTAACTTTGGCAAATTTGTCCTTTTCATCTAACAGGCTATTATCTGTGAAGTGCAGGTTCGAAAATATGTAATCAAAACGATCTCTTGACATAGCGTTTGCAACGAGTTCATTTCTAGCATCTTTAGAAACTTCCCACTACATTCGACGTCGACTGACGCTACTGTATCCACTGAGTAATAATACGCCCAAAAATACCCTTATTTCAGCAGATGTAATATTACTAATTTTGTTTCTTTTGGTGGCATAAAGGTTAGAAAAGTTTACGGCGGTATCAATAAATGTTTCATCAACAAATTTGTCAAAAAGTTCCATAGGTGACGGAGGGCTATCTTGTAAAAAAATATCTTCTCCACAATAACGATGAAAGGGTAAATCGAGTGGTTCCCATTTCCTTTCTTTTGGTTGCGTTTTGTTTTTTTTTTCGAATTTGGCTTACGGGAATGTCATGTTCGCTATCAGAATCGCTGTCAAGTAGATCTGTTGTTATTTCAGCACATCCAGTCAGAAGTGCTGGAGGTAAATTTCCAAAATCAACATTTTCTTCATCCCCAGAATCTTCATCAGTGACTTCGTTGTTTATAGAATCTGCAGGAATTAAATTTATGTTCATGTAACTAGCTTGCTGAAGGTCTTCTGGCAAATCCTTTTCTAATTCGTCCAAAATTTCATTCAAAGTCAATCCGCTAAAACGAATAAAAAATGGAAAAATATTTTTTTAACACAGCTGTTTATTGCCCTGGTAGACTATATGTAGTCTACACAACTTTTAACAGTTATGGTTGAGCACCACGTGTTATTTCTGGATTTCTTGGAAAACAAAACAATTTCTGCAGCGTTTTTATACATGTTCATGAACAAAAATGTAAACAAGGATTTATAGCTGGAACTTTATGCTCACCGTTGTTGAAACATTTCTTGCAAATTGATTTTGTAGAATATTTCGTCACTTTGTTGCAGATTCACTTCTAATTTAAAGCGAACTAAATAATAACTTCGACGGAGGGAAGATATACACGACGTTTGTGAACGAAAACTGTTGAATAAATGCCGAAAATCAAAGAATGCTTACTGCTGGGAGGCAAAATGTGCATAGAATATATATAGTCTAATCTGGGTTAATAAGCTAGGCGATTTTTTGTTACCGATGTAAGTTTCACAGTTTTACCCCGATTTTGACAAAAAATTATCATTGGGAAGGGTTTTTTTTAGCTGTTACCCAGATTTATAGATTTTCATCATCTGGAATATTTTTTTTGGAGTTATGATCTTTTAAAGTTGCTACTAACATATACATAAAATTATACAATGCTATATGTGTGTTTATTAAATTTGTTGATGTGTTTGTGTTAATGTGCTGAGTCTGTTTTCTTCATTTAAAATAAGCTGAAATGTGAAGTATACCTTTAGGGTCTTTATTAAATGAAAAAAATAAAATTTCCTAGAATTTGCATTCGAATTTCGAGTGCTGGAATCTGCTAATGTATGTATGTGTGTTGTCATTTGTCTCATTATTTTCATTTGTAAAAAAAAAACCAAATAAAAATGTGTATAATCGATCTTAACGAACAGTATGACAGTCAACTGTCATTAAGTCGATATTCCACTGTATAATGTTAAAAAAATCTAAAACAAAGATTTTAAATGAAATACACAAAGCTATTTAAATTAACATCATCAAGAAAATAATCTAATCCATAAAAACAAAGTTCTTATTAAAACTCTTTCTTTCCATATGCATATGAGTTTTGAATCTCTCCGTGACTGTGTGTGACCTTGCGTGACTATTTTAAAATTAATCTTTGGTCACATGTCTATGGACAAAGTCTCAGATCGATCGGATGAGGGGAAGTGAGGTTTTAATCTTTCTGCGACTGTACGTGACTATGCGTAACTGTGCGTAACTGTGCGTGACTATGTCAAAGTTAATTTTTTTCCACAGCAATTCTATCGACCAAGTTTCAGATCGATCGGATAATAGCAAATGTGTTTTAAAACACTCCGTGTGCTTGACTATACGTGACTGTTCGGGACTATGTCGAAGTTAATCTTTCCTTACCGCATGTATATCGACCACGTTTCAGATTGACTGGATGAGGGGAAATCCGTTTTAAGTCTCCCCGTGGCTGTGGGTGACCATGCGTGACTGTGCTTGGCTAAGTCAAAGTTATTCTTTTTTTCACAGAAAGTGTATGGACCAAGTTTCAGATAGATCGGATGAGGGGAAAAAATATTTAGATCACTCCGTGACTGTGCGTGACTATGCGCGACTGTGCGTGACTACCCAAAAATCAATATGTGGTCACAATAAAACATATATTTCAATTTAAAAGTAACATAAATTCATTTTATAAAAAAAAAACAAATATCTTGATTTAATTAAAAAAAAAAAAAAAAAAAAAATAGTTTTTATTGTCCTTGGTACAATTCCGCCATTACGTCCATGACACGCATTTGCGCCCCATTTCTGGGGAGAATTTTTGAATCTTATGATTATTATTTTTAAAATTTTTTTTTTTAATTTATTTAAATAAAAAAAATATATTCAAAAATATTCATGTGTTATTACCATTTTATTTATTTTATTAACCAAGGGCATCATACCAAATCCCACCAGTAGCATATGTAACAATCTATTTTTTTTTATTTAATTTTTTTTTTTTTAATATATTTTATTTTGTTTTTTAGACATTTCCATAATATTGAAAATATTTCTATAATTAATAAAATTATTAAATTTCCTCTTTTGCTACAAAATAATAAAATTTTATCTAAAATCGTATTTCTCTCATTTAATTTTGATCGTAAAATTTTTCTCACTTCTTATTATTCTACAGAGAGGAGAGAAAATTTAATAGAAACGCTCTGCACTGGGCGGATCCATGGATATCGGTTTATAAACATTTCATTTGTTGCTGGTTCCATCAACTTTTGTTTATGGCAAATCTTTTCTCTCTTGATAAGTAATAATAATTTGTAACCGAAACGAATTGGCTCACCATGTATATTGAACAAAACTTTTTTTATTTTGTCATTCTTGTCTAAATTAAAGTTGTTGCTGAAATCAATAAATAATTTTAACGTTTAAAAACTTATATCTTGGCATACATAACTTCGCGGCAGCAACACATAATTTTGACTGATTTGAAGAATAATAACGAGCTACAGGTACACCAAAATCCCTAGAAAATCACAATCCTGCTGCTGAACATAACGACTTGTTTCCTTGATTAGCCTACCTAAAACCTCATCATCTAATTAAAACCAGTGGCGTTTTTCCCTATAAGCTATTAGCTATTCGTTTTGGTTCACATCATCGAGTGGTTCACTTACTAGGCCAATATCATTTTCGAACTTGCCTTCACGATTTCTCATTTGTGTCCACTTCGGCTTTCAAAATCTAAAAATTATTTATATTTCTTATTTTCTTGTTGCTGTTTTCTTTTTCTCACAATAGTCGCTGAAATCACAAAGTTCTCCCGAAGCTTTTTCAATGGCTTTCACTACAAAATTTCCAGAACATTCCGATATAACTATCATCTGATCAAAGACGAATGCATGTACAATAGGGTGGCCCTTCATTATATGGAGGGGAAAAAAGTTTTCGAATTTAAAGTCTCACCCTATAGAAATATGCGAATAGCAAAAAAACTGAGTAGTACAAAGTTTTGGGTCAATAAAAACAAAATTTAGAGGTGCCTCAACGCGACTGAAAATTTCAAGTGTGTTTATATGGGGAAAATATGACTTTCATTCAACAGTTTAATTCTTTCGACAAGCTGTTATGTGAGTCGATATCACTACTAAATTATCTTTTCAAAAAACTATATAACTTTAAAATCGAAGAAAACTCGAAAAGAAATAACACATGCCCCAAACCACCTTTGTGCCAAAAAACTCTATGTCTTGAAATGTAATGAACTTTTTTTCAACTTTTAGCAGTTTATTGAAGCCATATTTATTTTATTTTTTTTGGTCTCTATATCTATGAATACTCAGATATGAAGTATTGTTTTATTAACACATTGTTAACCAATTGCGAAATGAGAGCAAATGGAAAATTTTTTTTGATAAAATTTTGAAAACTTCTTTTTTAAGATTAAAAAAATTTTCTTAAACAAAATTTCAAAAAATTGAACTGGCGCACTTTTAAGTTTTGTTAAATGTATGTTAGATATAAACTGTGTGAACTTTAATTAAATTCCGCTCTCAGAATTTTTTTTTCAAAGAATTTTTAAACGGATTTAGAGAAAAATTAGTTTTTCGTGAAATATTCAGTAAATGCACTCTTTCTATATAAATGTTTTTTCAATAAGAGCGCTACAAAAGTTTTTTTTAAAGAAGACAAAAACGGTTTTGGATATCATTGAAATTCTTTATTCCTGTGAAAGTACGTTCGATGCCATTATTTATGGAGATCGATCTCTTTTGCACGGCCACCACGGGCACGATTGCAGAAGTCCAGACGCAGAACCCAATTTTCGACGGTTTTCAAGAATAAATCGGTTGATACTGCTGCAATTTCACGTTCGATATTCGTACGAAGTTCATCAATCGTCGCTGGCTTGTTGGCATAGACCATAGACTTGACGCAGCCCCACAGGAAATAGTCCAACGACGTCAAATCGCATGACCGATGCGGCCAATCGACTGGACCATTTCGTGAGATAAGATAGATAGATAGATAGGTAGATTCTTTATTTAATTTTTTCTTCTCTTATAACAATATTGATCTATATATATAAAATTAATTTTCTGTTTGTTTGGTTGTTTGTTTATTTGTTTGTTTGTTTGTTTGACCGCTATATAAATTTTTACTTTTTAACGGATTTTCCTGAAATTTCGTGCACGCGATCTCTATACCCCAGTAAAGGTCGCAATATACTGTTTACTGGCCACGCCTACTTTTACGCCCACTTTTTATGTAAAATTCATTTTTTGTTTTATTCATATTTGTTCACTACACAAATTTTTTTTGTTAGCAGATTTCTCTGAAATTCAGTACACACGATCCCTGTACTCCAGCTTAGGTCACCATATACTTTTTGTCGACCATGCCTACTTTTACGCCTACTTTTTATATACAATTCATTTTCTGCTTTTTGGTATATTTGTTCGCTATACAAATTTTTATTTTTCAACGCATTTCTCTGAAATTTGGTACACACTATCTCTGTACTCCAGGAAAGGTCGCCATATGCTTCTTACAGGCCACGCCTACTTTGCGCCCACTTTTTGAATACAATTCATATTATGTTTTTTGGTAAATTTGTTCGCTGCACAATTTTTTTTTTTACGGATTTCTCTGTAGTTTGCTACACACGGCCACACCTACTTCTACGCCCACTTTTTATACAAAATTGATTTTGTTTTTTTTTGGTATATTTGTTCACTATAGAAATTTTTATTTTTCAAGGGATGTCTAAAATTTGGTCTCACGATCTCTATACTACAGGAAAGGTCGCCATATGCTTCTTACAGGCCACGCCTACTTTGCGCCAACTTCTATGCATGTATATAAAACTTATTTTTTTCCCTTTATTTGTTTCTTTATTTGTTTGCTATGCAAACCTTTATTTTTCAATGGCTTTCTCCGAAATTTAGTACATATTCCAGGGAAGGCCGTCAGATGATTTTTACCGACCACGCCTACTTTACGCCCAATTTTCATATAAAATTCATATTTTGTTGTGCGGTATATTTCTTCCCTATACAAATTTGTACTTTTCAACGGATTTCTCTGAAATTTGTTTTACACGGAAATAGCTACACGGTGAACAAATTCCCCAAACTTAAAAAAAAGGTATCCAAAAGAAATGAACAAATTCCCCATTTATTTTTTAATCGAAATAAAAAATGAACTTACTCCCCAAATTCATTCTTAAATTTTTACATATTTTTATTGCATCAATTTTGTTAAATATTTATTTTAGTAAACATTTGCATACCGCTCTCAATATATGTCCTACAACAAAAGCATTTAAAATGAGCATTTAAAATGGCTGCCAAATGCGCGGAAGCGGCGCGCGAACGCGGACGCGACGCGCTCGCGGAACACAGCTCAGCTAAATAAGTTGACAACAACTGCGCGGCTGTGTTCGCTTGCGGAACACAGCTTAGTGACATGTCGTATGATAAATTTTATCTACGTATGTGAAACAATTACCTGTTGATCAGAATAGGCCACACATATACTATAAGCAGTTGCTTAAAGAAACCTTGCGACACAATATTAAACGTCGCATAAGTCTTTCATTTCTGAAACTTGAATTTGACGTCTCTGCTCAATGGTGATCACTTATTGAATGAAGTAATTCAATTTTTAAAAGTTCTGATTCCTTTAATTTGCGAACCATTCCGTTATATTTGATGTTTATAATTAAACTGAAAAAAAAACTTAAAGCGGTTTCGCAGCTCATTTTTGCTGCAGCATCTTATAAAAAACTTTTAAATTAAAAAATAAAAAAAATAACGATTGTTTGTTTGGACAGAGCTGTATCTTCTGAAATTAATACAAAGTAAAGCTGTATGGTACGAAAACTGAATCTAACCACACCGCTCGTAGGCCTGACTTTAGGTGAGTGTGTTAAAGCGCTGACCAAAAAGTGCAAGTACGAGTGTATGTGAAGGTTCATGGCTCAAAACCTCACGGCCGCCCTAAGTAGAAAAAATTTTCATATAGAAACAATATATTCAATTAAAACATAACAATTATTACAATGTTCAATAAAATCGCTGATGAAGGCTGAAATGCCAGAAACCGGTCCGATTAAGAATACAGTGCAGTTATTAATTTTTTAAATATATGCTTTCTTCTTCTTTACCACGCACCATTTAAAAAAAATTTCAATTGAAATAAAAAATGAATTTTCTGGCCATACAATTTTTTGGGGAGAAAGTTCATTTTATTGGGAAATTTGTTAATTGGGGACTAAGTACTCAGCGCCTGGTAAGCATAGTGAACCATTTTTCAAGTCAAAGGCCTTTTTATCCCGGGCAAGACCGGGTAAAAACAGCTACTATTTTATATAATAATACCAATAATAAAGATTTATTTATACGGCTTGGTTTAAAACCGTCAGACGGGAGTTTAACTATATCAAAATAATTTAACTTTGATTATTAATCTAATAGTTAAATTCATTTATCAAGAATTTCCTATAAGCAAGAGCATTTTTTACATAACTATACAGAGGATGCCAATTTCCATCATCCCCACCATTTAAATATTGAATAATTTTATCGTCTGAAAGCATTGAGTATCGAAGAAACCTACATATTATTGTATTTAATACAGGACATCTTCCTAGAAAATGCATAAGAGTTTCCTCTTCATTAAGGTTACATAAAGAACACAGCCTTGGCTGGTCAATTCTATACAGACTCCCTCGCGTCTTCATTATAAGGGATATTTCTCTTTGATTATATCGTTCAAATGTTTGTGTATTATATGCTGGCTTTGTAATGCATTTAAAAAATGTTCCTTTTCCTTTTCAACTTTCATTGGCTTAATCAATTCCATACATGCACTGTTCCATAAGGATTTATTTTGATTTCCATTAATAAAACTTACTTCGTATTTGTTTAATCGCTCAATTAGTTCTTTATACCAGAATATTTTTTTCGCTATAGTAAGCTTTGACAATCTATGAGGTAATCGTTTGTTGTAATATTCGAACAGGGTTTGAGCAATATATTTGAAATGAAGGCTGTAAGTGTATATATGAGCATCTTCCTGACCCGTTTCCAGGGCTATAACATTATTGGGTGTATTTTCCGGTAGATTTAACACTCTTTTTGTAAAAAACCTTTGAAGTTTGTCTATGTAGCCGAACCCTGAAAATCCCCATATTTGTGCACCATATGACTGAACCGATCTGCAAACGGCTTGAAACAATTTTCACTTAGCTTTCAGTGACACATCTTTATTACCAACAAAATTTTTCCACGTGATGTTAACACAAATTTTAGCAGCTTCATTTTTTGCATTTATATGTTTTGTAAAAGACATTGATGGTGTTAATAATTACCTAAATATTTGTACTCGTTTTCTCCATTAAATTTCCATCTTTTGTTAGCAGCTATACGACCTCCTTCCTTAAATATCATTATCTCCGTCTTTGCTAAATTTACTTCCATTCCCCATGTATTGCAATAATCTTCCAGTTTATTGATCATGTTTTGTAAAACAATTGCATTATCAGCTACTATAACAATATCATCCGCATACATGAGTACTCTTAAATTCATGTTATCTATTAATAGTCCGCCTTTCAAGTTATCATGCAGATCATTTAAATATAATGCGAATAATAGCGGTGACAATAAACAAACTTGTTTAACGCCTGACTTAGTCTCAAAGTAATCTGAAAGTTCACTCCCAGTCCAAATTGCAGACTTAGAATATTTGTACACGCTTTCGATAAAAGTAACGACTTTTGAGGATACTCCCATCTGGTGGAGTTTGTAAATCAAGAGTTTTCTAGGAATACTATCAAATGCCGCACGGAAATCCACAAAAAATGCATAAACCTTTTTGTTTTCATGAAACTTTATGTTGATAATTGCTGCCAGATTATAAACGTTGTCGATGGTGGAGTAGCTCTTATGAAAACCAGCTTGATATTCATTTATTATTTGATGTTTGTTTGTCCACTGCGTCAACCGTTCCTGTATGGCACCCATCATAATCTTTCCAATACAATTCATGAAGGAGATTCCTCTATAATTACACGGTTCATTGTTGTTTCCTTTTTTATAAATTGGTAGAACTATACTTCGTTCAAACATTTCCACTGAAGCCTTTCCATCTAATATCCTCGTGTAAGCATCCGCAAGAGCATTAAGGTATTCATTGCTGGCATTAATAAAAAATTCATAGGGGATTCTATCCTCACCTGGAGCTTTGTTTTCTTTAACCTTCGCAAGTGTCAGCCTGATTTCCTGTAATTAAAATGGTTTATCAAGATCTTGATCAAACACGTAGTTAGCTGCATACTGGATATCTGATGCACTGATAATGGAATTGAGCAGTAACTTGAAATACTCTCTAAAACTATCTGCAGTAATTTGGCTGCTAATATTTATGTCTTGATTTCTTATATCTTTTGCTAACTGCCACCATTGTTTACTGTCGTTTATGGAGTTTAACTTTAGTTCTATTTCTTTGTAATAATCATCTTTTTTTCTTTTACGCAACTCTTGAAATATACGTTTTTTATCAATATACTTTTGTTTGTCTTCTATTCTTTGAGAATTTCTGAATGATTTTAATGCATTGAATGATTTCTCTCTAGCTACTTTACATTGAACATCGAACCACTTATTTTTGAAACATATTTGTTTCCGGTTTATTGTTGGTGTTATATAAGTTTCCATGATCACGTCCTTAGATCACTTAGATTAAATGCTAGTTTCCGCCTCATCATATCATTTAATTTAACGTTTAGTTTAGGGCAGTAACTTTCTTTTCGTGAGATAACACGTTCTCCAAACTTCGTTTCCACATGTCCTCCAAGTCCATATCATCCAATTGGGGCCAAAAATATTCGGTTATCATTGAACGGTATCGATTCCCATTCACAGTAACGTGCCGGTCTTGATCATCACGGAAAAAGTACGGCCCAATGACGCCGCCGGCCCATAAACCGCACCAAACCGTAATTTTTTTGGGATGCAATGATGACTCGTGGAGCACGTGTGGATTGCTGTCTGACCAGTAACGCATATTTTGTTTATTGACGAAGCCATTCAGCCAGAAATGAACATCATCGCTGAAGATGATTTTTCGATGAAAATCCGAATCATTTTCAAGTTGTTTCTCAGCCCAATGCACGAACATACGACGCTTCTTGTGATCAAGCGGCTTCAGCTCTTTCGCCAATATGATCTCGTAAGGATGTAGGCCAAGATCTTTTCGCAAAATTCGCCACAACGACGTCACAGAGATGTCCAACGCTTGAGAACGACGTGTGAGACACACATTTGGGCTTTCTTCAACTGAAGCCTCAGCGGCAGTAATATTCTCGACACTACGGGCACTTCTTTGTCTCACTGGTACGGGAACATCTTGTACTGTGCCTGTGGATTCAAATTTTTTCACTAGACGCTCAATTGCTGATCTGCTAGGACGATTATGACGACCATAAATTAGACGTAGCGCTCTTAACGTTGATTCCACTGACTCCAAATTTGGGTAGTAAATTTTAATAATTTCGACTCGTTGGTGGCTCGTATGTCTTTCCGTCATGAAACGGCAAACCTTACTGAAGAGGAATGTCAAAAGAGCGGTAAGAAATATGGCGTCGTTTGCTGTCCCTGTCTTTCTACTTTTGTAGCGTCCCTGTTGAAAAACCCTTTACTTTGTATCAAAAATTTATCAGTTTTCTACTTTTAAATGTTATATTTTATCTTAATCGCCTAGGGTTTCTGAAAAAAATATGACCCCATTAACCCCTTTGTGCTTGGGGTCGCATATGACCCCAAACTAATGAAAGACAATTTACTTAAAAAATTCATATATTTTGAAAGTGCATTCGAATTTTTACATGCGACGTACAAAATATAATAACCATGTGTAAAAAATTTGCAATTAATCGAAAAACGTTCACCCATTCGTTGCCGAGGCCAAACTATGAATTTTGACATATTTAAAAAAATTTAATTATTCTATTAAGCTCGATGAAACCCTTATTATGGGTTGGGAAATAAAATTGTGCTGTACAACTTGTCAAAAAAATTAAGCTATAGAAAAAATGTTTCGTTAATTCTGAAAATAATAATATTTTCTCCATATAAACAAACATAAAATTTTCGGTCGCGTTGAAACACCTCAAATTTTTTTTCTTTTTTTTTTTGAGACAGAGAGTTTCAACAGTTTTTGTATTAAGGTCCACCCTAGTGTTCATAAAATAATCACAATTGTAATCTACCCTACATCGCCTATAGGATTTCAGTCGCCATCAAAATTTACTTTATCTGTATTTTCATCCTCTTTATCTGAAGGTATAATGTAAAGTTCTCTATTTATGTCTCCTCGTCGCTCCAAATAGAAAATATTGCCTCCATATTGTGTAAGAATGTGTTTTTATAATAAAAAAAAAATTTCCACGCATGAGAGAAAAAAGTGCTAAATAGTGTCCACTGTTCGGTTCTCGGAAGCTGTATTTTGAAGGCATATAATCACAACGCAAATGAAAGAAAAAAAACATTTGCTAAAAATTTAATCGTTTTTAATGCAAGTTTTTTTATTTTGTTATTTTTTATACACAATTTTCAGTTTATTAAATTATGATTAAATTAATGATTTTTCTTCTTTCTTATTAATGGGGGAGTGAGGTGGTTAAGAAATTTTATATTTACATTTAAAGCTAACCCCTTACACATTATTCTGGGTCTAAATTTAAAAAAAAAATTATACAAACGTGTTAAATCAACTATTCGAATAATCGAACATTGGGACTTTTTGGGTTAATTTGGAAAAAAAAGGCAAAGGACTAAATAGTAATTAATTCATTTAGAGTTAATTTAAAAAAAATTTAATTTTTTTTCTTTTTTAACAAAAATATTCATCATCAGGTATCAATCATTAAAGTTTCCAATTGAATTATTTAATTAATATGCAAATTGGCACGAATAATTTGAATTAAAATAAATAATTTGAATTAAAATATCCAGCAAAGAAAACAAAAAACTACTTGTCTTTTTATAACTTTATACTGGTAAACGACTATTTGGTGTACTTTTCCTCTTAATGCTTCTTTCGTAATTTTCGATTTTTCATTCCTCTATGGTCTTTCGTTTGCATATTTGAATGAATGCTTCTTTCGTAATTTTTGATTTTTCATTCCTCTATGGTTTTTGGTTGGCATATTTGAATGAAATAAAAACCCCGTCAACCATTTAAATGCTTCATTAATTTTTACACGATGACCGAAAAAAATACGCGAAATACAAAGAAGTTGAAGATGGGCATAATAGCGAATAATTGTTAATTACTACTCACAAAGGATCAATTGCAATTGACAAAATATAGAAGAAGCATGACTGTTACGAATGTTCAATGTAAGTAAACATGAATCGAACGCTGAAGTTAAAAATACGTCTATACATATAGTTTCAATATTTCGTTAAGAAGCTAAAAATAAATGCATACATATAGTTCCAATATTTCGCTAAGAAAATCGCCTTTTTCAGTAATAAATTTAGCAAATCGTTTCATCTTAACCAAGCGGTCATTATTATATTAAAGAGATAAGAGGTAAATATATTTCGGTAAATGAAAAACCTAAACAAATTTTATAGAGCCTTTTGGTTCCGGAAAACAATTTTCAAAAAAAAAAAGTGTTTTGAATACAGCTAGACACTTTTATCAAATTAACAATTACATTCCAATCGAGCAGTATTGTTACATAGGAAGATTACTCATTAAATGTGCCGATTTTATTACTATGGAGTTAGGTAATACTAATGAGACACTATTTTCAAGTGGAGCTATAAATGTTTTAGTGGATAAAATTCAAAACATAAGATACTTTCACTAGACATTCGAAAAAATTAAATTCTTAAATATAACCCACTGACGAGCGGTTACTTTTTAGTCGATCGTTGAGCGGTAAGGTCCCTACGGACCTTGTATGAAAATGAATTGAATTTAGTTTAAATTATTATATGTTTATTCATTTTGATTAAGATATATTATATTTAGTTGAAGTATGTTATAAAAAAACAAGTAAGAAAATTATAGTCGGTCTAGACCGACTATACGATACCCTATACCATGCGTTTAGAGACCCTATCTCTCAGGCCCAAACAACTGGATATAGGAAATAAGCATAAACTAAATTTGAGTGGGTTTTTTATTAATTTTTTCGGCTGCAGATATGAAAAAGTTCATATCGGATGCTATATCTATATGGGGACTAGGTCCAAAAATGGACCGATCCAGACCATGTTTGGTAAAGTCTCTATATGGGGCCTATGACTTAGAGTTATCCAATAGGTATAATTTTTGGACTACTGATTAATCGATGTAATATATACATAAAAACCCAATTTGACTAAGATGTGTATGATAATTTGGATCTTATGGCAATATATGTTGATGTCATAGGTGTCATTTGTATGGGGGCTAGGTCTGAACATGGACCGATTCTCACCAATTTCAATAGCGTTCATCCCGTGGCCGATAGAAGACGAAATTCCAAATTTCACAAAAATATATTCATATTTGCGACCTGCAGTTTGATTACAAGCTTTACATGGACACACAGACGGACGGACGAACGGACGGACGGACGGATATCGTTAAATCGAATCAGATAGTGATTCTGATTCGATCGGTATAATTAAAGATGGGTGTAGGTCAAATATTTTTGGTTGTTACAAACAGCAGCACAAAGTCATTATACACAAACCACATAGTGGTATAGGGTATAATGAAAGGAGAACACTCGACTTCTAAACTGCAAACTGCGCTAATTATTTTGGTAAATATTGAAAGAGGTTTCATCGCATGAACAGTTGCACGCTGTTCGACCCGGACGCCGCAATACGGGCCATATTTTGAGAAATCATTATTCTTATGGTTACCGATTTTAAAGTAAACCTCGGAAGCCAAAAAAATTATGACTCTATTTCAGCCATATCACAGCGAACAGGGTCTTCGAAAAATGACTTTCTCAGTATTTTGCTAAAACTTCAAATTTCTTTGTAAATTTAAATATTTAAATGACTGTAATTTTTTTAGTTTAAAAGATTTTAAAATAAAATAAATTTTGTATAATTTTGTGACTTCTAGGCCATTAACTTCAGAAATATGAAGCCACTGAGTCGTTTAGGAATTAAAAATAAAATTAAAAATGATCCGTATTTCTCGAAAATCTCCTACTAACGCATAACTCATAACTCCTACCCATCAAAAGCCATTAAAAAACAAGTAAGAAAATTATAGTCGGTCTAGACCGACTATACGATACCCTATACCATGCGTTTAGAAACCCTATCTCTTAGGCCCAACTAACTGGACATTGAAAATAAGCAAAAACCAAATTTGAGTGGGATTTTTATTATTTTTTTTCATATCGGATGCTATACCTATAAAGGGACTAGGTCCAAAAATGGACCGATCCTGATCATGTTTGGTAAAGTCTCTTGTATTTTGCAAAAATATGTACAAACAAAATTTGAGAAGAATCAGTGCAATATTTTTGTTTTTTAATAGATTTAAGTGAAGATCGGGAAGCAGCTCTATATGGGGTCAAAGGGATCATTTTTGAACTACTCATTAGTGGATATAATGAACGCATATAAACCCAATTTGAGTAAGATCTATATGACAATTTGGATCTTATGGCAATTTATGTCGATTTCATATGGGTAATTTGTATGGGGGCTAGGTCTGAACATGGACCGCTTCTCACCAATTTCAATAGCGTTCATCCCATGGCCGATAAAAGCTTGTATACCAAATTTCGTCAAAACATATTCATATTTGCGACCTGCAGTTTGATTACAAGCTTTACATGGACACACAGACGGACGGACGGACATTGTTAAATCAACTCAGCAAGTGGTTCTGATTCGATCGGTATAATTAAAGATGGGTCTAGGTCAAATATTTTTGGTTGTTACTAACAGCAGCACAAAGTCATTATACCCAAACCACATAGTGGTATAGGGTATAAAAAATCTTGCTCTCTTCTGTAGTCCGAACCCTCCCCTACACTCCCATACCCCATTGAATAACCATTTTCCACTATGTGGTTAGCGTATAACGACTTAACCCTGATGTTTGTAACTACCAAAAATATTGGACTTCAACCCATGTTTTATTATACGAATCGATTCAAAATCACTTATTGCGTCGATTTAACGATGTCCGTCCGTCAGTCTGTGTGTTATGAATACAAAAGTTGGTCGTACCGATGTATTTTTTTTTTTTTTTTGAGTGAGTTTATTTGTGTTTTATACTGACTGAAAAAGGAAACGGCAGAGTTGGCACGAGTTGTTACATACTTAAAAAAAGGATGAGACATAATGCGCTTAATTGTTAAATTATTTTGACAGGACGTAGGTATTTTTCAAAAACATTAATAGTCGGAACTTGAGTGATATAGTTTAAATAAAATGGGGAAAAAAATTTAAATAACAGCTAAATTTTAAAAAACTATTGCAACACAACCTTTTAAGATATGAGCAGGTATGTTTCACCTTTTAAAATGGGTTAGGGTCTGGGTTATTTTTGCTTCAGAAAGGGGTAATTAAAGATAATAAATTGTATTTTATATAATTACAAGAAAGAGTATTTACAATATTGTCTCCACAATTATTATTCATTTCAGTTTGAACAATGGCTAAGTACTGTTATAGGGATCTCGCTGATATTTATTTTCTACAAAAAGATGTAGACGATATAATTTTGCACTTACTGAGCAACCATTTCTTTAAGAATTGTAACCTGCAAGAAATTTAAATACTCAAAGAAAAAATTACAACTTTTGCATCAAAACGGTGAAAACGGTACATTGAATGCTCTCATAGCAAGCCAAAGATGGATAAAAGTCACCAAGACTGGTTATTAAGAAACTTGTTTTCGAGAGCTCATCTGCAACTGCCCACTAAAATGGAAAAAAGTGTCGACCAGCAAAACCAATTGATCAATGAAGAAATTTCTCTAAGAATTATTAAGGATTCATTTTTTCACCAAATTCAACCAACACAAAAAAGCGAAAATAAAATTTAAATAATTGAAGAAATAGTAGAAGCGAGCCCAAGGCGCACAAAGAAGATTTTTAAGAGGATTCTTACACTAACTGAACTTACACCAATAGAAGAAGCGTTCGCCCTATTTTTTGATTTGAAGTTGACCAAAAATCAACATAAAGAATTGCGGAAGCGAACCATTGAAAAGAATTGTGGGATTTTTCCAGAGTAGCGAGATTTAATTTCGGCCAAAAAGGTGTCACTTCAAGTTCAGCAGATATAAAATTGCAAGATGTCCTTGAACATACTGCAGAACCATTGCTAAATACACTTGGCACTGATTATATTTGCGTATGTTTCCTCCTTTTTTGTGGAATACGCAACCGGTATTGATGGATGCTGATTTCCATTGTGCAGTAAAACTGCTTTTAAGCCGTGTTTTGTAAGATTGTAAGTCAGAGCTGACTAGACGCGAGAACTCAGTGTTTGGCCCGGCCGAACTTGACGCCGTTTTTACCTGTTTTGTATATGTTGGTGTATAATTTTACTAATTAAGCACAAAGAGCTTTATTTACAACAATGGTGTCTTTGGTGACCCCCACTGAAATTTTTCGCCAAACATTTTCGTAGAATATTTTAATCCTTAAATGTCCTTTTTTAAAGGATATTTTTTGATTTTCTCGAAAAAAGGGTCAAATTGACCCATAAAGAGACCAGTTAGTGGGTTAAGATCTTCCACAAAAATAATCCTCATATAATTCCACAATACAACTCTGACCATAAGAATTCTCTCAGACATTAACTTACAGCATTTTTTTCATAAAGTACAATGCTCCCTTCGACCAAAAAATTAAAATTTTGACCCACTGTAAAAAAATACTCCGACGTGCTGGACCATAAGTTTGTTCTACAAAAATGATCTACTCAACATACCCTTTCAGAATTATAGGGTCGCTATTCTGTTCCAAAATTGCTGTTGGACAGTATTATTTAAAAAAAATTGGAAATGGCAGCATTACTTTAATTTCTAAATGGGGATGTGATGGATCCTCTGGTCAGAAACAATACAAGCAATTTAATGCCAAAAATTCATCACGTGCCGATTTATTTATGGTAGATATCGTTCCACTGCGCCTAACAAATATTTATAGCGGCTTAGACCCGTCAACTAGTCGAGTAACAGAAATTGATGTAAGAAAAAATTAAATTGCTTTTTCAACAAAGTACTGCAGACCAATAAATTTTGCATTCAAAAAGAAAACCAAAGATGTCATAACTGATGAAGTTCAAAAAATAAAAGATCAAATTAAAGAACTTCTACCAGTAATTTTTAATTTGAAAACCAGGATATTGAAGTAAATTTTAAAATGTGTCTCACAATGATTGATGGAAAAGTTAATTATAATTATATGACAAAAGCCCATCAAGTCAAAAGATCAATTGACGTTTTATGCTAGTAATGTAAGGATCTGACAATATAAAAAGCCGATAAAAAAACGTGGTTTTCGATGCGATTCTGTTGCACTTTCTGTACGTCTTAAAAATTAACTAAATTAAAGGAATGCTCAATGTTACAGTAGTCTGTATTATTATACTCTAACAGTTTCTGCTGATTAAAATGGCGAAATATTTACCTATAAATATACCGAATGACTCAGACTCTATTTCAAAGTCCTTTCTTCTGCTGTGTCTGTGTGTCGAGACCAAACTTCTAACAAACTAAATATAACGTTATTCGGAAATTATAGAAATGATATTTGTAATCGGATTTCCATAACAAAAATTATCAAAGTCAATGAATTTTCACACATAAGTTGCATATAAATTTTCTTTTACTAACTCTTAAATAATCCTAATGTTTAGTTTATAATTTATATCGTAAACGAATTTTATTTGAACCTCAACATGGAACGCACAATGCGGTACTTCATTTTAACCATATAAAGCAGCCTCAATCACGATACACATGCACTTCAGAGGTAGAGTGGCTTATAGTCCATCCGTAGTAAGTAATAAATGAATACTCCTTATTCGTTTTAAATTATTACGAGTATAGTATTCACAATGTTTTTTTTTTCGTATTTTCATATTTCTCAGTAGTTTATTACTGAACATGCCGAACAATCAAATTATTCTCCGGTTTTTATCAGAAGCAATATAAAAAATAATTTATTGGAAACTTCCTTAAATACAAGCAACTTTGTAAAAATAACCCCATTTATTTAAATGGTGAATTTTCCAAAATATATTCAATGAAATAAATTTATCCTACTACATGGCTTTGATATGCATATAGACTTGATGAATCATTGTACATTCAGTTTATATGACTGTGTGCTTTCAACATATTGTTACATTTATCTGCATACATATATTCCTATATTTAAAGTCGTAATGGTACTCGTCAATCAATTGGTGTTACACTATTTTACAGCTTTGTGTACATGTAAACAGCTGCCAAATAATAAGTATCAATTTGATATGAGAAGGGTAAGAGTATTTACTGTGTATCGAAGGTAATATTATAATATGAATTTCAATTGAATACTCAAAGACGAACAACAATACTGTAATAAAACCAAGTGTTTTAAGGTAACGATGATAATGTTTGATATGATAAATATTTCAAGTTGTATTTGTCTAATTAGAAATTTAAAATCTACTATGCCAAGGCTTTATATGGTAGAAATTATTACTATAATTTTAAAGAATAACCTGGAAAACAGAATTAAGGATGGTTAATGGAAATTACAGCAGCGTATGTTTAGATAATTACAAATTAAATTAATATGGTACAAGTTCAAAGGACTTTTTTCGTAAGATATATTCTTTATATCAATAATAGTCGGAATTCAACACTAACAGATTATGCCCCAGCATCATAGGAAACTATATGGAGGCTAGATTTATATATATTAATTAATTTATATAGAAAAAAAGAAGTAAGAAAATTATAGTCGGCTAGATACCATGATTTAGAGACCCTATCATTTTGCTCCAACTAAGTGCATATAGAAAATAAGCATAACCCAAATTTGAGTGGCATTGTTATAATTTTTTTTGGCTTCAGATATGAAAAAGTTAATATCGGGTGCTATATCTATATGGTGACCAGGTCAAAAAATGGACCGATCCTGAACATATTTGGCAAAGTCAATTATATTTTGAAAAAATATATACAAACCAAGGTTGAGAAAAATCTGTGCAATATTTTTGTATTTTGATATTTTGTACTTTTTAATTGAGTATAACTTTTTCTACAGTAGTAATTTTTGTTATGTTTGCGGTTTATTAGCTGAAAAAAAAGATCGGTGGGATCTGCAGAAAAGTTAAGCCTTGGCAATTGCCTTCAACACAGAATTTAACTGCTCATATAGTTGTAGCAAACAGTATGAACTAGAAAATATTTGTACAAGCTGTTCCAGTTTACTTAAGAAAACTAAGTCCGGAAAGTTTATAAGTCAGCCATTACCATCATCAATGCCAATGATGTGGAATCATCAAATATTTCATAAATCAGAAGACTGCACTGTGGGCAAAAATGCGATATTTTTGGCATTAATTGCAGTTTTAAAGCTAAACACTTAAAATTTTGCACGAATATAACTAACACCAAAATGGAATTTTTTTTTTTATTATTTGGACCACGCCTTCTTCCGTCTCCCCATTAAAAAATTAGGTCAGGTTTTGGCATAAATTCGGCATGGGTGCACCTCGGCTTTTTTATTTTCGTTATTTTTTCCTAAAAGGGCATAAAACGCAAATTAAAAAGAAGAAAATTTTTGGTGCCGGTCCATATTTCCCGAAATATAGGCCTCCAAATCTTGAACGTATAATCGCCCATAAGTTGGCTATTTACAAACCGGTCTTGTTAATTTTTTTGGCTGCAGATATGAAAAAGTTCATATCGGATGCTATATCTATATAGGAACTAGGTCCAAAAATGGACCGATCCTGATCATGTTTGGCAAAGTCTCTTGTATTTTGCAAAAATATATACAAACAAAACTTGAGAAGAATCAGTGCAATATTTTTGTTTTTTAATAGATTTAAGTGAAGATCGGGAAGCAGCTCTATATGGGGCCAAAGGGATAATTTTTGGACTACTCATTAATGGATGTAATGAACGCATACAAACCCAATATGAGTAAGATCTATATGACAATTTGGATCTTATGGCAATTTATGTCGATTTCATATGGGTAATTTGTATGGGGGCTAGGTCTGAACATGGACCTGTTCTCACCAATTTCAACAGCTTTCATCCCACGGCCGATAAAAGCTTATATACCAAATTTCATCAAAATATATTCATATTTGCGACCTGCAGTTTGATTACAAGGTTTACATGGACACACAGACGGACGGACGGATATTGTTAAATCAACTCAGAAAGTGATTCTGATTCGATCGGTATAATTAAAGATGGGTCTAGGTCAAATATTTATGGTTGTTACAAACAGCAGCACAAAGTCATTATACCCAAACCACATAGTGGTATAGGGTATAAAAACTGCTCATTAACCCTTCAAAGACCGGAGATATTTTAATTATGCTTACATTTTATTTTCCAGAAACTTTTTTAAAGCTGAAGTTATTGCATAAGATAAGTTGAATAAAGATTAGTTCAATAAAAGTAAGGTTGGCTCAACCGGATCCCTGAAAAAAAGAATCATATGAGACGAATTCTAATATGCCTTTGTCATTTTACAAACCATATATGAATATAGATTCGGTAACATGTAACGATAGTTTTTTTTTTTTTTTTTGTTTCTTTAATGATTGAAATGGTAGATGTTGATAAGTATAAAATGAAGCAGGTGCACGCTATACCACCGGCCTTATTGCTCGTCGAAATGGGGGGGGTTCATGGCTTCAGTACACTCAATACCACAATGCTACTTATAAAATATTTTTTGTAAGCGTGCGTTGGAGATTAAAGAGAAAATAGGAAAATAGCAGGAAGACTGATTATCGAAAGGAAATAGAAAAAAATTAAATACCAATACTAAAAGCAGAATTGCAAAAGTTCGAATGACGATACGAGATGATGATGTATACGCCAAAAAGCCCTCCCTTCCATGATCATAATATAACAATAATTTCCAAAATATTTACACTATTATGATCCCTATATTTAGTTCTACAACCGCTTGTGTTACCCTAGCTTATAAATCAAACAGAATACTTAACAATTCAGCACGAAATCATATTGATTTTATTAACAGTAAAGAAATTCATTTAATAATGTGCGTTCTTAACATAAAATTCATATTTAACATTCTTACATATTATCTTAAATGATAGTGTATTTAAATCATTCATTAAATTTTAAACAATTTCTAGAGAAAAATAAAAAAAATTAATCGTAACTAACTTCCTCTTATATGTAACTTCATCTTATAAAATTTCTAACTATAATGGTAGAAAAATTAAATGCAAAAAAATAATGGTAATTTCATATAATATTTCTATAGTTTTCTTTTTTTTATATGAATTTAATTTCATCTGGTCACCCTAAAGAATAAACATTCGCAATTGCATTAAGCTAGTTTGAAGATTTATTCTTTTGGTAAAATGAAATTGCAAATAAACAAAAAAAAATTTATGCAAAGCACCAAAAAAAATATATATGTTAAATTAAAAGTAATGAGAATCTGACAACTTACATACTCATTTCAACGCTGCTCCCTCGCCGAAAGATCTTTGGATGCAGGTACTTTGTTGCTGTAGTTTTCTAAATAATTAATGTAATTTCTCTTAGTTGAGTAATGTTGCTGCTAAATGTATCGCAACATTTCTGTAAAATTTTACTTTGAATTTTAAATTGTATAAAAACTCTCTGAAAAATAACATTGATTAATTAATAAATTCTAATTAAGGCTATTCCAATTAACTTATTAAGGATTATTTAAATCTATTACTTTCCTTCATCTGTTTTAATCAACCCAAAGTTTATACAAAGCTTCTGTAACACACTTTACAGCAAAAAGTTGGTAGATTATTACTACTGTTGTTAACATTCATAGTGATCGAATAGTTGTATGTTTTTGAGTAAATAACTTAAGGAATGATTTGCATGAACCTTGGTTTGAGTAACAGGTAGGGAAAAAAAATAGGAGTACCCAAGTTAAAAAAAACGTTTACACTAGAGTACAAAACTATTGTTCTTTAGAAAAATTAATAAGCACTTTCACTTAAATATGATTTCACACATTAGAACTATTTTAGAAAAAAAAATAGTTTAAATTATAGCGAAATAAGAATATATAATTTTATATTGATTTAGGCTTTAACCGGTTTTACTTTTCTTTTATGAACACAACAACCACAAAATTTTTAGCGAAATTACTTTAAAGAAATTATTTTCGTTTCTTTGTGGTATATAATGATTAAGAGATTTTTGCTTTTATATAAAATTACCTCGAATTTAAACTTAGCCTCTGACGAACGTTTCCACATTTGGCTTCATAAGCACGGGAGAATTATTTCTAATTATGCGGTGGTTGATCCATTGATATATTTATGTATATTTTTGTAAATTTTTTCCTTTTTTTTTTAGCACTTGGTTAAATTAATGACGGCTTCTTATTTGTAAACGGCGTGATGTTGCTGATCGACACACTTAACGTTTGCATATGCATTGCTATGCTAGTAAATTCCAATCAACATGTACTTAGAAAAATTGAGAGATGACCGTAACAGTTATTTTTTTTTCCATATAATTTGTCTCCAAGCTAATATTGTTGTTGATCTAGAGCTTTTATTTTTGGATTTTTGTATATTACATACAAAGTGCCTATATAAATTAGTTTTTTATACCCTATACCACTATGTGGTTTGGGTATAATGACTTTGTGCTGCTGTTTGTAACAACCAAAAATATTTGACCTAGACCCATCTTTAATTATACCGATCGAATCAGAATCACTTTCTCAGTTGATTTAACAATGTCCGTCCGTCCGTCCGTCCGTCCGTCCGTCTGTGTGTCCATGTAAAGCTTGTAATCAAACTGCAGGTCGCAAATATGAATATATTTTGACGAAATTTGGTACGTAAGCATCGGCCATGGGATGAACGCTATTGAAATTGGTGAGAATCGGTCCATGTTCAGACCTAGCCCCCATACAAATTACCCATATGAAATCGACATAAATTGCCATAAGATCCAAATTGTCATATATATCTTACTCAAATTGGGTTTGTATGCATTCATTACATCCACTAATGAGTAGTCCAAAAACGATTCCTTTGACCCCATATAGAGCTGCTTCCCGGTCTTCACTTAAATCTATTAAAAAACAAAAATATTGCACTGATTCTTCTCAAATTTTGTTTGTATATATTTTTGCAAAATACAAGAGACTTTACCAAACATGATCAGGATCGGTCCATTTTTGGACCTAGTTCCTTTATAGATATAGCATCCGATATGAACTTTTTCATATCTGCAGCCAAAAAAATTAATAAAAATCCCACTAAAATTTGGTTTTTTGCTTATTTTCAATGTCCAGTTAGTTGGGCCTAAGAGATAGGGTTTCTAAACGCATGGTATAGGGTATCGTATAGTCGGTCTAGACCGACTATAATTTTCTTACTTGTTTTTCTTTGTTATTATCTGTTAATTTTTTTCTTTTATTACATTACCATTGAGATGGCACTTGTGGGAAAAAGTTTAGAATTGGTTCAAAAAAAAAACACAATACATAATGCTGAATGGTTTTTTCCTGCAATCTGCCCAACTTATATTCGCCAAGAGATCTTGCCGAAAATGGAAATTTTAGTTGGTCAGCTAGATGTAACAACTTTATCCAAGTGTGTGTGACTTCGCTGGCTAGTAAGGTTGCAAAAATGTACCTTGGCAAAGAGGTACACCCCAACAGCGAATTTTGCGAAAAAATAAAAGTTGTATACTGCTAGAAACAACAGATGAAAGGAAAAAAAATACCACTTATTTTATAGGTTCAATGGAAAAATTATTTAATAAAAGAAAACCTGTACTCACGTTTAAATATTGAAGAATTTATAAAAAAGGATATTTTATTTTGAATCTATTTTGATCAAAAATGGCTTTTTAATAAAATATGTATGTATAAATTTTATCCACTACCACACACTTTATGACTTAATTTAATTTTAGGATTACAGATTTTATTTTTGAAGATGTTTAAACTTTACACTTGGCTGTCTGCGAAACAAATGGCAGAAAAAATTGTTTTATGATGGCATGTAAGCCGCCTTTATTCAACGTGATTTAGCAAATTTGAAGAAATAACGCTATCTTTCCAATTCTCCTTAGTAAATTACTAAAAACAAGTAGCACATGAATACATTACAATATCGCTAGTCGTATACAGTGCCTACTAGATGGCGTTTTTATACAAAATAAAAATATTATGGCAAATGTTTGTAACTGTTATCAAAATATTGAATTCTAAAACTAGAAAGAAAAATCGTAAATCGATGCAAGCGCCATTACAATTCTCTTACTTAATCGTCTTCATTTTCTTCTTCCAACTCAATATTCTCCAGTCCAAAACTGTCAATTTCGTCGGCCTCATCGTCTTCTACTTCATTTTCATTTTCATCACCTTCTAATGTGTCTGAAAAGTCTATACCAGGTGTTTCGAAAAGGGCAATGACTTCTCTGGGCAGGCTCTTCTTTTTGTTGATTTTTTTTCGTTCTGTTAAACTTAGGGTGGACATTAGTGGGTCTGAAGAATCCAATGCTCTATTAAAAACGTCTGCCATATTATCCAATTGGCTACATTTCCTTGCATGCGATCTGCTGTCGCTTTTATACAGCTTGTTTCTCGCTTCTGATGCATTTTAACCTAGAACTCCAACAGGAAGTATGCAAGTATTCATTATTTGGTGCCCATGTACCAAAATTTTGTGCACAGTTGGAGACATTGGATACCAAGAATACTTTTCAAAATACATATTGAATGTTTGGTCACAAAAGTTTTTGAATTTTTCTGTCTCAATCTTATATTCACAATAGATGGCAATCAATATAATGTAAAAGTGTTTGAGAATATTTAAATCGAAATTTAAAATGGAAGATAAGAGCTCAACATTTCTAAATGCTCTTCTTGCAGTATTTCCATCGTTGCTATTTCCACTGCCATTTTGTTTGGGTTTGTCTACATTGAGACCCATTTCCATCCACAACCTTTCTTGAAGGTACTGTTTTCGTAAAGAGACTCCATTCTATACGAGATTTTTAATACAAATTCAAAAAATCTTATCCATGCATGTAAAGGGCTTACGCCATATTTAAGATTATTTGGTTTAACGCCAAAGATTTTCGAGTTAAAGTCATGGGTTTTTAACAGTTAATTTGGCTTAGCACCACATAGTGGGCAGGATTGACATGAGTTGGTACCAGTTAAAATATTCAGAACTTTACCATCTATAAGAGTCATATGTGCTTCATATTTAACAAGAATGTTTTTGCCCTTGTGTACATAGATGTGTTCTTGGATGTTTTTAATTTGAATATCTAACTTACTATTTTCACTTAAAATAAGTTCAGTAGTTTCTTTTGTAAATTCCATTTTTAGAGGCCGACAGAATCTGACAGACTGTGGAGAGTTGTTTAGCCAAATAACTCTATTTAGCTCATCTATTAATTTCAATGGAATAATGGTTGTCACAAATAGTGAATGGTCTGGTCCAATATGTTCATCCCATTGAAAACGTTGTTTATATGAACTCTGTCCTGTCGAACCATCGAACCCATAACTTACAATTAATTTGCAATGTTTTGGTGCAGCAACATCAAGGACGTCCTTCTGCATTTCAAGTATGCGATCAGCTGTATGGTCCAGTAAATTTTGCATTGTTACTTCTGTTTTAGTATTACAATAGCTGATTTCCTTAGGTCTGCATTTTAATTTTGGTTTTACAATCTCGGAGTAAGGGGGATAGATGTCACATCCGTGCTGCTTATTTAATGCTTTGATGTTAATATATTGCTGCTTTGTAAAGCCATTTTCAATTAGAAAAGCTAATGCCTCATCAGCACTTATTGGCAACGGATCACTCCTTTCCAGTTTCTTTATAATTCCTGATATGTTATCGGTGCAAACAGCTTTTTTCAATACAAATGCCGTTTGTTTTTCATTTGATTTTTTGGCTGAAACGGAAGCAGCGTGCAATAAAAGAGGTGTTGAATGTTTTTGTTCTGCGGCAAGCTCAGATGCTAACTTTCTCTTCAAACGAGGACCTGCATCAGTATAGTCTAAATGCCTCCGACCTCGTTTATTGCCGGACAAGCCGCAATCACTTATTTCAATAGTTATATTGGATGCAAGCCAACGCGAGTGTTTTTTTATTTTTAATCGTTCAAGTATTCGATTGCATTTTGGCAAATTTAAATTTATGAAAGCAATAAATTACTTAATTTTTTGTGTAATTAACTGACGTTGCTCATCTGATAAGTTTTGTTGTTTAATATTCTCCAAAATAAAATCTTTTACACTATCTGCTTGTCGATTTTTGCTGCTCCAAACTTCAAGCAGTGTTGAATGGCAAAACTCGTATGAAACTACAAAATGCAGTTTTTTCCAAAAAGGAACAAAAAGGAGCAAAAAGTGTTAATGATGTTTGATTACATACAGTTTGATTAATAACTTTTTTCAGAAATATTGCAATACCTTTCTATACACAGAAGTTATATTCCACACAACACACGTATGTTTGTTAGTTTCGACCTATAATAACACACCAACAACACACTGAATTACTAGACAATAACACACAACTATTTTTTAAGCTATATCACAAATTGTTTAACATACCTTGTCTAACATCTTCCATATTTAAACTTTTTCAAAGTGTTTGCAATTAATGTTTTACTCACAATCAAAATTAATAAAAATTTCGCGCGCATTTTCTGTTCATAATGCAACTGTGAAACAGCTGACTTTTTCCTCTCATAAAATAATAGGGTGCAACATAAAAATTATAAAAAAAAAAAATTTATATAACCGGTAGAGTATACGAAGTTAAAAAACGAAAGCAGATTTTAAATTTTAAGCAAAAAAAAAATTAATTTATGCCAAAAATATCAACGTTTTACCCATAGTGGACTGTTATTTTAGCCAAACAAAAATCAGTGGTTATCATTATACAAATCGTGACAAGCCAGTATTTAGTGCACTCAAATGTAGTGAATCTTCACCTAAACTAACTGATGATGAATCTGAAAACGAGGAATGTGACATGGAATATTTACCAAAATCGGCTGAGTCACATTTTGTGACAAATGGAGATTTTTGTGTTCTTGTTCGAAATTTGATACTTTGATGGAGACAAACAGAGGGTTTAGCGTGACGACTAAAGCAATGGAATATCACACAGAGTGACTTTAGAGTTACATTTCCCAATCGTGTTTTTGTTTCTGGATGGATCGTGTAAAATTAGGTATTAATGATTTTTTTAATTTTCAACCAACTTACATATTTTGAAGGCCTTAAGACAGTGTTATGGCATGATAAAAATTAACTACCGTCAGTGCCGATAATTTACGCAACAAAAATGAATGAGTCGTATGCTACAATGGAAAACATACTCTATTTAATAAATTATAAAAAATATCTGTGGCAAAAAAAGTCCTCACTACGTTGAAGTGGTAAATGAATTCCTTGAAAGTTTTATTGAAATGGTATGTCGAATGTCAATAAAAATGCATTTTCTGCATGCACATTTAGAATTTTTTCCCGAAAACATTGGTCAATTCAGTGGCGAGCATGGTGAACGGTTTCAAAAAGAAATTTTACAAATGGAAAAGCGTTTCGATGGAAAGACCCACATAAGGATATTGGCAAATTATTACTGGTCTTTCAAACGAGAAACGGAGGGTTTGTTGAACAAGCGTAAGAGGGCTAATAACAATTTTTAACTTAGGTTAAGCTATTTGCACAGTTTTTAATTTACAAGTGGTTTACCAAAATAAAAGTCAGCTATCGCAAAATTTATACTTTAGAAAAAGTTAAATAACTTTTGCAAATACAAATTAATATTAAAAACTAACGTTTCATTTTTTTTCTATATAAAATTTCGTTTGAAACACTATGCCAAAAAAGGTTATCATAAAAAAAAAAACTAAAATAACTAGTGTTGAATTTGAAAAATTACGAAAAAAATCACAACTTTTGATAATAAAACGTACCTAATCTTCCACTATACATACATTATGAAAGCTTAATTCTTTGCCTTTCTGCAAAGAACTGCTTAAAATTTTGAAATCGGTCTAAAACTGTGTGAGTTAAAGGTGCTAAAGTTCTGCGCCTACCCTAAAATCGTTTGTTCAGAATAACTCAAAATTTTGAGGGTGTTTCAAAATATTTGAAAACGGATTTTGTATGTACTCACCTAGGCCTACAACACTCACTATATCGCTTTTCAAGATCTAGCAAAAAGTTTTTTTTTTGTAGCAGTGTGTAATAATGAAATTTATGTATATAAGTGATATCGAAAGAATAAAAATAAATCTGGGGATTTTTTTTTTTTTTTGTCATTTTTCATTCATGTATTTATTTCCAATCTATTTTAAGTAAAAATCGGGAAGCAGCTATGGGGGCTATGACAAAGAATTGCCATATGGGGGTTATTGGGTTTATTTTTTAAACAACTAGCAAATGAATGTAATAAACACACACGAACCCAATTTGAGCGAGATCTATATGATAATTTCTTTTTTTTGGCGATTTATGTCGATTTCATAGGGGTCATTTGTGTAGAGACTAGGTATGGTCATGGACCGCATTTCACCAATTTCAAGAGCGTTCATCCTATGGCTGATAAAGGATTATTACCCAATTTCATCAAAATATATTCATATTTGCGACCTGCAGTTTGATTACAAAGTTTGTATGGACACCCAGACGGACGGACGGACATCGCTAAATCGACTCAGAAAGTGATTCTGAGTCGATTTGTATAATAAAAGATGGGTTTAGGTCAAATATATGTGGTAGTTACAAACAGCAGCACAAAGTCATTGTACCCAATCCACATAGTGGTATAGGGTAGAATGAAAAAAGAGTGTTTATTACAATATATTATTTCTATGATTCAGATATTAGTGTAGGAGAATTATGTTTAAATTAGAATGGTAGGTGATAGTGTTTTTCTTAAGGAGGTGTGAAATAGAATTTGATGTATATATAAAAAAAAATATTAAATAAAATAAAGGGGAATTTCTTGTTTTGATTATATATTCATACCAGAAAACTTAATTAAAAATTTTTATCACAACTTATAACTATTTTACAAACTAAATATTTAATATCTGTCGCTATTAGCTGTTCTTCTTGCAGTTTTGAATCACAATTTTGTTTACTAAACCACTAAACTTAGATTAAAACTTTGCATTTCATATTGTCATATAGCGTTATTAAAATTCTTCATACACAGTGACTTTATTAAAACTTTGAAGATTTACTAAGGTTCAGAAAGTCTGTCATATTTGATGCTGGGAAAAATCATTGTCTATCAGATAGCAGTAATACCATTGTTCTCTATTGTAGTCCGCGAAGCATACCAATTACCAGTCACACAATGGCATTTAATGTTGTAGTGCATAGAGCCATGATTGAATTTTGGCTTTGTTTAGTTAATAAAACTGAAAAGTGCAGCAAATCATAAATGTGATATAAAGGTGGTTTTGTATAGCAAAACAATACTACCGCTGTTATTAATAATTCTGTATTACGATTGAGGAATGACATGAGAGAATTTAAAAGTAAAGGGTCCGCCAAATAACTTTTTTTTTTTTTGAAAATGCTATAAAAAAAACTACTGAATATTATCTCAAATTTCTTTTTTTTTTGAAAGTACAATCCTTGAGGTTAATAATGGAAAATAATTTCATTCAAATGGCTGCCTCGGCTGGCCATGCAGTAGCCTACACCATCGGTCCAATTTTTAAGCACATTATCGATTGTGTGCAGCTGTATTTCACCAATGGCTTCACGAATATTGTCCTTTAAAGCGTCAATTGTCTCTGGCTTGTTGGCGGAACACTTATCTTTGAGGGCACCCCACAAATAATAGTCCAACGGTGTCAAATCGCAGCTCCGAGGTGGCCAAACGACATCAGCTCTGCGGCTGATAATTCGATCTTCAAAAACAGGGCGCAAAACATCGAGTGTAGCTTCGGCTGTGTGGCACGTAGCGCCGTCCTGTTGAAACCAGATGTTGCCAAAATCCTCCTCTTCAATTTTTGTGAACAAAAATTCGTTCAACATGGCCCGATAACGATCGCCATTGACTGTAACGGCCACTCCTTGCTCATTTTCGAAGAAAAATGGCCCAATTATGCCTCTGGACCAAAATCCGCACCAAACAGTGACTCGTTTTGGGTGTATCGGCTTTTCAATGTATGCATGCGGGTTTTCTGTGCCCCAAATTCGCCAATTTTGCTTGTTTACATACCCGCCAAGATCAAAATGAGCTTCGTCTGAAAAGATGATTTTTTTTGGCAAAATCGGCATCTTCTGTAAGTCGATCGCAGGCCCACTTAACGAAGCGAAAACGCATTGTATGGTCAGTTGGCTTCAACTCCTGAACCAATTGGAATTTGTATGGCGTCATACCAAGGTCTTTATGCAAAATTCGTCTCAATGATGCCTCCGAAATGTTCAATTCTTGAGAACGACGGTGAATTGATGTTGATGGCGCTTCACGCACACTTTCTGCCACAGCAGCAATATTCTCGGGTGCACGCACTGTTTTTGGCTTTTCACGCTTTGGTTTATCGATGAGGATGCCAGTTTCTTTCACTTTTTTCACAAGATAACGAACATACGGAGCTGAAGGTGCTTCTCTGCTTCCAAAATCCGTAAGCAAATTTTCGCACACATTCTGCAACATTACCATGATTTTCAAAGTAATGTCGCAATATTTCCCAGCGTTGCTCAAGCGTGTACAAAACCATATTCGTTCAGCGGAATTAATTATCTGTCAAATCAGATATGAGGTAAGTGTTACCATTCACGAAATAAACACTAGTTGAAAAAAAAAAAAGTTAGATGGCGAACCCTTTATTATGTAGATCTATAAAACAAAGGTATCAGGCAAAACAAAGAACAAATTTTACGTTATTTATTAATACTTTATACAGAACCTTTACGACTTAATCAATATCAATATCAATTATTTTAAAATTTTAGAAAAAATATCTTTGAATAACTTTATCTTGAAATTAATAATATTTAATTTGGTAGGCAGTACAATATGTGGAAAAAATAGGTTTCCAATGACATATATTTAAATCGGTAAACTATGTGCGTCCCAAAATTTGGGAATTGATACATACCTCTTTCATCTCAATATCAACTCATACTGTTGTTGATATGGGAAAAGCTTGAAAGGTTTTACTCTACCATATAAATAAGATTTATTGGATATTGAAAAAGTAAGTTTCCAAAGGAAATTAAGTAATGAAAAATTACGTACTAAAAATACGCAAATGTTAAATTGTTCCTTGAATTAAGTATCGAGTGCCTTAATTTTGCAAAATATACAACTGCCATCTAAGGAACGAAACGTAATTATCAGCCCTTATACAAATGGCCACATCTTTTGATATATTGGCGAAAAGTTTACGAATTTATTTTTGAAAAAAATTTTTACAAGACAACGAAAAGAAAAGATATTTTCAAGAGATACTGTAGCTATATTTTCATACAAACTATACTTGGGTCTATCTATGTTAGTATTGACAAAACGATTGTTAAGATTACCTGCATCAGTTTCAGCGTTCGCCATAGCAGTGTTTATACCCTACACCACTATATGGTTTGGGTATAATGACTTTGTGCTGCTGTTTGCAACTACCAAAAATACTTGACCTAGACCCAGCTTTTACCATACCGATCGACTCAGAATCACTTTCAGAGTGATTTAGCGATGTCCGTCCGTCCGTCCGTCTGTGAGTCCATGTAAACCTTGTAAACAAACTACAGGTCGCAAATATCATTTATTTTGATGAAATTTAGTATATAGGCTTGGGCCATATAAGCTTATATAAGCTTAGGCCATAGGATGAACGATATTGAAATTTGTGAACTTCGGTCCATGTTCAAACCTAGTCCCCATACAAATGACCCCTACGAAATCGACATAAATTGCCAATAAGATCCAAATTATGATATAGATCTCAGTCAAATTGGTTTTGTATGTCTTTATTATATCCATTATTCAGTTGTCCAAATAAAATCCTTATAGGACAATTCTTAGTCATAGGCCCCCTATAGAGCTACATCCCGATCTTTACTTAAATCTATCAAAAAACAAAAATAATGCACAGATTTCTCTCAGATTTGGTTTGTATATATTTTTCCAAAATATAAGTGACTACCAAATATGGTCAGGATCGGTCCATTTTTTGACCTAGTCCCCATATATATATAGCATCCGATATGAACTTTTTTATATCTGCAGCCAAAAAAATTAATAACAATGCCACTCAAATTTGGTTTATGCTTAATTTCTATAACGAATTAGTTGGGCGGAAGAGATAGTGTCTCTAAACCATGGTATAGGGTATCGTAAAGTCGGTCTAGACCGACTATAATTTTCTTACTTGTTTTTTTTTTCTATACCTATACCACTAATCTCCTTCCATCTACGTTTACTTTCAATTGCACCAGAGAACTTATGATTGTAGTATGTTGATTTTGCTTCATTAATGCTACTCACTACACTATTTATTAAACTTTTAAACAGTGAATGTAGCTCTGGTGTTTTAAATCTTTTCCATCTTTTATAGGATATATCCCGATCATCAATGAGGCGCTTTATTGTTGAGTTAAACCACGGAGGTTGTTTTGTCTTTGCTATTCTGTACCCGTGTTCTGTATTTTATGTGAAAAGTTCTCACATCGAAAAAGTATGAAACAAAAAATTCCACTGTTTCTCGATTTGTGAGTAAAATCTGTGTCTGTATCTTAATGTGAAAAGTTACAACACTGGTTACCTTGTTATTGGAATATTCCAAGTCAGCTGTCAAAAAATGAAAACAAACAAAGCAAATAAAAGTAAACATAAAATTATGTGTATAAAAATTTAAGAACTTGAAATAATTTTAATTTGAATTTGTGAAAAATGTTCAATATATTTCTATTAACTGATACGATAATGATGATATGATAACTGAATGATAACACGCTGCCTTTCTTGTGCAAGAATATTTTTAATTGGGGGCTAAAAGTTTACTATGGTTAAATTATGCTCGTTTGCAGTTTTTGAAAGCGTTTCGTAGTATTGCCCACTCATATATCGAAACGGTCTTATCAAAACCGTAAGTACTTTGCTAAAAGTTTCGAAAAACTTTTAAGAAACATGTTATCTTATAAAGAATTAAATTTTAATACCTTCCGAAGAATACATTGCCTTATTAACCGAATGTTTGTCGGAGCAAACTGTTGTGGTCGATTATGTACGTCATTATTCCGTGGGCTTAGATATAGAAATATTAAAGCAAGCTTGCAGTTATTTGTGAGTATGTATTATAAATTTAAAAAAAATCATATCTAAATATATTTGTTTCCTAGAGATTCTATTAAAGCCAACGTTATAGTACAAGGTTATAAAAATGCTACGATGGAAACCATAAATGATTTACAAAATCTAATAACACATCAAGTAATTATTGATACGAATGCTAAGACCATCAAAACGGATCCTAAAATTGAGCTGAAAGAAAAGGTTACAAAAAAAAAACACTAAAAACCCTGCGAAGAGAGATGTTGAGTTAGAAATTGCTATAATATTGGATTGGGCACTGGTTTTATTAGATGGCTTTCATCTCGGTGTGCTTCTAGTGCAGAAGCTATAGCGGCGGTATTGGAACACAATTTGCCACCTGATTTAGATCAAATGTGAAAAATCCAGAAGACGCAAGAGCTCGTTATGAAGCTGTCTGAAACTTTAATAAAATTATTTAAAAAGTGCACATAAGTACTTAAAAAGTACATATATAAGTGCCTAAAAAGTGCATATATAAGTACTTAAAAAGTGCATATGTAAGTACTTAAAAAGTGCCCATATAAGTGAATATTGTCTCGGAATGATTTTTCTTCATCCTTACCATCATAGTCCGATATTGTTACAGTTTCAGTATCATTCAAGTTTAAGGTGTGTGGTGGTATCAACGCTATGGTATTAAAGCTATTAATCGCTTCAAATAGTCAGTTGATTGATTAATAAAAACATCAATTAAATGCTAAATTAATAATGCAATTGTTTAACTTGAAAAAATTGATTAGTTAAAAAAACATTTTACTAATTGATAAAACAATTAATTGGTTAATTAAAAAACCAAACAATTTATAATTAAAAAGCCATTAGAGTTAAATTATAATAAGTGATTTGTTAAAAAATTAATTTATTCATTAAATATTAATTCGATTAATTAAAATACAAATAATTAAATAAGTTAATAAATTTATACTTTTAATTAAATAATAATAACTTAATTAAATGAATTTAATAAACAATTAATTTAAAATCAACCATTTTTAAGTCATTTGAGCCCAAAAGGCCCCCACTGAATTTTGGTTGATTTTTTTTATTAATTAATCAACTGATTATCTGATTTATAAATTAATTTATTAATCAATCAACTGATTATCCGATTAATAAATTAATTTATTCCTTCATTATACTGTCGAACATGTTCGTGGGCATTGTAAAAGTACTAAGTCAGTATAGAAAATCCTCCAAAAAAGTTCTCCCCTCCCAGAATGGCTGTTGTACTATTTAAAAAAATAACTTTATTGATTCAAATAATCAATTGATTGTTTATTTAAAAAAACAATTTAATTTAAAAATTGAGTTTTATTATAAAATTAATAATTTAATTTAAATAATAATCTATTTATGAAATAAAGATTAATTAAAATCAATATATTTTAAATAATTCAAAAATTAAATTATATATCAAGAAAACATGTTTATTAATTTTACCCCGCGTAAAGAACCTATGGATCACATAGAAATAATTTTTAACTTTATCAAAAAATGGATTTATGAAATTATATTTTTGTAGTATAATATACTAATATAATATACTATATTATACAGTTAATACAGTTTACACAGTTTTGTTTAAACTTTACGTATAATGAAATAAATAAATATATAAATTTATTAATAATATTAGATAATACTAAAATTAGTCAATTATTTAAGCAATTTATCATTTTATTAATAAATTTATTCATTAAATATTTTTTTTAAACAGATTTTATTTATTTTTTCAGCTTTTTGTAGTAGAAATTTAGTAAAAGAGAAAAGGCTTACTTCTGCCTTAAATTAATTACTACTTTTACGATTTTTTTTAGTTCTTGAATTACTATTCTTTTTTTTGTTATTAAAATTATACAACATTTACTACAAAATCATTCGAACAACTAAAAAAATAAATACATATTTTCAAAACTGATACGATAAAATTTGTGATTGTAACAAAACTTTTACTACACATGCGCTTTATCTGTTTTGATTTTATTATCTGTTAGGAAAAGATCAAGAATCAGCCTTAAAAAGGATCAGTTTAAGTGTGATCCGTTGAATCATACAAAATGTCCTCTGACAAATTCCAAATTGGAAGACATGTAGTCCACAAGTTTTTTTTTGAATTTGGGAAATTCGTTGCACTTTCTGAATAATTGCAAAAAAAAAAAATTTTAATGTAAATACTAAAAGTAAAATATAAATAAAAAATTAACATATTTTTTACCTTTTCTCCAATATTCGATGTCATCTTATATATATATATATATTTTTTTTTTTAAAGCAACTGAATTTAAAAACTTATCTCGCATAGATTTCAGTTCTGAGTGAATTTGACAGTTCAATTTCAAATCTTTTCACATGCCTACTTTACAGAAACACTTTTTTCTCATTTTTCCAATAAATGTGAGAAAAACGTTACGTGACAGATAGTTCTCACAAAATAAAGTTACAGAACCAGTCGAATGCGAGAAACAATATTTTGTGTCAGTTCGCAACGTTTTTGTTTCATTTTTATACGTTCCATGTGAAAACTTTCCGATGTGAGAGTTACAGAACATAGCTACTGGTGTTTTCTTCTACACAAGCATTAAACATATCTTGAATGTTGCTTTGCAAGAAAACTACTTGATAATTTACGTTATCCGTATTGTATATTAAGCTCCATTGGACACTATCAAGCTTATGACTTAGTAGCATATGATCCATATTTTGGAAATCCCTAAATGTGTAATGGATGTTTTCATGGCTTACAGATTTTTCATATATAAGAAACATTAAATCATGTCTAGAAAATACAGGTGCAAATATTTGGTCATTCGGATTTTGGCTCACAAAAAAAAAAAAAAAAACATCTAGAAGAATATTGGAACCATTTGGCATTGTTGTATTTACTGGTAAAAGGCCAAGTATTTGCATTGGATCTGAGAGAGTTGATTCAGTTAGAAAATTACTGTTACAATCCCCGGCTATGATTATGTAATGATAAGTTTTAAATTTTTTTCATTAAATATATAAAATCAAGATTTTGTTCAGATGTATATAACCTTTTATTTGGTATATAAGCAGTGCCTATAAGTATTTTCTTTTCGTTAAGTGTATTTATTTCACTTTGACTTTTTGTATCAGATTTAAATTTCTGTATAAAGCAAATTTCTTTTCTCACATAAATAGATACACCTCCAGCTTTATTTTCCCTATCCCGACGATAGGTATAATATCCAGGCAAATTATATATATTATCACTTATTTTGCTACCACACCAAGTCTCCGACACACATTCAATGTCAATTCCAGAAGCAATAAAGAGGTATCTAAACTTTTCGACAAGTACATTAATTACCAATGTAATTAATCATGGAAAATGTGGGCTGAATCGCCAGCCTATGAAAATCGCCAAAACTAAAAGTCACCAAAACCGAAAATCGCGAAACAGAACAATTACCAAATGTATACTGTAGTTTATGTTTAACCTTTGAGAAATATAACAATGAATATGTTTGTGACGTTAAAGAAATACATTGTATGTATTGTGTTGAGAAAATAAATGTTTGGAGTTTTTTCTTTTTTTTGTTTTCATTGGCGATCCCTGCCATTCATAAGCCCCACCCCCATACACTTACAATATATTCGTTATTTTTTTTTTTATTAACAACAGGATTGTTTACCAGGAATAAGTTATTAGACAAAACTACGTTCGCTGGGTCAGCTAGTAAGCTTATAAACAACAAGTAAGAGTGTCAAATTCGGCTGTAGCGTTTCTTTGATAACCTGCACTTGCAACTTAAACTCAATATTACAACCAATGTTGGACACGGCTGCCACTTTAAAACTGCTGCCGATAATGAAATTTTAAATCTTCGAATTCCAACTAAATTTGAAGTTGATTGCTTTTCTTTTTTCCCAGTTTCCATCACAACTGGAACTACTATCAACAAACATCATCTTTCTTTTACTTGAGTTGAAAACCTGCAAGACATAAGACAACTTTTTCAAACGGTAATTTTTAAAATAAAAGTATTAAAAACGTTTTTAAAAATGGTAACTTTTTACAAAGAAGAGACTTTTTTATATCAAGGCTGCTTTTCTAAAAAATGCCACTTTTCTAAAAAACGGGATAATTAAGAAAAAAGTTATTTAAAGAAAACTTTACGTTCGTAAACATGGATAGTGTTTTTTGAAAAAGTACTTTAAGACGAAGTATTTTTGGAGAAAAGGTACCTTAAAAAGGAACGTTTATAAAAAGGGATATATACTTTCTTTCATATTGGCGATTGGCTTTATTATATCGTGATAACGATGAAATAAATCTGGCATTATTTGCTTAGGCTAATATGACACGTGCAGTATACCATAGACACACCCTCATGAAGCAAATACCATAACTACAATGACATTAACAATAAAAAGAAATACAGCATATATATATCATAAGAAAATCAACACCTTCAAGAGTTTTTTCATATCTTTCATAACTCGTGACTTCTTGGATAGACTTTGATGATTTTAAATATAAACTCCTTCGGTATGTTAGTAAACGATTTTGTGTAACAAGGAAAAGTCTAGCTTAGTTATTGACAAACGGTCATCACTAAATCAACTTGCCTTGTTATAAAGACCAAGAAATTATACAGTTTTGGTGTCTTCGAAATTTATTTCGATTAGTTACAAACGGAATCACAATTCTATATTTACCCTCTGTATAGCGGTGAATTTTACTCAAATATTGTTTCGTAATCTCCTTACATGTCAATTCATTTCCAGAAGTATATAAAATTTATTAATTAACTTAATGAAAGGAATCGTTAATAAACTAATTAGTTATATCAAACATCAACAAGATTAAACTTATTCATATATAGGCAGATATAAATTGAATTCAAAGAATTTTTAAATTTTAATGGAAGTATTATTAATAAGTATGAACAAATAATATCTTTTGCGAAAGAGTTTCAAACGAAAATAAAAGTTGAGTAAGTCATTAATTAAGCATGAGTGGTTTAAATCAAAGTTTGAATTTATATTTAAATAGCCTTCTGCATGATTTACTTCATTCATGTAACGACGTTTTGTCTCTAATTGATTTGTTTTACTTTTCAAATAATAAACACTATCATAATTAAGATATAAAAATTCAAAATACTGTATTCTGTATTTTTGGGGCGTAGCAGGAATAAACGTGTTTCTACCAATTTTTAAAGAAAACGGCGCACAGTGGGACCTTCTGAATTTTTTCGTTGCAAAAATCATAACTTTTAAACTAACTAACGAGTTCTTTACCTTTAAAGTGAGTGCTGGCGGACGGACCACAGGGGGCATCAGTATATCCTATCAAAGTCCAATATTATTTTGGTGCTGATATTACATGTTGCAAATATTAAGATAATGTGCTTAAATTTGGAACTTTGTAACGAATTTTCTAAGAAGAAAAGGCGAACTGGTATAATTCCTTTTGGGGCAGGGCTACCTATAGGAACCGGCCGTGCTCAGGGCTGGGAGTGTGTTCTTGCCCCATCGGAAATATTTATACGTTACATGAAAACTTAATTTAGGTAGCAGAGATCAAATCAAATAAAAATACCAAAATGATGACATAAAAGAAACATACAAAAAAAAAAAAAAAATTTTTTTTTTATGTAAATGCAGTAGCTAGTTGCAATTGCTACTCACTCATATACCCACCCACCTTGCTGACTGTAGACGATTCGGTAGTCAGCCCATATCGAAAATGAAATTTATACTTACATCCCTATATTGACTTCACCTTTCGTAATAATTACACAAAAAATTATAGTTTCATATTGAAAATCTTCATTTCACAAATTAATAAAATAAAAAAAAATCTAAATTTAATTTATAGTAATGAATGTGAATTATAAAATTAATTATCATAAAAAAAAATTATTATCAAATTATTTGAAGTTAAATAAAATATATAATTTTAGCAATGAGAATGGTCAGCTTTTTAATTGTATTCAAATATTTAATTCATTTCATAAGAAAAGAAAAGCTCAAAGTAATTATAAATTTAAATTTGCAAAAATAATGTTTGACGTTTATAATGTCAAAATTTATTTTAAATGTCTATTTTATTATGATAAATTTTACGTTTCAAAATCCTCTCAATTTAATAAAAAAAAATTTCGGACATTTTATTGGGAGGGAATTTATATATGTATGTGTTATTTTTTCCTCCCCCTTTTGTTTTGTGTAATAAAAATTTGAAAATTAACAATACACAAATTTAATGTAACTTACATTTTATCCAAAGTTATCTGCAGGCGCCGGTAGACGTAGAGGATGTTGTTACTGTTAAACTTTAAATTAAATATCAAATTTCAAATTTTGTGTATGTGAAATAATAAAATTTAAAATATAATTATGAATTAATTTGAAGTTATGTAATGAAATAAATAAAATGTAAATTATTAATTAGATTATTTTGATGATTAAGTTAAAAGAATTAGATTTTAGATTTAAATAAACATAAGCAAAATTAATTGAATTTTAAGCAAAAAAAAAAAAAAATTAAATAACAAAAAGTTATAAAATTTAAATTTATATATCGATTTCCCGTTAAGACTCAATAGTCTCTTGTAATTTTATTTTCAGAATTGCGTGAATTCTTACGAATATTTTACCATGCAAATAGAATATCTTGCAATGTCCTTGTTAATCTTGATATTTGTGTTGTGGAAAATTAACTTTAGTGATATATTCTTGTTATCTTGAAGGCACCAAATTTTAGTAGTCGGAAATGATTTTATTTTTGTGTAAGCCTTTTGGCTATGCAAAAAGAATATATAGGACACACACAAGTAATCCTATTTTAATATAAAAAAAAATTGTAAGAAAGTTGTTCGTAACAAAAAAAAAATATCACATATGTATATAATTACCTTGACTATCCTCTTTCTTATTATTTTCATAAAATTTATGAATATTTATCATAAAGAAAAATATTTATACCAAAAAGAATTATTTTTTCTTTTGACAATATTCGCCGAGTAAAATTATTTATTTTCCACTAATTATTCACTTGGTGTTCACTCTTTGAAAATTTTCCACTAATGAACAATATATTTCCTTTCCAAATTTGACAAATAAAAAAAATCGACAACAGACAGAAACTACAATAACTAGATTAAAAATAAGAAATAAAAAATCAAGTAAAAAAAAAATTTTAACAACGACAGTGTTTGAATTTTTATTTCTTTTCTTATTCTTTTTTTTTTTTAAATATGCAAAAAAAATTTATTGAGTAAAATTGGAAAACATCACACCTTAAAGTGTCTTTGACCCAAAGACGAACCCTGTTTAAATTTGTTGAAATCGGCCCATATTTGAACCTAGTCCCCATACAAATGTTCCCTCAAAATTGGTTTTAATGCAATTGAATGTAGCAAATGTTATACTTTTGCGATGAAATATGAATCGTAAGGGTTTATTTATTAGGTCACGGCGAGATCTATAAAAAAAATCTTGGAAATCGGTCCATGTTTGGACCTAGTCCCCGTACAAATTTATTTTTTTTTAATGTGGTTAAAATGCCACAAAATATGACAAAGTTGATAATTTCTGTATTGTATTTAAAAAATTTAAAAAAATATTGCAAAAAACACTGTAAAATTTTAATGAAATCGGACCACTTTTGGACCTATTTTACTGATTATTTTATAAAGAAAAGCACCCAAAGTTCCCAAAATTCTAAATTTCACATTGAAATTTTGTTAGTTAATTAACCACTCAAAAACTTATAATTTTACAATACATATTGTTTAAATCCGAAAGTCTAGAAAAAAAAAAATGCCACTCTAATATAACATGTTAAACTAATATTAAATTTTTTATTAATATCACAGTTACACATATTTGAATATTTTTAGTATTAATATATAAATGATGTAGTTATTTAGTTAATTAGTATATTTTTTTTTAAATTAGTATAATTTTTTTTATTAGGTAGTTCTCTTTAAAATAGTCATTAACACTGGGAGCGATATTTAATAGACTTAACATATCGGAGTTATAATTATGTTCTTCCAAATCCTTTCGAGATCTTACATGTTTTCGTGATGAAACTAGTGGGTCTGAAAAGGCCGCCAACATATTGAAAAGGTCCTCAGTATTCGTTGTTTTAAATTTCGTTGATTTAAATTTTTAAGTGCAAATTTTTTATTATGTTAAATTCACTTTTGAGCTGGCATCAGGTCAAATGTTTCTAAATGTTGGAAAATACATATATTGTAAATTTTCGACCTTCGGAAAATAATCTAGGTAGCGCAAACAAATTTTGTTTTATTTGTTTCATTTTTAGTGTAAGTTTCTTATTATGTTGAATTCATTAACAAAATTTGAACACTGAAATTTTTGGGCCGTTTAAAAATAGTACAGGTAGCGCAAGTGAATTTATGATTGTGCTGAATTCATTAATAAATTTGCACTTTTTATTATTGCCAATACATAAAAATAACAAAACAAAATATGAAAAAATTAAAATTTCTGGTTTCAAGCACCAAAAAAAAAAAAAAAATTGGTGAAAAATTAGATAAAAATCTGCTAAAATTTGGTAATATTTTGTATTTTATAGCCTTTGAAACAAGCCATATAACTTTAAAATCGATTATTTTTTCACTGAGTTATGGCAAAACACGTCTACCTATCTATCCAGTGTATTTCAAGATGTTTTTAGATAGGCAAGTATATGCAGCCAAGCCGAGTTTAACTAGTTAGAATATTGTATTAGTAAACCATTTTAGGTAATATCTAAGTAAACATATTTAAAAATTTTTGGTTCTATTCTATCAAAATAGCAAAAACTACCAAAATGTAGTTTATTTGAAAAACTGAGACTGTAGAAAAAGTGAATGACCAAATAGCATCATTTTTATCTTGTTTTTTTATAAGCTAAAAAATCCATTCAAACAACACCAAAAGCATTATAACTGGTTTACTGTTTTGCCCACAATGTGGTTTGAAAGAGAATATTTTCCAAAAATTTTTTTCTAAAGGCCAAAAAAAATTCCAACTTTGCGGAGCTCTATCATCCATATTTATCCGATTTTAAAACCATCAATTGATTCTTAATCTGTGAGAAATCCTCTATCCCATACATTCATTGATTTTACTGAATGCTTCTACCAAATTTTTGATTTTTACCACGCTATTTGGGGAAGGCGCCACTGTACGGCATAGTGTAATTTTAAAATTTTTAAAGTTTCTATAGTTTTAATTTTCCAATTCTACAAATATATTCTAAATTGGCAAATCATTTTCATTAGTTTTTTTTTGGTCAATTTAATGTGGTAAGTACTTATGAAATGCGTATGCGAAATATATATAATTAGCCGAGAATATTCTTCCAAGCCATTTAAGTTGTCAATAGTAGTATATTAATAAAAAGTGAGGTATTTTAGTTCACTACATAATCGAGATCGAAAAAAATTTTAAAATACAATTATTGTAAGGCAAACAATTAAACAGCAGACTCCGGGTAAACAAAATTTCTCAAAAACTCTTCATCATAAATATTTCCAAATTTTATTGACAAATCTCATGGAAAGAAATGAAGTATATGTTATTCCTGGATTAATATGTTGTGGATACATGAATCATATCCCACGAATTTTAAATTAAATATTTCTAAGATAGAAAGCGTGTATAAATGACATCCTCTGGTTAGATATTTACTTAACTCTCCATCTAGCAACACTTCTGGTACTCTTAAACGCATGATATGACATTTTCTATGAAAAAGACATTTTAAAATTTTTGTTTTATTATTTTATTATTTTTTTTTAATTAAAGTGTTGATAAATAAATTAAAATATTTTTTTTTTTGTACTAACATAATTGATTTTTAATATAACCGCATTTATATCCTTTTCGTTGCCTACTTGTGCTCTAGCTTGAACATCCGCGTATATCTACAAATAGAGATTAGTATTAGAAGGTAACAAAACAAATGTTAAATTCGAACAACTCGTTTAAAATGTGTTCAAACAATAAAACAGCTAAAAAGAACCCAAAATAAAGTTTATGTCTTCATGATTTCTTGTAATTTCAGTACAAGGTCCCTACGGACCTTGTCAATAAAAACTAAACTATTAGGCGTATCGCGTATGAGTTTTCTTTTAAACGATTTCTGACAAAATTTTCTTGGAAAACAGGGTAACTTTTGGGGTACCTTGTCCTGGCCGAAATAGGAGTAATTTGAGTTTGAATATGAACCGAAGGGTTAAAACATTTTTTGAGTACTTCGTCGTAAATACTGAAATCTGCATACATAGAGGAATTTTTAACAAAATTAAGTTATTTATAAAAATCATAAAAATAAAAATTTTACATAGTCCCACAATTGAGTTAAACTGAGCAGATGTCAGTTCGATACTACAATATTAAGAGAATTTTGTTTTTATAATATTTTCTAGTTTTAAAAATAATCTAATAATTTTACTTAATAATTCTTAACCATGAATTTTTAGTTTTTCCTCTCAAAACTTCATGATTTATAATGTGAGTTATAATGATAAATGCCTGCTTAGTAATTTCATGCTATTACTCATACTGAAAACTCCACATAAAACGTTGTACCTTAAGTCTTACTTACATACATGTAAAAAAGTTGTTTTAATGTATTTTCTTTGTAAGAAAAGTTTATCAAATAACTATGAGACTTAAGCAAAAAAAGAAAAAAATATGTCATGCATGCACATTAAGTAATTACATACACAAATTTTAATGAATTTCCTACAGATGCATTGAAGAGTCTGTTTGGTGTTTAAAAATTCCTCTACATATGTTAAGAGATTAAATCTTATAGTAAAGATTTTATATTTTATAAACGAATTCATTGTGGTTTCAGGTTTTCTTAGTTCTCAAAAATGTGGATGCCTTAAAGAACTTTTCCTTTTTCTTTTTTGCACGCATATGGTTTGTAATTTTTTTGCATTATTCATACGCATCGTTGTACATTTCACTTTTGTATGCAATATTCAGCAACACTCTCATTTTGGATGTGTATTAGGGTTATAACATTCTATGTTGCAAAATTTAATTTTGAGTGAAAACTACCTGTACGGAAAGAAGTTTCTAAAAACTTGCAGACCTTTACCAATATGTGGTTTGGGTACAATGACTTTGTGCTGCTGTTTGTAACTACCAAAAATATTTAACCTAGACCCATCTTTTATTTTACCGATCGATTCAGAATCACTTTCTGAGTCGATTTAGCGATGTCCGTCCATCCGTCTGTGTGTCCATGTAAATTTTTTAATCAAACTACAGGTCGCAAATATGAACGTGTTTTGATGGAGATTGGTATATAAGCTTCAATCGGCCATAGGATAAAAGCTATTCAAATTGGTGAAAAGCGGTCCATGTTCAGACCTACTCCCCATACAAATGACCCCTATGAAATCAACATAAATTGCCATAAGATCCAAACTATGACATAGATCATAGTCAAAATGGGTTTTTATGTGTTTGTTGTATCCATTAATTAGTAGTCCAAAAAATCCGTACAGGACAAATCTTAGTCATAGGCCCCATATAGAGCTGCTTCCCGATCTTCAATTAAATCTATCAAAAAACAAAAATATTGCACAGATTTTTCTTAAATTTGGTTTGAGTATATTTTTTCAAAATATAAGTGACTTTACCAAGCATGGTCAGGATCGGTCCATTTTTTGACCTACTAACCATATAAATATAGCACCCGTAATGAACTTTTTCTTTTTCTGCAGCCAAAAAAATTAATAACAATGGCACTCAAATTTAGTTTATGCTTATTTTCTATATCCAATTATTTGGACCGAAGAGATAGGATCTCTAAGCCATGGTATAGGATATCGTATAGTCGGTCTAGGCCGACTATAATTTCTTACTTGTTTTTAATTGTATAATAAAATTAATTAGTTCTGAGGCGCTTGAAAATTAAATTAAAAAAAGTAATTTTTATGAAAACTTTTTCGTAAGATAAGGTTATTTTGAAGAAAAGTTCCCTTTTATGGAAAAGAACATTTTAGGAAAAGGAATTTTTTGAGAAAAGGTACCTTTAATTTGTTTTTTAAAGAAACTTGTTAATTACGCTATTCTACAAGAAACCCCTCTTTTGTAAGAATACGATTTTTTTAAGGAAAAGTACTTCTTAAGGGAAGCGATGTTTAAAAAAAACATTTTAAAGAATCTGTAAGAATAGCTATTTTTTTTAAACAAAATTAACTCTTTTAAGAAAATAAAAGTTTTTAGAAAAAGGAAGTTTTTATTTAAAACAAACTTTAACCCGATGCGCTTCGCTTCACTTATCGTAACGATATATATAACTAGGAATCCATGCTGTAGAAAACTAGTTTACTTATTTTTGGCTGTTTCTGATTTTGGCGATTATTTTTTCAATTTTTGATTTTGGCGAATTTTGATTCTGGCTATTTTTGGTATCCGCGATTTTTGATTTTGGAAATTTTTGTGATTTTTATTATTCACAATTTTGAATTTTGGCGATTTTTTTTTTTTTTTTTAGGATTTACGGTTTTGGCAATTTTAATTTTTTTATTTTTTTTTATATTCTTCATTTTTAATTTTAGCGATTTTTGATTTCGACATTTTTTGACTTTAGCGATTTTTGTTTTTTAAATTTTTGATTTTGGCGATTTATGATTTTTGTTGAGTTTTTCTTTGCGATTTTCACGTTTTGGCGATTTTTGATTTTCTCGTTTTTTTGTAGTTTGCGATTTTTATTATTCGGGTTTTTTGGTCGTGGGTGCACAGTGTATCAAATGACTGATTTTTGAGGCAAAAATTAAATTTTTAAAGTTAACTATTTGAAAAAAGTGCTGATGGCATTTTGTATTAAACATTTTAAATTACTCAAAAATAAAAAAAATGGAATCAGGTCGCAAACCATGAGTAAAAGTTCTATTTTTCTGGTTCGTTTTGTTCTCTAACATTCAGCTTTATAGTGGCTGACATTTAAAATTTTGTTTGACAAAATATTATAATCTTAAGAAATTTGTCTAAAATGTAAAATATTAAAAAAATATATTATTGAGAAGTTTCATAAAAAGTTGATATCTATAATATTAATAGGTTAGGCGATTTCTTGTGACGGATGTTTTGTTGTACCGTTTTATCCCGATTTTGGACAAACGTATATTATTTGAAAGGTATTTTTTTAATCGTTTTGCAGATTTACAGATTTCAAAATTTTTTCCTTTATTTTGAGTAAATTGCATTTAAAGTTGCTACCAACACATACATAAAATTATACAATGCTCTGTGTGTGTTTATAAAATTTGTTAATGTGGATGTAATAAAAATGAGTTTGTTTGTTTGTATTGATTTGCAAATTGGCTATAATTACCTACCTTTGATGAAAAAATCAAATTTCCTAGAATTTGCACTCGAATTTCGAGGGCTAGAATTTGCTAGTATTAAATAATTTATTGTGACAAATTGTATTGTCTTTTATATGTAGTTTTTGTTGCCGACTGTGTGTTTTTTGGATAGTTCTGTTTTTATTCGGACGTATTCGTTAAACATTATGTATGTGGAGTGAGGTAGTTCTGTTTACTTTCATGCAGGAACTGAAACCGAACCCGAATCCAAATGGCTCCAAGTTCGCTGTTTAAAATAACTTTGAACCCGAACCGAAACAAAAATGTATCTATGTTCGGGTTCAAAATTATAAAAAAATATGTATAAAAACGTAACATTTCTTGCATTCCACAAAATTAGAAAAAAAAACAAAATAAAATAATGGGTAACCAATGCAAATAGAAGCGACGCAAACCGTGTGTTAGTATATTTTAACTTTCTTAAAGTAAACGCGTTTTACTTGTTGCTAGAATTAGCTGTTAAATTGAATTTAGTAAAGTGAGTATTCACTTTCAAATTTAAAAATTTAATTTCAATTTTTTGATTTTCTTAATTTTCTTAATTTTCGAAAAATATATTTGTTTATTTCTATATTCTGATAACGCAAATATGAAATAAAAGGAAAACATACTACAACTATTGGGCAGCATATACAACGGAAGCATTCTGAACTCTAGAAAAATGCTCTAAATCAATTGTCGACATCTAAATTGAGTCAGATCACCAACAAAAGGGGCAAGAGCGGAGGAAAATATGCTTGTGCAGTGTTTAAATGTTATCAAGATGAAAACGTGTAAAAAAAGTTTCATTGATTTTTGCGTAAAATTAGTAATCTTTAATGGCCGTCTTTTTACAATCCTTGAAGATTCTGGCATAAAGGAAATAATCGATCCCGATGTGAATGCACTTAAAGTATCAGTTAATAGCAATAATATAAGTGATCTTGTTAACAATAAAGCAATGGATATTTGTAAGAAACAAAATTATATGTGAAATATCAAAAAACAAAATTGATTTTGCGTCTTGGTCAATTTATTGTAGGGATAGATATTCAATATATTTTTGACGGAAAAATAAAACTACGAATTTTAGACGTATACGAAGCTCAAAACCGTCACACAGGAGCGTACATAAAAAATCATATCATTAGCGTTCGTGAGTGTTAAGACATCAAATTGCAGCAATTACATCAGATTATGGAAAAATATTTGATCAAAACCTGCTTAATTACTAAAAGACGACTATGGAAAATTTGTCATGGACGAATTTAACGCATCTGAAGCAAATTCACATCAAAATATTATTCATTTCAGATGTGTTCCATATAGTTCACAATTGGCAGTACTCAACGTTAATCTAATCTTTTGTTTAAGAAAGTACTTGATCATTGCAGAGCTGTTTGCAAAAAATCGCGAACACTAAATATTTCATCTTTAGCTTAGAAGCTGAACTTGAAAAAAGCCGTACTAGACTGTCAAACTAGATGGAATTCCAGTTATGACATGATTCAAGCCTTAGTGGAATATAGAACTTTTTGGAATTAATGGATGCTGAATTAACTGTGAATGATAATATTTGTAAAAATATTAATCTGTTAAAATATTAACCTTGAAACTACAACAAGAACAAGATGAAATTAGGCGATTTTTATAGAATATGGCTTAGTTTCAAAATACAGCTAACAAAAGATTACAAAACAAAATCATTTTGAAAATAACTATATTTAAATATTACAAAGAGAGAAAACCACTTTATTACTAATCAAATTTCGATTGCCGATTTAAGTTAATGTTAAGTCCCGTAGATATTGAAAATGCTAAAAACCATATTTTAAAAATAATAAAAACAATACAAATAGAAAGAGAAGAACACAATTTTATGAGAGAACCAATTTCTTCTTCTCCAGAGAATGATAAAGATAAGCTCGAACCACTTCTAAAAAAAGGGGATAGATTTTCTAAAACAAATTCCACAAATGTAAATGTCACCATTTCGAATGAAAGTAAAATATATGAAAAATATCCCAGACTGGGAAAAGAAAAAAACATTTTACTATATTGGTTGCATCATAAAATGCAAAACCCATTATTGCATCAAGCGGCTCAGATTATATTCGCAGTACCTGCTAAAGAATAAACTTAAAAGAAGAAAATTTTAAAAATATATTTATAAAAAAATTAAACGAAAATTTCTTTGAAAAATAAATAAATTTCCTAATAGTAAAACATTTATAGCTTTTCATTAACCTTTTCATTTAAGTGTTCACTCTCAGGAGAATAACGATTTACAACTTATTATTGAAAAACACCTTGAAGATGAAAAATCTAGTACCTGTGAAAAATATAATCATATATATAGAACCATCAATATTAAGGGAATCAAAATTACATACCCAACATCCTGCACCCGACAAGAATCGCTAGTCTTCTCAAGACTAAAGCTTGGTCATACTAAAATCACCCATCAACACTTGTTAAATAATAACAAGTAAGAAAATTATAGTCGGTCTAGACCGACTACACGATACCCTATACCATGCGTTTAGAGACCCTATCTCTCAGACCCAACTGACTGGATATGGAAAATAAACATAAACCAAATTTGAGTCGGATTTTTATTAATTTTTTTGGCTGCAGATATGAAAAAGTTCATATCGGATGTTATATCCATATGGAGACTTGGCCCAAAAATGGACCGATCCTGACCATGTTTGGTAAAGTTTCTTGTATTTTGCAAAAATATATACAAACAAAATTTGAAAAGAATCCGTGCAATATTTTTGTTTTTTGATAGATTTAAGTGAAGATCGGGATGCAGCTCTATATGGGGCCTATGACAAAGAGTTGTCCTATAGGCATAATTTTTGGACTACTGATTAGTGGATGTAATGAACGCATACAAACCCAATTTGAGTAAGATCTGTATGACAATTTGGATCTTATGGCAATTTATGTCGATGATGATTCTGATTCGATCGGTATAATAAAAAATGGGTCTATGTCAAATACTTTTGGTAATTACAAATAGCAGCACAAAGTCATTATACCCAAACCACATAGTATAAAAATGCACCCTACTGTAACAGCTGCAATACACCACAATCTATAAACCATATATTAGATCAATGTCAAAATTACACTACAGAAAGAATAGCTACATTTGGACAAACCCTACCAAGCTCATTGCTAATAAATCCAACGCATGTAAACGTTACTAGCATTTATTATTTCATTAAAAAATGTAAATTATTAAATATGATTTGAAATAATTCTATATTGTTTATTTGTAAATACTAGTTGTAGAGTACTGTATTACTGTTTTTCTGTACTTCCCTTTAAAAAATTATTTTTTATTTTTTTTTTTTTATGTAAAATGAATTTTTCTTTTTGTCAATTTTTATGAAATTTTTTTTTAATAAATTGAAGTTTTTCATTACAGTTATGTGTTTAATATTTAAAATAAAATAAATAATATCTCCACACTAGTACATAAACAGAAAATAATTTAATGTCGGAGTTGAAGGCCTTAGTTGCTAGTACTCTATATCATTTTATTATATAGTAACATTTGTTGTATTATATAATGCTAATAAAAATAAAAAAAAATAAAAATATTCCGAGCTTTAACAAGTTGCATGCGGGATTTTTCTTTAATACTGCTAAATATCAATATCATGATTTCTAATATTTTTGTATTACCCATTCGCCTGGTGAAGGTAAAACTTTATTTTTCCAAAAAACATATGAAGCTATAACCCTAGTGTACATATTCGTTAACCTGTTTTTATGGCTTGGATGCAAAAGAGATTTTGTTTTTTATATGAAAATGAGAGATTTTACTAAGCTTTTGCTTTTAGATGAGGTCTTATGTAGCGAGTTTTATTTACTTATAGAGTACAAAGTATCAGTGCATTATACATGTGTTTTTTTTTTTCATTATATTAACTAACAGTTTTTTACAAAGTTGAAATAAATTATACTCATATGCAGATAACAAAAAATATATTTTCGTTTTATACTCTGAAGGAAAATATGTTAGATTCTGGAAATAAATCCAAATCTCGTAAAATTAAATAATGTTTAGCTCGTAGGCTAAAATCTGAGTGACTTCATTTTATACTTTGGATTTATTGGATAAAAAATTTGGATACAGTGAGGAGACCGCGTCCAATTTTTTCATATCAATACGAGGCAACAAACCATAGGACTGTCCCAGACTAAAGAAAAAAAAAACGTTGCATGTTTTTGCATTCCATTTACATAAGGGAGCCAATATAAGCTTGCATAATATGTACGCATATTTTCGAAAACGAAAAAGTAGGAAAAAACTCTTCATTTTCATTATATGTATTTTCCGGAAAAAAAAATATGTTTTTAGGTAGCTAATTTAAATTTCTCACAGCGAATGATTCATCATAACAACATGCAAAAAAAGCAAATCCAAAGCACAGCATATGAAGAATTTTTAAATTTAACCCAACTTCTGCGACAAATGTAGGTAGAATTATGCTTGAATAACATGGTTTCATTTTGACTTAAAATAGTTGTGACAATGTGAAACAAGGTCCTTGGCAAAGTCATTCAAAGGTTGTTATATTCGTAATATTAATTTAAAAACTTTGTTTATTTATAGTCTTTTATGAAAAAACTAGCTTACCGAAAAGACTAACCAATGTAGCAATGTAGGCAAACTTAAGAATAAATTTAAAGAATTTTAAAGCGACTGTGTAAGGATAGATGTATAGCATTTATAACTATACTGGCTGTAACCCGATCCGCTTCACTACACCCATAGCAGTGAAATAAAATATTATATTTATTTTTGGCGGTTTTTGATTTTGCCGATTTTTTGTTTTGACTATTTTAGATTTTTGGTGATTTTAGACTTTGGCGATTATTGCTTTTTGCGATATTTGATATTGGCGATTTCTGTTCTTTGCGATTTTTTATTTTGACGATTTTTGATTCTGCCGATTTTTTATTCGCGATTTTATCTTTCTCGATTTTTGATTTTGGCGTTTTTTGTTATTTTTGTTATTCGCGATTTTCGGTTTGGACGATTTTTGATTTTGGATATTTTTGTGGTATGTGATTTTTGCTATGTGCGATTTTGGATTTGCCATATTTTTTTTTGTTGCTATTTTTGATTTTTGCGATTTTTAATTTTGGCGATTTTTGTTAATCATGATTGTCCAAACTACATATGTTTGAACACTACAAATGAAGTTAATTTATCTCGTGTACTTACCTACATAATTGTATTACTAAAATAATTCAATGTAATTTACTTAAGCCACTAAATGGCATGTTGGAAACCCTTTAATGAACTTTTTATAAACTTTCCAATAAATTTTCTATTCCTTCGGCTTTTAACCGAAGTAGTTAGCACCATAAGCATCTAACATTTCACGTTTAAAAAAGACTTGTATTCTGGTAACCAGAGCGATCACTTGATCTGAAGCAAGTGCATTTGCATTTTTTTTTGAAATTGGTTTTAAATTTAATTATTTTACCCTTAAAATTATATCTAAATATAAATCTAAAAATAAACTTTGAACTAAAGTTATATCGTTTATGAAAATCCTCCCTCTTTTCATTTGTGTCGCAAACTAAGAAAGCAAGGATATCTCTACATCCTGTTGATCACAACAGTAGGCTAATTTCGGAACAAATTAATTCATGTTTAATGAGCTGAATTTTTAAATGAATGAGATGCTTTTGCTTATTTTTTGCTATAGAAATTTTTGTTTTTTGCGATTTTTGATGTTGGTAAAGTTTTGTTATTCGCGATTGTCGGTTATGGCGATTATTGCTTTTTGCGACATTTGATATTGGCGAATTTTATTTTTGCGATTTTTGATTTTGACGATTTTTGATCCTAGCATTTTTTTTATGGCGATTTTATTTTTCTCGATTTTTGATTTTGGCATTTTGTTTTTTTTTTTTTTGTTATTTTTGTTATTCGCGATTTTGGGTTTGGGCGATTTTTGATTTTGGCTATTTTTGTGGTAAGTGATTTTTGTTATATGCAATTTTGGATTTGCCATATTTTTTTTTTGTTGCTACTTTTGATTTTTGCGATTTTTAATTTTGGCGATTTTTGTTAATCATGATTGTCCAAACTACATATGTTTGAACACTGCAAATGAAGTTAATTTATCTCGTGTATTTACCTACATAATTGTATTACTAAAATAATTCAATGTAATTTACTTAAGCCACTAAATGGCATGTTGGAAACCCTTTAATGAACTTTCTATAAACTTTCCAATAAATTTTCTATTCCTTCGGCTTTTAACCGAAGTAGTTAGCACCATAAGCATCTAACATTTCACGTTTAAAAAAGACTTGTATTCTGGTAACCAGAGCGATCACTTGATCTGACGCAAGTGCATTTGTATTTTTTTTTGAAATTGGTTTTAAATTTAATTATTTTACCCTTAAAATTATATCTAAATATAAATCTAAAAATAAACTTTGAACTAAAGTTATATCGTTTATGAAAATCCTCCCTCTTTTCATTTGGGTCGCAAACTAAGAAAGCAAGGATATCTCTACATCCTGTTGATCACAACAGTAGGCTAATTTCGGAACAAATTAATTCATGTTTAATGAGCTGAATTTTTAAATGAATGAGATGCTTTTGCTTATTTTTTGCCCAAGGAATTTTTGTTTTTTGCGATTTTTGATGTTGGTAAAGTTTTGTTATTCGCGATTGTCGGTTATGGCGATTATTGTTTTTTGCGACATTTGATATTGGCGAATTTTATTTTTGCGATTTTTGATTTTGACGATTTTTGATCCTAGCATTTTTTTTTATGGCGATTTTATTTTTCTCGATTTTTGATTTTGGCATTTTGTTTTTTTTTTTTTGTTATTTTTGTTATTCGCGATTTTCGGTTTGGGCGATTTTTGATTTTGGCTATTTTTGTGGTAAGTGATTTTTGTTATATGCAATTTTGGATTTGCCATATTTTTTTATTGCTATTTTTGATTTTTGCGATTTTTAATTTTGGCGATTTTTGTTAATCACGATTTTTGCTTTTGCTTTTTTTGCTATAGAAATTTTTGTTTTTTGCGATTTTTGATGTTCAGAAATTTTTGTTATTCGCGATTGTCGGTTATGGCGATTTTTTATTTTGGCGACTCCGCCCATATTTTGGCGACTTCTCACATTGGTATGTACTGTACTTGTCAAAAGTTGTGAGACCGTTATTTTCATAGCAGTTCATATTTCTTGTGTATAGGAGGTGCCAGGCTCATTAGTCCGACCCGCTCATTTTTTGAGCAGCAGATGTTCATACATCCGTCTTCTATTATACTGATCGACGTATCTATATCTATATGAAACCTATATATAAACTAAAGTTCAAAAACAAAAAGTTTTCTGGATTAAGTGCCCTACAATTGGATCAGCACAACCGATTTTAAAGTTGAAGAAGTTCGGTGCATGGTCTAAGTTAGTCGTTATGGTTAGTATCGTCATTTTGGATTACTTCTTGAAAATAATGAAATTTTTTCCTTGTTTTTGACTCAAATTACTACCGGACCAAAAACAGAGAAAAGTCGAGTACGTCTAGACCGACTATACTTTACCCAATTACATGCGCTTGAAGATCATATCTCTTGGGTCCAACTACTTATATATAGAATATAAGCAACAACTAATTTGAGCTGCATGGTTTTATGCCTTCATATTTTCGACATGTAGTTTGATTACAAGGTTTACCTGAAAACACAGTGGGACGGACGGACGAACAGTGCTAAACCAACGCAGAAAGTCGATAAGTATAGTAAAACAGGGGTCCAGATCAAATATTTTTAGTAATTATAAACATCAGCACAAAGCCATTACACCCTAACCACATAGTAGTATAGGGTATAAAAACAACAAAGTTCGTTGTAAATATAACCAATTGCGTATTTTAACCTAAAATTTATGTTTTAGTATACCCTGTTGCGCTTCGCTACTACCTGGACAGACTTATGTCATGCTTTATTTAATAGTATTTTTTTTTTTTTGCTACGAAGCTTGTATTGCGCAACTAAAATATTTTTTGCGTAACTAATCACATAAATAACTTATAGGCTCGCACAAAGTCCCAAGAATCTCACTTTAACAGTACTTCAGATATATGGCATTTTATTTTTAATTTGTATGGCAGGTTCCACGCCTATTGGTCCGATACTGCCCATTTTTTGTCCGACTACTCACATTAATAATAGGTGGCATCAGACAAATTTGAAAAGCTCTATCTATCACAGTACTCGAGATATATAATATTGAACTATCCGGTCCCGCCCGTTTCTGGCGTAGCTAGTTATATTAACAATAGGTGACCTCACACAAATTTGCAAAGTTCTCCCTATCATAGTGCTCAATATATATGATATTAAAAATTTATTTTACGTGGGAGATGCTACGCCCACTAAAAATATTTAAAAAAAATTATATCCTATAGCACTTCCCACATCCGCAGTAAGACTCTGTGAAAATTTCAGGAAGATCAGATGGGTAGTTACGGAGATTACCTCCTACAAACAAACAAACAAACGAACACACATTACCTCTTTATTATATTAGTATAGAAGAATAGATAACATATTTTATATATCTTTTTTTTATATCAATGCTTGCTGATATACAATATTTTTTGTTCTTTCATTTGGTGCAACAATTATGAGATATTTCGGTATTTCCACTTTGGGGCAAGGTGCATATAACTTCACATGAGAAGAATATGGATCCTCCAATCTGAATCTGGCAACACTTAATTATTGGCCTTGGATTTAGAATATTATTTGGAAAATTTTCATTTTAGCGATTTTTGATTTGGTGATTTTTGGCGATATTGAGAATTTTGACTGGAGATATTTGTTTTTTTTTTTTGTTGCTATTTTTGATTTTGGAGAGATTATGCCCATATTTTCCACCACAACTCATTGATAATTAATGTAGTTGTCAAAAGTTTCAAGACTGTCGCTTTCATAATGGTTCATATATTTTGTATAGGAGGTGCCACGCCCACTAACCTTATCCCACCCAATCTTTATCGAAATACTTACGAAATTTACTTAGGAAATTTTATTTTTTCATTTAATAAAGATCCTAAACATATGCTTCACAATTCAACTCATTTCAAATGAAGAAAACAAAGTCAACACATTAACACAAATACACTAGCAAATTTAATAAACACACATAGCATTGTATAATTTTATATATGTGTTAGTAGCAACTTTAAACGATCATAACTGCAAAAAAATATTCCAGACGATGAAAATCTGTAACTTTGCGTAAAAGCTAAATGCCTTTCAAATGATAAATTTTTTGTCAAAATCGGGGTAAAACTGTGAAACCTATATCGGCCCCCAAGAAATCGCCGTGCCTATTAATATTATAGAGTATACATTAACTTTGTATGGGCGGTTCTATACCCACTGCTACGATTACGCCCATTTTTGTCCAACTAATCACATGAACAACTTATGGACTCACGCAATGTCACAAGGCTCTCACTTTTAAACTAATACAGATATATCAATTTTACAGTAATACTGATATTTACCATTGGTGTGATTCCTCCAATTTTGATGGACTCATACAAAGTGTGGAGCCTTTCCCTTTTATAGCACCCACTTGTTTGTGGTTTTTTTAAATTAAGTGTTTTTCCGTACGGAAGGTTAACTAGTTTTTTGCTTGAATTGTGCGAACTTTTGCAGATGAACATATGGAACTACAAATCAATTTATCTTAATCCGTGACCAGAATGTAAATTAACGTTGTTACATATAAACACAAGTTTATCAATTCTTTTACATATAAGTATAAACACATTTTTTATGATGTTCAATTTTGTTTAATAGACACAGATTTTAAACAATTTTAATGTGCGAAAATAAACATTAAATGTTATTTTCATAACAAATAATATAACTGACAATGAATTTGTATTTATTCGAATTGGTGGGATCACGTAATCCTGCATTTATTGACTAGAGTACAAACCAAACTTTTATAACACATAATCTTTTTTCCTACCTTAAGTGGTTTGAGAGCAATAACAAACACCTAAGTACTATGTGATTATGTTGTAGAAAAAGGTACTAAGTTATAAGAACATACAAATATGATACCCTATGGCTAACTATATTTCAAGAAGAGCTGATTTTTAAATAAATGAGACTCGTTTAATAAAGGGAAGTTTTTTTTAACTATTATTCTCTACGACAGCTATACTTGGAGATTAATGCTGCCCCTAATTTCAAGCAAGGTTTGAATTAAACCGAAAACAGAGATTTTTTTCGTTATCTAGTATAATATAATATAATATAATATAATATAATATAATATAATATAATATAATATAATATAATATAATATAATATAATATAATATAATATAATATAATATAATATAATATAATATAATATAATATAATATAATATAATATAATATAATATAATATAATATAATATAATATAATATAATATAATATAATATAATATAATATAATATAATATAATATAATATAATATAATATAATATAATATAATATAATATAATATAATATAATATAATATAATATAATATAATATAATATAATATAATATAATATAATATAATATAATATAATATAATATAATATAATATAATATAATATAATATAATATAATATAATATAATATAATATAATATAATATAATATAATATAATATAATATAATATAATATAATATAATATAATATAATATAATATAATATAATATAATATAATATAATATAATATAATATAATATAATATAATATAATATAATATAATATAATATAATATAATATAATATAATATAATATAATATAATATAATATAATATAATATAATATAATATAATATAATATAATATAATATAATATAATATAATATAATATAATATAATATAATATAATATAATATAATATAATATAATATAATATAATATAATATAATATAATATAATATAATATAATATAATATAATATAATATAATATAATATAATATAATATAATATAATATAATATAATATAATATAATATAATATAATATAATATAATATAATATAATATAATATAATATAATATAATATAATATAATATAATATAATATAATATAATATAATATAATATAATATAATATAATATAATATAATATAATATAATATAATATAATATAATATAATATAATATAATATAATATAATATAATATAATATAATATAATATAATATAATATAATATAATATAATATAATATAATATAATATAATATAATATAATATAATATAATATAATATAATATAATATAATATAATATAATATAATATAATATAATATAATATAATATAATATAATATAATATAATATAATATAATATAATATAATATAATATAATATAATATAATATAATATAATATAATATAATATAATATAATATAATATAATATAATATAATATAATATAATATAATATAATATAATATAATATAATATAATATAATATAATATAATATAATATAATATAATATAATATAATATAATATAATATAATATAATCTATACTAATATTATAAAGAGGTAATGTGTGTTTGTTTGTTTGTTTGTTTGTTTGTTTGTTTGTTTGTAGGAGGTAATCTCCGTAACTACTCATCTGATCTTCTTGAAATTTTCACAGAGTCTTACTGCGGATATGGGAAGAGCTATAGGCTATATTTTTTTTTAATATTTTTAGTGGGCGTGGCACCTCCTACACAAAGTAAATTTTTAATATCATATACATATATTGAGTACTATGATAGAGAGAGCTTTGCAAATTTGTGTGAGGTCACCTATTGTTAATATTAGTACCTATGCCGGAAATGGGCGGGATCGGATAAGTGGGCGTGGTACCTCCCATACAAGTAATAGTTCAATATTATATATCTCGAGTGCTGTGATAGATAGAGCTTTTAAAATTTTTTTGATGTCACCTATTATTAATGTGAGAAGTCGGATGCAAAATGGGCAGTATCGGACCAATAGGCGTGGCACCTGCCATACAAAGTAAATATAAAATGCCATATATCTGAAGCACTGTAATAGTGAGAGTCTTGGGACTTTGTGTGAGCCCATAAGTTATTCATTTGATTAGTTAGACAAAAAATGGGCGTGATCGGAGCAGTGGGCGTGGCACCACCCATACAAAGTAAAAATTTAATATCATATTTCTGGAGTACTGTAAAAGAGAGAGCTTTGTGGCTTTGCGTGAGCCCATAGGTTCTTTGTGTGATTAGTCGAAGAAAAAAATGGGCGTGATCGAAGCAGTGGGCGTAGCACCGCCCATGCAAAGTAAATATCTAATATCATATAACTGGTGTAATATAAAAGGGAAAGACTCTACATTTTGCATGAGTCCATCAGATATTAATGTGAATAGTCCAATAAAAATTGGGCGGGATGGGATTAGTGGGCGTGGCACCTCCTATGTAAAAAATATGAAGCACTACGAAAGCGACAGTCTTTTGATAAGTTCATTAGTTATCAATGTGATTTGTCGTGAAAAATATATCGCCAATATCAAAAATCGCCAAACCCAAAAATTGCGAAAAATAAAAATCGCCCAAAAAACAAAAATCTTTTAAATCAAAAATGGGAAAAAGCAAAAATCGCTAAAAAGGGAAATTGCCAAATGATATTCTAAGTTCAAGGCCAAAGTTAAGTGTTGCCAGATCTAATATGGATAATCCGTCTTCTTCTCATGGGCAGCTACATGTACTTTGCTCCAGTGTAGGAACGCCGAAAAATCTGATAATTGTTGTACCGAATGAAAAAAAAAAAACATTGTATATCAGCATCAGCCTGCATTGAAAAAAAAATTTACACTAATAATCTATACTAGCATAATAATAATGTGTGTTTGTTTGTTTGTAGGAGGTAATCTCCGTAACTACTCATCTGATCTTCCTGAAATTTTCACAGAGTCTTACTGCGGATATGGAGTGCTACAGCCTTAAGTTTTTTAAATATTTTTAGTGGGCGTGGCACCTCCCATACAAAGTAAATTTTTAATATCATATATATTAAGCACTATGATAGAGAAAGTTTTACAAATTTGTCTCAAGTCATCTATTATTAACATGAGTAGTCAGACAAAAAATGGGCGGGATTAGACAAACGGGCGCGGTACCCACTCACAAACTTAATATTAAATGTGATACATCGGAATTACTGTATTAGTGAGAGCCTTGGGACTTTGCGTGAGCCCTTCCATAACGATTCCGAAGGGGGAGGGGTAGGGGGAGGGTGTAGCGAAGCACACCGGGTTACATCTAGTATAATATAATATAATATAATATAATATAATATAATATAATATAATATAATATAATATAATATAATATAATATAATATAATATAATATAATATAATATAATATAATATAATATAATATAATATAATATAATATAATATAATATAATATAATATAATATAATATAATATAATATAATATAATATAATATAATATAATATAATATAATATAATATAATATAATATAATATAATATAATATAATATAATATAATCTATACTAATATTATAAAGAGGTAATGTGTGTTTGTTTGTTTGTTTGTTTGTAGGAGGTAATCTCCGTAACTACTCATCTGATCTTCTTGAAATTTTCACAGAGTCTTACTGCGGATATGGGAAGAGCTATAGGCTATATTTTTTTTTAATATTTTTAGTGGGCGTGGCACCTCCTACACAAAGTAAATTTTTAATATCATATACATATATTGAGTACTATGATAGAGAGAGCTTTGCAAATTTGTGTGAGGTCACCTATTGTTAATATTAGTACCTATGCCGGAAATGGGCGGGATCGGATAAGTGGGCGTGGTACCTCCCATACAAGTAATAGTTCAATATTATATATCTCGAGTGCTGTGATAGATAGAGCTTTTAAAATTTTTTTGATGTCACCTATTATTAATGTGAGAAGTCGGATGCAAAATGGGCAGTATCGGACCAATAGGCGTGGCACCTGCCATACAAAGTAAATATAAAATGCCATATATCTGAAGCACTGTAATAGTGAGAGTCTTGGGACTTTGTGTGAGCCCATAAGTTATTCATTTGATTAGTTAGACAAAAAATGGGCGTGATCGGAGCAGTGGGCGTGGCACCACCCATACAAAGTAAAAATTTAATATCATATTTCTGGAGTACTGTAAAAGAGAGAGCTTTGTGGCTTTGCGTGAGCCCATAGGTTCTTTGTGTGATTAGTCGAAGAAAAAAATGGGCGTGATCGAAGCAGTGGGCGTAGCACCGCCCATGCAAAGTAAATATCTAATATCATATAACTGGTGTAATATAAAAGGGAAAGACTCTACATTTTGCATGAGTCCATCAGATATTAATGTGAATAGTCCAATAAAAATTGGGCGGGATGGGATTAGTGGGCGTGGCACCTCCTATGTAAAAAATATGAAGCACTACGAAAGCGACAGTCTTTTGATAAGTTCATTAGTTATCAATGTGATTTGTCGTGAAAAATATATCGCCAATATCAAAAATCGCCAAACCCAAAAATTGCGAAAAATAAAAATCGCCCAAAAAACAAAAATCTTTTAAATCAAAAATGGGAAAAAGCAAAAATCGCTAAAAAGGGAAATTGCCAAATGATATTCTAAGTTCAAGGCCAAAGTTAAGTGTTGCCAGATCTAATATGGATAATCCGTCTTCTTCTCATGGGCAGCTACATGTACTTTGCTCCAGTGTAGGAACGCCGAAAAATCTGATAATTGTTGTACCGAATGAAAAAAAAAAAACATTGTATATCAGCATCAGCCTGCATTGAAAAAAAAATTTACACTAATAATCTATACTAGCATAATAATAATGTGTGTTTGTTTGTTTGTAGGAGGTAATCTCCGTAACTACTCATCTGATCTTCCTGAAATTTTCACAGAGTCTTACTGCGGATATGGAGTGCTACAGCCTTAAGTTTTTTAAATATTTTTAGTGGGCGTGGCACCTCCCATACAAAGTAAATTTTTAATATCATATATATTAAGCACTATGATAGAGAAAGTTTTACAAATTTGTCTCAAGTCATCTATTATTAACATGAGTAGTCAGACAAAAAATGGGCGGGATTAGACAAACGGGCGCGGTACCCACTCACAAACTTAATATTAAATGTGATACATCTGAATTACTGTATTAGTGAGAGCCTTGGGACTTTGCGTGAGCCCTTCCATAACGATTCCGAAGGGGGAGGGGTAGGGGGAGGGTGTAGCGAAGCACACCGGGTTACATCTAGTATAATATAATATAATATAATATAATATAATATAATATAATATAATATAATATAATATAATATAATATAATATAATATAATATAATATAATATAATATAATATAATATAATATAATATAATATAATATAATATAATATAATATAATATAATATAATATAATCTATACTAATATAATAAAGAGGTAATGTGTGTTTGTTTGTTTGTTTGTTTGTTTGTTTGTTTGTAGGGGGTAATCTCCGTAACTAGCCATCTGATCTTCCTGAAATTTTCACAGAGTCTTACTGCGGATATGGGAAGTGCTATAGGCTATAACTTTTTTAATATTTTTAGTGGGCGTGGCACCTCCCACACAAAGTAAATTTTTAATATCATATACATATATTGAGTACCATGACAGGGAGAGCTTTGCAAATTTGTGTGAGGTCACCTATTGTTAATATTAGTAGCCGCGCCGGAAATGGGCCGGATCGGAGAAGTGGGCGTGGTACCTCCCATACAAGTAATAATTCAATGTTATATATCTCGAGTACTATGATAGAGAGAGCTTTTAAAATTTGTCTGATGGCACCTATTATTAATGTGAGCAGTCGGACAAAAAATGGGCACTATTGGACCAATAGGCGTGGCACCTGCCATACAAATAAAATATAAAATGCCATATATCTGGAGTACTGTTATAGTGAGAGTCTTGGGACTTTGTGTGAACCCATAAGTTATTCATATGATTAGTTAGACAAAAAATGGGCGTGATCGGAGCAGTGGGCGTGGCACCGCCCGTACAAAGTAAATATATGATATCATATAACTGGTGTACTAAAAGAGGGAAGCTTTGGCACTTTGCACGACACCATCAGATCTTAGTATGAGTAGTCAGACAAAAAATTGGCGGGTTCACACCAATGGGCGTGGAGCTCCCCATGCAAAGTAACTATTAAATGTCAAATATTTGGAGTACTGTAAAAGAGAGAGCTTTGTGGCTTTGCGTGACCCCATAGGTTATTTGTGTGATTAGTCGAACAAAAAAATGGGCGTGATAGAAGCAGTGGGCGTAGCACCGCCCATGCAAAGTAGATATCTAATATCATATAACTGGGAAAGGCTCGACATTTTGCACGAGTCCCTCAGATATTAATATGAGTAGTCCAATAAAAATTGGGCGGGATGGGATAAGTGGGCGTGGCACCTCCTATATCAAAAATATGATGTACTACGAAAGCAACAGTCTTTTGACAAGTACATTAGTTATCAATGTGATTTGTCGTGGAAAATATATTGTCAAAATCAAAAATCGCGAAAACAAAAAACATATTCAAAAAAAAAGAATTAAAGAGGTAATGTGTTTGTTTGTTTGTAGGAGGTAATCTCCGCAACTACTCATCTGATCTTCCTGAAATTTTCACAGAGTCTTACTGTGGATATGGGAGTGCTACAGGCTGTAATTTTTTTAAAAATATTTTTAGTGGGCGTGATACCTCCCATACAAATAAAATTTTTAATATCATATATATTAAGTACTATGATAGAGAAAGCTTTGCAAATTTGTCTCGGGTCATCTATTATTAACGTGAGTAGTCAGACAAAAAAATGGGCGGGATTGGACAAATGCGCATGGTACCCCTATACAAACTTAATATTAAATGTGATATATCTGAATTACTGTGTTAGTGAGAGCCTTGGGACTTGCGTGAGCCTTTTCGTAACAATTCGGAAGGGGGGGGAGGGGGAGGGTGTAGCGAAGCGCACCGGGTTACATCTAGTTGATGTATAAAGTACAAAGGACAAAGAATAACATATCCAGCAAATGTCCTCCTTCAATGCACGATGGCTGTGGGCTTGTCAGTATAGAATAAAAATAAATGCAATGATGTTAAATATAGTGGACAGTTCTGATCACACTATCGAGAGCATACAGGGCCACGAAATGTTTAACGTATTTTTGGAATCATTTCACAGGCTGCATGGCTATACGGCTTGTTGAACTCAAACCAATATCATCTAATTTAGAAAAATATCACTCTGTTATTACGTCGTGATATCGATTTCCAATAACATTAGCTGCTTGACCAGCATCATTTTCGAAGACGCCTGCAGCCAAAAATCCGCACCGGACAGTAACACCAAAACTGTGACAATTTTGATGAATAACGAAGTTAGCAAGACTAAATAATTCTTCATTACTTAGCATGATTCTGTTCGAAAAATCAGTTCCTTTTGTTCACTTACTACAATCTGCAATAAGTCTCACAAATTAATTTATTTACAATTCAAATGGAAAAAATCTATTATAATATCTTTGTTAAAAAGTGGAAGTAATATCTCTGTTTAAAAGTGGAAGTAAACTTCAAGTGTTAAACTATAGAAAAATTGCTAAGCCTAATGCTAGTCCCAAACTTCTAGAAGGGATTTTAACTGATAACTTATCACATCGAACTTCTTCCCGGCTTTTTAATTGCTTTTTAAATAAAATGCAAATAGATGTATTTTATACGGATTTTAGTAATACATTCGACAAAGTAATCCATGATATTGTTCACATTATTTATAAATAATATCCCGTTCATAATTTTTCACTCTAAATTTGTAATGTATGCAGGTGTTGTTATAATTTTTAAGACTATTAAGGAGACAAATGTTCAACATTTAGTGCAGTCGGATATTGACAAACTTTCTCAATGGTGTAGAATAAATTTAATGGACCTAAATATTAAAAAATGTAATGATATGTCATTCAGCAGAATTGGAGAATGAAATTCAAGCTATTATATTAATGCCACGACACTGGTAAAAGTTCACAATTTTATTGATATTGGAATTTTGTTATATCATAGACTTGATTTTCGTGATCAGATTGAGTTAGCTGTCAATAAAGATAATGGTGTTCTTGGTTTTATGGAATTCTGGTCCAAAGAGCTTTCTGATCCATATATAACAAAACAATTATATACCTCGTTAGCTCGCCCTGTACATGAATATGGATCAATTATATGGGATCCTTGCTATATCATTCGTGTAAACAGTACTGAGTTAGCGCAAAAGCAGTTTTTGATATTTTTCTACGAAAAATTGGATGGAGTTTATACGAGCTACCGCCATATATTAATAGACTGGGTCCCGTTTAGTCTAGGGCTAGTGATGCTGAGCATATCATTTATACTTGAATTAATTCGAGGTGATGTATATACTGAGTTTATGCTTGGTTAAATTGACTTTTGCATTCCAACTTGACCAGTTCATAATTTCCAGCTTTTAAATCAAAAATATTACAGGTATGTTTATGCCAATAACGACTTCTTTCGTCGTATATGCGAAAAATTTCAACATATGTTATCATATTATTTTAATACAGAATTTATTCTCTTTGTATTTCATATTTAGCCCCTATAAGAACGTGTAATCAGTAGACTTAAAAATAAATAAATAAAAAATAGTTAAACGAAAATGCTTTCCTCTATCGTCCAGTTCTCTATTTTTAGTAACTCAAACTAACAAACTATTTTTTATTTTATTTGACAAAGCTTTAGGGCAAAAATTGCGGGAAATTAAAACCTTGTAAGCGATTTTATGTTCCCTAGAAAATTTTTACATATTTTAATTTGGAAACCCCAAGGAAAGTTTTTAGGGAATGATCAAAACTTCAGCGCTTTAGCTATATGATCCTTTGTTATCGGTCTTATGTGTCCCGGCAAATTTGGTTTATGCAGCGATAATTAACTATATATATATGTAACAAAGTAGCTCAATGTGACCAACTATACGAAAACCTGTAGTCACATTAACCAAAAAATTAGTATACCACATTAGTAGCGGATATAACAAGTACACATAGGGTGACCTCCTGATTTTTTGAAATTAATTTCAACCGTTATATTCACTATAGAGTGTGCCCTATATGGCTTAAAAATATGTAACTATAATCTTATATACAAATCTTAAAGGTAGTTATTTCCAATCGGTGCAATTTTTCAAAAAAAAAAGATACCTTTTTCAACTGTGTGACTTATTGGCCAGCTAGCACTTAACCCACTACCTACTAACTAACTATCTAATGAACTTATTGACTCACTAACTAACCTGCATATATACTCATGTGGTAAAAGATTCAATAATAATCAATACTGTTGTTCGTTTCAATTGAAATTCATTGCATGTCAATTAAATAAAAATACAAAACCACACTTCTCTGCTTTTATTGTCGTCATATCATAAAAGGAAGATGGTAAATTTTATGGTGCATGTACATAAATCTTACGTCTTTTTATAGTTTTGTCACACAATATTACTACACATACATTGTCATTGAGAAATATGTTACTATTGGTCAATTCATTTTTATTTGCCACATTTTGTTACTTTGATTTTTAGATTGTGTTGTAATAATAAAATTATCTGGCTCATTCAGCCTGTAGTGAAATTTTCCTTAAATCTTAATAAAGCTTAACACAATTTAATTTAAATTTAAGCAATACTATCTAAAGGATAGCTGAGAATATTTGATATTTGAATTTCGTATAAGTTTTTGCTGCTTTATACATAGAAGCATGGCTTTTATAGTTTTGAAATTAATGTTACGTGTACTTACATAATTTTGCACGACTGATTTCTTAGATATTAGATTTGAATTTGATTGTGGTACCAATGAAATTTAGGGAATTAAAAATTAAAACAAATGTAAAAGATCAGGACAATTAACTAAACTACAAATTATGCCATGAAATGCTAATGGTGAGATTCAAGGCACTTAATAGAAATCCAAGTATACCTGTGCTCATAAGATACGAAATGATTTTAGAAATGCAGAAACGAAAAAGTTAACTTTAATAATTTTACTTGAATTTTTTTCCAAATGATGTATATGGAAGCTAGCATTATTGCTTCAAACAATTACAGCATATTGCAATCTCGATCGCACAAGAGACAAAAATAATACCTCTTTGCCTTTTAATAAAACAGATTACCAATATTAGGCCGAATAGAACGTCAAATCCAATAGGCCTAATGATCGATGAAATTCAGATGACCATTAAAAATATCATAAACTGCATTTAAGTTCAAAATTACATCCTCCCAAAAATAAAAATGGATCTCCAATACTATATTAAAATAACAAAACATAAAGTCATCTATGAAAAGTCGTAATCTGATATTTATCAACACTAAAAAATAGAAATATCAGTTCGTTAGATTTGATGATTTGACCGTGATCGATGATTGGTTCAACAGTTTTCTCCCGATTGTGACCAAGCGTTTCTTATTTGAAAGGTATTTCTTTTTACGTTTCAACCAAACTGACTGATTTTTAAATTTTTACACTTTCTTAGAGTAAAATGCATTTAAAGTTGCTACTAGCATATACTTACATATATTACTAACACATACTTAAAATTGTATGCATGTTTATTACATTTGTTAATATGTTTGAAAAAAAAAATTAGTTTATTTTCTTCATTCACAATAATAATTATGTTGAACTGAAAAATTATTTTGGACATAAACCAAAAAAGTGATGAAATGTGAATTGTTTAAAATTGATTAGAATACCTTTAGGCTCACTAATTTCTTAAATGAAAAAATAAAATTTCCTAAAATTTTCACTCGAATTTCGAAGGCTGGGATCTGCTGGTTATATATAATATACAAAGGAAGAAAGCTTATATTTCTGAAAATCATAAGTACTGCGTAATCTTAATCAAACCTGTTTCTGGCATTGGCCCTTCAACAGTAAATATATTAAACTTATTGATATGTTGTAATTTTTTAGTTTGCTTTTATATGAAATTTTTCTAATTAGGGTGGCCGTTACACTTGAACCTGCGTCTATCTCACATACACTCCTACTTGTTCTTTGTGGTCATGAGCTTTAACACACTAATCTAAAATCCAAGTTATTCTATTGACCAACAATGTCAATCTCCTTTAAAATAGGCTTAATAATTCTGATATAATTAGCATATTAAGATATTTTGAATTTTTAAAAGAGCTACAGACATTATTAGTAAAAATATAAAAACCAAAGGACCCAAGATACACAGTGCATGGTCAAAACCCTTGGCAAAATCGGGTCATCCAATAATTTGTAAAAACAGCATAGTTTGTAGTAGTGATCTACTAGTCATAAAACCTTGCTGACAACAAAGGATATAACGTGTCAGTTGGAAAAATAGTTTATCATAAACTGAGTATTCAAAAACTCTGGCAATATTTGTTAATTCAGAATTTGGGATATAAGACTCCGGTACATTTTCGTCTGATTGTAGCAAATTTTAGCTAATACATCCATGTAAAAATAATATATCCATATAAAAATACTGACGTATGTTTGATTTAATATTACAAATATCACGTATACGTTAATTTCTCTTCCACTAATCTGTAATATTAATAAGCTAGGTGATCTTTTGTTACCGATGTTTTGTTCTACCATTTTATCCCGATTTAGACCAAACGTATAGTATTTGAAAGGTATTTCTTTTTAGCTATTCACCAGATTTACAGATTTTTTATTTTTTTTTTATTTGGAGTAAGTTGCATTTAAAGTTGCTACTAACACATACATAATATTATACATATGCTATGTGTGTTTTATTAAATTTGTTAATGTGTTTGTTAATGAGTTTATTATCTTCATTCACAATAATAATAAACCATAAATGTGTTGGTTTCTGAATTGGCTAAGTAGAAAAATAAAGTTGAATAGAAATTGAAATAGAATTTCGAGCGCTGGAATCCGCTAGGAAATAGTAAATGTGTTCTGGTATTAAAAAAATTGGTAAAAAAGGCAAAAACAAAATTTTTTTTTTTTAAAACTTTCGTAAAGCAAAATTAGTCCAACTTGATTTACTGAAAACATTTTAGGCAGAATAAAATGAAGAATCACCAATGGTTCTTGAGTAATATCTGAAAAACTAAGCAGACAAACAACAAGATATGGAAAAAGTTAAAAGGCCATTAAAAACAGTTTGGACTGTGAACGCCACACCATTTGCATATACTGTGGCTTTATACTTTTATCCTGAATTTGAATTTTTCAGCCTCCAGAATGGCTGTTGTATTGTGTATTTAGAACCCAAATTCTTATTACCTGCTTTAAGAGTATGAAATTTTGTTGTATTTTCCCATCTTCTAATTAAAAATTCAATACCTACTGACTAACTAAAGACCTTTTTAAGAGGATAAGCTAACGGCAAAGCACGTTGTTTCAACAAAGGTTTAAATGAAGGCAGCATTACGCTTAACCCATTTTGTATATGCGTTGGTATTGGTAATTCAAGTTCTTAAACTTTTAAAAACTTTTAAAAAGAAATGCTTTTCAAAAAATATCCAAATATATAGTTATAATTTTTTATATTTTTTACTCTAGAATTTTGATTGCGAACCATTGCAAAACTTTTCTTAAAAAACCATTTTCGAAAAAAAGAATAAATTTTTTTCATGTTGTTAATTTGAAAATGGTCGTTGCGAAGACGCAGCAGTGGCTAATTGAATGTAAGTCACTATTATGTTCTATTTTGTTTAGTTTGGTTTGGTTTTGTTATGTTTTGTGTTCGTTTAGTTTTGGTTCGCAAATTTTCATTCAAATGTGGAAAAACCAAAACGCATCGATTTGAACTTTGACCGCCCAAAATCGTTGAATCAGTGGATATGTGTAATTAGCACAACTGTCTATATGTGTTTATTTTAAAAATTTTAAAATGTTGATGGAAAATTACCCGTGAAAATATCTCTACAATATTTTTGCAAGGAAGTTATGGATATGCTTTTTCATAATTCAAACAAGTGTGCTCATCGAAAAAAACATATCAGTACATATTACTAGAGACCATCTTCAACGATTTTTAGGCATACTTATTTTGTCAGGTTCTGATACTGTTGTCAATATTCAGCCTTAATTGATATGGATCTGCCTCTCGTATAGTAATCTCTGTCCCGTAAAATGTTTAAAAAAATAAAAAGTGCATTTCTTATGACTTATAACAGTGAAATGGATGCTTATGATAGTTTAGCTAAGTGCGTCCGCTGTATGGCACTTTGTATCGAAAATATCACCTTCTTGGGATATTCAAAACCTATATACCAATACATCAGCAAATGGTTTCGTATGTTGGAATGCTTTGTTTTTAAATACTGGTGTCCTTGTCTTTACACTGGATATTTGCTTGAAGCTAATTCATACGCTGGTTCAGTTTCAGCATACGATAAAAACGTTGGCTTAGGAGCTTCTATTGTTTCAAAGTTATTGGAATCAGTTTATAGTATTCTTCGACAATTGTTTTTATTCATACTACTTATTCCGTTTGTTCATTGAGCGGGAGCTTAGCGCAACTGGAACGATAAGATCGAGCGTATACATGGTGCTAACGATATACTTGCCACTGGCCGCTGCTCTCTCAAAAAGCATGGATACGACTACTGCATTTAAAAAACAACAAGTTATTCGTTGCTCGCTGGCAAGACATTTCAGGAGTCACCAGCGTTATGCAGAATTTTGTTGCAGATGATCCTGAAGTTTTTAATAGACGTTATTCCAAAGGTGAGAAAAAGACGTTTTTCGGTTTATCTTTAATATGCTGGGAGTTCAGATATTATTTTTTTTTTTTTGTTTTTGTTCAACAGCAGCAGCTTATCAATGACTATAAGAAACTTATGGGTGGTGTAGATCTGAACGATAACTCAATATCCAATTACCATGCATTTGAAAAAATCGCAATGGCCGTTATAGACGAAAGCAATCGAGAGCACTACTGTCAACTTGGAAAGTCCACTGTCTTATTGCTTAAACCGAAAGAACCCGACCACTAGCTAGAAAATTATTTCAATAAAAACTACTGCTGATATCCGTTAGCACGTTATTTGGAAACCTATGCACAATAAACGGAAAAAATGCAGTGAAAGTCATTCGCAAACGGTTTACCAATGTAAAAAAATGTAATGTTACTATTCAAATAACGCAAAATAAGCGAAAATTAAAGATAAAATTTATAAGACCGACGACAATATATTTCTTAACTAATTCTAATAAAAAATCAAAAAATAAAACTTTACTTGACTATACATAAAAACAAAGGTGATATGCACATAACTAGTCAACTTAACGTTTTTGCAGTCCACCATGGCTAACATAGGCTAATGATTTTTTTTCTTTTTTCATTCTTGGTAATCAGCAGGTCGCTGAGGGCCACCCTACCAAAATCTCCGATATCCATATCTATACGATTTCAGGTAGCAGTACTAGATGGATTAAATAAATTTGAGAGTTACAGCCAACCAAAATCAAAAATGATATTTATTTTGCTCATATAGAAAGCATCACAAAAGGTATTGTTATAATTACCTTTTAAATAATCAGCAAATACATTACGAGAACCGAACAAAGTCTTAGAAGACTTTCCCTGATATGACATTTGAGCAGGAATGGGAAATTAATGTCTTTAGAATTAATAAAACTCAAAACCGTTTAGGCTTATCAATAATAGAATAATTAAGAAACTTATAATTTTCTTTCCTAACTCTGTGGAAAGTTTTCAGGCTAATTGTATGGGTGGTGAGAAATAACAAGTATCGAAAACCTAAAAAGGGTGTTGCATTCTTTAGCCAAACTAACCTTCCCTTTATATTTTTTTCTTATATTGATGTTCGTTTGTTTAGTTTCTATGCTACAATTCAAGAACCATGGATGATTTCTCGTTTCATTCTTTAACAAATATCTTCAGTAATTCAAGTTGTGGTATGCAGTCTTAAAAATTTTAGTTTATTAACCTTTTTTTAATAAATAAAATAACTTAACATATTCGGGGCATATGAATATTATTCACTAGTAAAGTAAGAGAGATGTATGCGCATGAGCTATATTTTAAATAATAAATTAAATAGGAGTTTTTTTGTTTGGCTCAAGGTCATCAATTAAAAATAAAAATCCAAATATTAATGTTTTATTTTTAAAAAATATTTATTAAATTTTCGAATAAATTAAACTTCATGAATTGTGCAGTTGAGAATCCACGAAATATGCATTTTTCTTGGATCATCCTATTTTTCAGGTGAAAAGCAGAACTTAAATTTTATAGTATGTTGTTATTATAAATAATATTTTTTTGCATTTAAAAGCAATTACAGCAAAACTATGCAATATCGCTTTATTGGAGTATAAGTTTTTGCTGAATTCAATTAAAAAAACTTGCAGCTAAAAGGACAGATCGCCACTAGTTGAAATTTAGATGAAAAAAAAACATTCGACTTGCAACATTTAACCGATGGTTTAATTTAGATAATGAAAATCTTAAAAATGACTAAATTAGAAGAATAAAGATTCCCTTGTTTAAATTCGATGTGCAGCAAAATTCGATGGGCCTTCTTAACGCTTGGATGAAGTCAAACACCCTTTGTGTTTTTATTCATTCATGTATTATTTGATGATATAGTTAAAGAACAAAAAGAGAAGTGCAAAGAAAAACACTGAAGACACTCACAGAATATGAAGTGTAAATGTATTTTCACACTTTTCAATAACATTGTTTTATGATGCCATAAAAAGGTATCTTCTACTTTAATAGCTTCTCAATAATAATCAGTTATGTCCGCGTAATTTAATGAAGTATCTTATGGAGTGATAAGGGCATTGATATACCATTTTAAGTAAAGTATAAAAGGTGGTTTCAATTAAGAATTAAATTCAGTGTAAAATTTAAAAAAAAAAATGTTTTCGGTTAAAATTAGAAATTATAAAACAGTAGAATATTCATCGAAGTGAAAGCAGAGTGTTGGATTGCTGTTTAAAAATGTAACAGTTTAACAACTTATTCTAAAACCATATATCTGTGGTTACAAGCATTAACCGCCTAAGTCGAAAATCATGCTTTTGAGAGAAATAACTTTTTATATAAGTATAAGTTTGAATGAAACACTATCAAATTAATCTAATGAACAGAGCATAGCAACTACTAATATAATAAGATGAAAACCGATTTAGAAAAAAATTGTTTACTTGTTAATACGTAACGTAATTATCCATAAAAACTGCATAGGTTGGCGAATATATTCTTACTTTCTTACATTTAACTGCTTTTAATAGCCAACAAGCTTACAACATTTTTTGTTGCTGTGCTGCAAACATTCAGCTTCAAAAGAAATAAAATTTATTTGATAAATATAAATAGTGCCCTTTTTATTAAAAAAATTAAAAAGCTGGAGTAATTAGGGCAGCATCTTTTTCAGAATTAAGTACGAAATATTATTTATGCCGAAAGAAGATATATTTTGTAATAATTATGTAAAAATAATTTCTATATCTATTTATAAAAATAAAAAACACTTCGAGAATATGGTTGAATTTAGTGTTTGTGTTTTTTAGTGTTTGTTTTTAGAAAATTATAAATTATACAGTCACAATTCTCGAGAAATTTAGATATTTCTCAAAAAAATACAAAAATTATAATTAAGTGAATTTTTTGAAGAAAATTTTAGGAAATTCTTAAATCTTTAATAATATGCCGTTCTGTTAATTTTATTAGGACAGTTTAGATACAACGATTGTGCTTCGATTTTCGTATAAAACAAAGTCCATCCAATATTGAACCAATATCCATAAATTGAAACAATTTGCAATTACACACATCAACTTCCTTTCGATATTGATGCAATGTCCATGTAAAATCGTTGTGTCTATTCATCACTGTCATAAAATTTTTTTAAAAACACCGTTAGTTTTCTATTTTGTTATTCATAATTGTCTCGAACTTAAGTTGTTGTGGTAGTTTTATACTTAACAGTTCGGGGAATTCCCGATAGTATATTTATATAATAAACAAATAAGCTTTCGGCAATTGCTATAACTAATTGCTTTGGTAGTTGCCCTGCTGAAAAAGCATTGGAATTAGAAAAAAAAATTTAAATCGTTTAGTATGATACTTAATGACGATATAGTAGCTAAAATGAGTGATGGTGCTGCTGTAATGCAGAAATTTGGACGATTATCTTCTCAATTTCACCAACTTTGTTACAATGGGGTTTGCATGTGGCTATTCTGAAAGTATTTTATACCAAGAAGAGGCATCCTGATAACTTTGTTTGTATCGAGCAACTGGAATCTGATAACGTATTTAAATACAAGATTTAGAAAATGAAAATAATATCTTTGATGATGATTCTCATATATATAAAAGACGTTGGTGTTTATTTGTAACCCCAAATCTAAAAAGCTATTAAATCCAATCGAAAAATATCAGAAATGTTTAAAAGCTCCCCCGCTAAAAATGCTATATTACAAAAATATGTTGCGGAAGTGAAGAAGAAGAGCTAGTGGTATTCTTAGAATGTTCTACTAGATGGAATACAATGGAGGCTATTGTAGAAAGATTTGTAAGAATTAGCGGCCCAATCAGAAAATAATTATTGATTGAATTAAATTTTGGTAGTTTGTGGAATGACGACTATGTTGAGGTTACTAAAATAATATTAGCAAGATTAAAACCACTACGGATTACAATTGGAACTCTTAGCTGAGAAGATTCTACATTACTAATTGCTGAAAGAGCTCTCAAGTTTTTGTTTACAACTTTGGAAAAATTAAACACTAATTTAAGTCGAGACCTCCTTAACGCAGTTACGGAAAAAATGTCTAAAAGGAGGGATTATACTTAAGTATCTGTATTAGGCTCCTACAGAATCCTAATTGTATATCACATAAAGAAAATGGCTAAATCTATATCATCTAGAATTATTGAAACTAAAACCACTGATAATGATAATACTGAAGAAACTCGTGAAACTGAAAATATTGAAGAATGTCAAGATCGAGAAGAAGAAGCAAGCCTACTACAACAAATATTTTTTGCAATTACAAAAATTTAAAGGAAAATGAAAGTCCGAATGCTGACTAATTTCAATCATTAACAAAGGAATTTAAAATATTTGAAGCAAATGGGAAGAGAACTTCAAATTTGCAAAATTTTTGGACGCACTTCTGACCACTAAACCGACTTCTACGCAAAATTAGCGGAATTTTTCTATTATAACGGATTATGTTACCAAAAAAAACAGGGATGGGAGATTCAAATTTGGATGCTCTGTATTTCTTAAAACATTATCTTAAATCACAAAAATGATTTTTTGAACCTTTTATTTTTAAAAACCTTTTTATATATTTTTGCAAAACTTGAAGAATTCCCTTTAAGGTTACTATTTTTTATTTTGTAGTATAATAAATATATGAATTTCAGTTAATATTATAGAGTGCATTAGATTTTTATTTTAATAAGTTATTTTGTCAAGAAATCTCGAGAAAAAATGTGTGTTTTCTTTTCTCAAGAAACTAAAATGGATAAGAAATGTGAAACATTAGTTGTATTGGTACAATCCGTAACAGATGTCAAAAGTAAGTAAGTTATTTAGCAAATAAGTTCCAACATCCCAACATTTTGTTTAAGATTTAAAAATAAATATTTAAACCATCCAAAATATTTACAATCAAACATCAAATAACTCCATATGAAGGAAAAGTTGCTATTGTTTCTCTTAATCTTTTTCAGTATGAAGAATTTGTTTTTCTAGCTACTGAACTTACGTTTCATGCACAGGCAAAAAAAACAACTGAACGGTGATATAATTAAAGTGGTTGGCAGAAAAAAAAAACAATTTTAATTTATTTTTTATTTAATTAATTTATTTTATTTGCCGCAAAAATCTAAGATGCTATTGTAAGAAATAATTATCCTACAGCTTATTAATGCAATCCAATTTTTTTGGGAAACTAGTTAAATGTAAACATGTCTTTCTCGACAGAGAAATCTGTTGCTCTTTTTAAGCCTGAGCTGCATTTCCGATTTATTCCAATTTTTTATATTATAGCCAAATGAATCCCGTTTGGTAGCCGGATTATATCCCCCAGATATTATAATAATGGCTCTGATAGATTCAGACCGCAACGTGGGTATGCCCGATGCTATCATAGAGTCGAAAATAATATATAGCTACTTGTTTTATTATCTGCAGGAGCTTGAAGAACTGTATTATCTTGCGAAAGTCATGCTAATTAATGGACACTCTTAATTGTCTCTTAATTGATATTAAGTTAGTCATAAAGATGTAACTCGATTCAATAATGATGACATAACAAATTTAACCCAAGGATGTACAGAACGTTTTTAAAAGTAACGTAAAGTAACCTAACCAAATGTGCCAGCACCAGCTTTGAAGCGCCCAGTTTTTACTTACGAAAACGCTCGTTGGACTGATAAGAATGTTTCCTTGATAAAAATGATGATTCTGCATCGAAAATTGTGGAACAAATTGTATAACTCTAACCAAAAATCTTGGTTCAACCAGCCTTTAAGAAATGTAGTCAGAGCCAGAGAGGAAGCATTCAGATATTGGCATGAAAATAAAGATTCTTTCCCTTGACTGCTACGCAAACAGGTGATACCTGAATGTGCATAAGCACTGAGGCGCGAAAAGTTTCTTTCGGCTTCGTGTTAAAGTTCTTGCTGTTCGTCGAAGCAGTAAATGATCAAATATTCACTGACCTCGTTGTTAAGGCTGACTTTATGGCTGAACTTTTTAGAAGGAAATTCTTTTTTGTCGGATAGTGATCAACCACTGCCCGAACCCGAGTACGTGCAGTTAAAAAGGTTGCTTTGGATCTCAGCTTATATAAGCAAATAAGTAAGTAAGTGCTCTTCGACGCTAGCTTGTCCATTGGTCAAACTGCTCAGCCTCTAGTACCGCGCGGAAGTCTTTCCCTCTTGCTGGAAAGTTGCCAATGTCTAACTAATCCCTAAACACACAAATAACACTGCTCTGCACTTTCAAAGGCGACGAAGAACATGATCAATTTTCATCTTCTCAGCCACCTAAAGGAAGCATGGCTTCTGTAGAAATCCTTCTACGGGAGACCTGTCAGCCCTACTTTCTGAGCGCTGGAGTCGATCCATTCACAATTTTGGTGAAAGTAAAGTTGTTTCTTTAGATACATCCTAGGCATAATATCACGTGCGGACGGTGCATTCTTATCAAAGCTTATTGTATTTGGCATCGTTATTGACTTCTCTCGATTTACATTGAGTTTTCTCAGAGACCGTATAATATGTGTTGTTATCGATGGGGTCTCATCCAATGAGTTTCATCTTAAGTCAGGAGCAGCCCAAGGTTCTGTTGATTCTGCTTTTCCTTATCTTTCTGAACAACCTTCTTGGTCAAATTTTGAAATCCATATACTCTTGCGCAAATGACAGTAACATTTGTTATTAATTTTCCTCTAATTGTAGGCCAAACCTTTTGGAGATTGGGGGGCAAAAGGCAATATATAAAAAATTACGAAATATACTTGACCTTTTAAGATGTTCTCCAACGACACAGAACAACCTTTCTAACACTTATGATAAAGCTGAAGGTCGCAAATATAAATAAGACAATTAAATATAAATATGCCAATAAGAGCAGCTATTTGAGTTTTTAAACTGAAGTACATATTAAGGTCCAGACCAAATATAATTAGTCATATCTCCTCAAATTGAATTTGCAATAATTTGACATCTATCCAAAAATACAACAAATATAGGACCATTTACAATCATAGTATTCACAGACTTCTTACATGTGTAAAATATTGGATGTAATAAGTATTTTTTTACCTAGTCCCATGATAATATTCACATCCAATATGAATCTAGATTTAGTACATACGCAGATATGATAAAATTTTCAATTGGTAAACGAACAACTTATTTTAATTCCAAATCGTTTATCTTATGAAATTATGAAATTATATAATGGAGCTTAGTAATCATAATTTAGTAATCACAATCAAAATTCGGTTGGCAACAAAATCGGTTGCAATATCGAATTCGTTTTCCATATGCACTAGTAAAACATTTTGGGCGTAATTGTATTAGTTTTTTTAAATATGAAAAACTTTACTCTTGCAAACGCTTTCTTTATTAAAAATTTTAATTTAATATCCATATATACGTATTTTTATTGTTAAATTTATTTTTCAAATTATGATTATGCTATGAAACATAAATTATTTTACTTCAGTAAAATTCTTAGTTCTACCCCTTTGTTGTTCTTGTGGTGAAATTTCAATTCAACTAAAAAAATAATAATTCCTCGTTTAATGAAAACCAGTAGTGTCACACAGTCAAGAGCGATAGTGGTCTAACATTTATTTTAGAAAAATTAATTTCCATGTATATAATTTCCAGATATTCGCCATTACAAACAATGTTCTTTGTTTGTAATTTTATATATTATTTAATTTCATTGTATGACACCAAACATTTCTTCAAGTTATGTCCCCTACTATAGCATAGAAATAATAGTTGTGTTGATGAAACAATAGGATTGTAATCGTGAGTTTATGGCTGCGGTTATTAAACTACATAAGAAAACATTTCTATGACACTAACACCACAAAATGATATATTTCCTATGTCTTTTTCAACGGGTGGTTTTAAAATGAAAATTGAAGTATAGAAAGTTTATGATATAAAATATGAGCATATAAAACATATTATTATTATTTTTTTTTTTTTTTGTTAAATGGAATTATGTTTTAACGTATAAGGAATATAAATTTTTAATGAAACTGCAAACACTAAAGAAAATTCTAATTTAACATTTTTTCTTGAAGACGTAATAATTTTAAATAATATTGTTCTGATCAGTTTTTACGAAAACGTGAACTATCTGAAATATGTTAATAAAAACTTCAATATAGTGAGTTCATTACAAAAAAAAAAAAAAAATAGCCCTGCTGTTTCAAGAAAAGATTGATGTACTGTCATGCATGTATAGATCGACTTTTAGAGGTATAATGGTCAAAAAATCACTCTGATGTGTTAAAATTTTTTCAGATGACTGGTTTTATAAAAGTATTACTTTTGAAACACGTACTTTTTCCGGGGGCTGCCTATTAAGTATTGGCATATGAAAATGACATTAAGTATAAATTGCATAATTGTTTTTTATGATACATGTTTTCCGTAATTATTGTCGCAAGATTGCTATTTGTCTTGCTTAATCTTCATCTCTGTAAAATAATTAGATATAAACTGTACAAATTTGCATTCGACGGTTCACAACGGCACTTGGTGTGGCTTAACTTAACAACACTATGCTAGTCAAAGTGCTTTACCTTTTGACGATGAAGCACGGTAACTCCAGGCATACAGCAGCTCTATAATTAGGGAATCTTAGGACAGACACAACGAATATCAACCACCAAATATGGTTAGTAGTTATCCAATATACCAAGAAAAATTCTCACACATCCGCTTACAAACCACCCACTTTACAAACTAAAGTATCAATTTGGTGCAGAATACAGTCCTAAGTTACTAGATCATATCAAAAATGTATTGCGTGGTCAAAATAAATTTTGATTTCATTTAAAATGAACACTTTGCATGGAGATCATTTCGGAAAAGAAACAGCGGATACTTTCAGAATCTTAAAGGATTTATAAAAAGGCTTTCATAGTGGTACAAATTCGTCCGATGTAAATTATCTTAAAAACAAACAAGTAAGAAAGTTATTGTCGGTCTAAAGCCACCATGCGTTTAGAAACCTTAGTTCCAATTAAATAGATACAGAAAATAAGCATTAACCAAATTTAAGTAGCATTGTTGATAATTTTTATAACCTATACCACCATGTGGTTTGGGTATAATGACTTTGTGCTGCTGTATGTAACTACCAAAAATATTTGACTTAGACCCATCTTATATTATACCGATCAAAACAGAATCAAATATGAATATATTTTGATGAAATTTGGTATATAAGCTTTTATCGGCCATAAGATGAACGCTGTTAAAATTGGTGCGAATCGCTTCATGTTCACACCTAGCCCCCATACAAATGACCCCTATGAAATCAACACAAATTGCCATAAGATCCAAATTGTCATATACATCTTACTAAAATTGGGTTTGTATGCGTTTATTACATCTATTAATGAGTAGTCCAAAAATGATCCCTATGGGCTGCTTCCCGATCTTCACTTAAATCTTTCAAAAAACAAAAATATTGCACTGATTCTTCTCAAATTTTGTTTGTATATATTTTTGCAAAATGCAAGAGACTTTACCAAACATAGTCAGGATCGGTCCATTTTTGTGCCTAGTCCCCATACAGATATAACATCCGATATGAACTTTTTCATATCTGCAGCCAAAAAAATTAATAAAAATTCCACTCAAATTTGGTTTGTGCTTATTTTCTATGTCCAGTTAGTGGTCTATGAGATAGGGTCTCTAAAAGCATGGTATAGGGTATCATATAGTCGGTCTAGACCGAATTTAATTTTTTTACTTGTTTTGCCTTCGGATATGAAAAACTTAATATCGGATGCTATGCACCAAATTGATATTGGGACTAGGGTGAAAGCGGTTTGTATGAAAAAATTTTTTTGGTCGAATTTTGAGCTATGCGGGCCGGATTATTGTGACACTGGATATAAACCTTTAGTACGCAAAATTTGAGCCAAATCCGACAATGCTTTCTGGACGCGCATTGAGTTCAAAATTCAAGTATGCATTTATATGTAAAAATTATCAAATAAAATCATTTTTCACAAAAATTTTGATAGTAAAATTTGCGTTTCGAAGTAAATTATATCTATACTAATATTATAAAGAGGTAATGCGTGTGTTTGTTTTTTTTTTTTTTTGTTTGTTTGTTTGTTTGTTTGTTTGTTTGTTTGTAGGAGGTAATCACCGTAACTACCCATCTGATATTCCTGAAATGTTCACAGAGTCTTACTGCGGATATGGGAAGTGCTATAGGCTATAACTTTTTAAATATTTTTAATGGGCGTGGCACCTCCCACACAAAGTAAAATTTAATATCATATACATATATTCAGTATTATGATAGGGAGAGCTTTGCAAATTTGTGTGATGTCACCTATTGTCAATGTTAGTAGCTATGCCGGAAATGGGCGGGATCGGACAAGTGGGCGTGGTACCTACCATACAAGTAATAATTCAATATAATATATATCTCGAGTACTGTGATAGAGAGAGCTTTTCAAGTTTGTCTGATGTCACCTATTATTAATGTGAGTAGTCGGACAAAAATGGGCGGTATGCGACCAATAGGCGTGGCACCTGCCATACAAATTAAATATAAAATGTCATATATCTGGAGTACTGTTATAGTGAGAGTCTTGGGACTTTGTGTGAGCCCATAAAATATTCATGTGATTAGTTAGACAAAAAATAGGGGTGATCGGAGCAGTGGGCGTGGTACCGCCCGTACAAAGTAAATATCTGATATCATATAACCGGTGTACTAAAAAAGGGAAGCTTTGAGACTTTGCACGACACCATCAGATCTTAGTAAGAGTAGTCGGACAAAAAATTGGAGGGGTTCACTTCAACGGGCGTGGCACTCCCCATGCAAAGTAACTATTTAATGTCATATATCTGGAGTACTGTAAACGAGAGGGCTTTGTGGCTTTGCATGAGCCGATAGGTTCTTTGTATGATTAGTCGAACAAAAAAATGGGCGTGATCTTAGCAGTGGACGTAGCACAGCCCATGCAAAGTAGATATCTAATATCATATAACTGGTGTTCTATAAAAGGGAAAGACTCGACATTCTGCACGAGTCCATCAGATATTAATGTGAGTAGTCAAATAAAAATTGGGCGGGATGGGATTAGTGGGCGTGACACCTCCTATATAATTAATATGAAGTACTACGAAAGCAACAGTCTTTTGTTAAGTACATTAGTTATCAATGTGATTTGTTGTGGAAAATATATCGCCAAAATCAAAACTCCACCAAAACCGAAAATTGCGAAAAATAAAAACCGCCCAAAAAAATCTTAAAAATCAAAAATAGGCAAAATCAAAAATCGCTAAAAAGAAAAATTGCCAAATGATATTCTAAGTTCAGGGCCAATAGTTAAGTGTTGCCAGATCTAATATGGATAATCCATATTCTTCTCATGGGCAGCTACATGTACCTTGATCCAGGGTAGGAACGCCGAAAAATCTGATAATAGTTGTACCGAATGAAAAAACAAAAAACATTGTATATCAGCATCAGCAAGCATTGAAATAAAAAATCTATACTAATGATCTATATTAACATAATAAAGAGGTAATATTTGTTTGTTTGTTTGTTTGTAGGAGGTAATCTCCGTAACTACACATCTGAGCTTTCTGAAATTTTCACAGAGACTTACTGCGGATATGGGAGTGCTGCAGGCTGTAAGTTTTTTAAATATTTTTAGCGGGCGTGGCACCTCCCATACAAAATAAATTTTAAATATCATATTTATTAATATGATAGAGGAAGCTTTGCAAATTTGTCATTGGACAAATGCACGTGGCACCCCTACACAAACTTAATATTAAATGTGATATATCTGAATTATTGTATTAGTGAGAGCCTTGGGACTTTGCGTGAGCCCTTTCATAACAATTCGGAAGGGGGGGGGGACGGGGGGTTGTAGCGCAGCACACCGGGCTACATCTAGTTTCAAATAAAACAATAACATCTATTATCGGTTGAAAACAGACAAGTTATGTCAAGTTAAGAAAATCGAGTTCACATTTTTAAAGGCATTGAAATCATTTACGACAGCATAATTTTGCATTTTGCTGATTCCAGAATGATCTTGCGTAAAGTATTTTTCAACTCGTCTGTTGTTATGCCATTCTAAATTGCCGTCAAACCTGTACGCATTTTTTAGCACTATTTCAAAATCTACAATTTTACTTTTTCAAAAATTTTGTTCAAGAAATTTTCCGAAATCAACGATTGGACTTTAAGGTCATATTAACGAAATATACGTGATTAAAAACGCCAAATATTATAGGTATGCTTCACTTAGTTTACTACATCTATGTATGAAGCTTTCATATTTTAAATATCTTTTATAAAAATATTATACTAATTTATACAAGTTCGCAATCTTGTAAATTAAGGTAAATTGAAACAGTATTAATTGTTCCTCGTTAAAGTCAAAATTCAAATTTAAGGATATTTACAATTTTTCAAAACAACATATCGAAATCTATACTAATAATAATAATAATAGTATAATAATAATAATAATATAATAATAATAATAATAATCTATACTAATATAATAAAGAGGTAATGTGTGTTTGTTTGTTTGTTTGTTTGTTTGTTTGTAGGGGGTAATCTCCGTAACTACTCATCTGATCTTCCTGAAATTTTCACAGAGTCTTACTGCAGATATGGGAAGTGCTATAGGCTATAATTTTTAAATATTTTTAGTGGGCGTGGCACCTCCCACACAAAGTAAATTTTTAATATCATATACATATATTGAGTACTATGATAGGGAGAGCTTTGCAAATTTATGTGAGGTCACCTATTGTTAATATTAGTAGCTACGCCGGAAATGGGCGGGATCGGATAAGTGGGCGTGGTAGCTACCATACAAGTAATAATTCAATATTATATATCTCGAGTACTGTGATAGAGAGAGCTTTTCAAATTTGTCTGATGTCACCTATTATTAATGCGAGTAGTCGAACAAAAAATGGGCAGTATCGGACCAATAGGCGTGGCACCTGCCATACAAAGTAAATATAAAATGCCATATATCTTGAGTACTGTTATAGTGAGAGTCTTGGGACTTTGTGTGAGGCCATAAGTTATTCATTTGATTAGTAAGACAAAAAATGGGCGTGATCGGAGTAGTGGGCATGGCACCGCCCATACAAAGTAAATATATGATATCATATAACTGGTGTACTAAAAAGGAAGCTTTGACACTGCACGAGCCTATCATATCTTAGTATGAGTAGTCGAACAAAAAATTGGCGGGTTCACACCAATGGGCGTGGCACTCCCCATGCAAAGTAACTATTTAATGTCATATATCTGGAGTACTGTAAAAGAGAGAGCTTTGTGGCTTTGCGTGAGCCCATAGGTTCTTTGTGTGATTAGTCGAACAAAAAATGGGCGTGATCGGAGCAGTGGGCGTTGCACCGCCCATGCAAAGTAGATATCTAATATCATATAACTGGTGTACCATAAAAGGGAAATACTCGACATTTTGCATGAGTCCATCAAATATTAATGTGAGTAGTCCAACAAAAATAGGGCGGGATCGGATTAGTGGGCGTGGCACCTCCTATGTAAAATATATGAAGCACTACGAAAGCGACAGTCTTTTGTCAGGTTCATTAGTTATCAATGTGATTTGTCGTGGAAAATATATCGCCAAAATAAAAAATCGCCAAACCCAAAAATTGCGAAAAATAAAAATCGCCCAAAAAACAAAAATCTTCAAAATCAAAAATGGGCAAAATCAAAAATCGCAAAAAAGAAAAATTGCCAAATGATATTCTGAGTTCAAGGCCGACAGTTAAGTGTTGCCAGATCTAATATGGATAATCCATCTTCTTCTCATGGCCAGCTACATGTACCTTGCTCCAGGGTAGGAACGCCGAAAAATCTGATAATTGTTGTACCGAATGAAAAAGCAAAAACATTGTATATCAGCATCAGCAAACATTGAAATAAAAGAATCTATACTAATAATCTATACTAACATAATAAAGAGGTAATATTTGTTTGTTTGTTTGTTTGTAGGAGGTACTCTCCGTAACTACTCATCTGATCTTCCTGAAATTTTCACATAGTCTTACTTAAGATATGGGAGTGCTACAGGCTTTAATTTTTTTTAATATTTTTAGTGGGCGTGGCACCTCCCATACAAAGTGCATTTTTAATATCATATATATTAAGTACTATGATAGAGAAAGCTTTGCAAATTTGTCTCAGGCCATCTATTATTAACGTGAGTAGTCAGACAAAAAAATGGGCGGGATTACCCAAATGCGCGTGGTACCCCCACACGAACTTAATATTAAATGTGATATATTTGAATTAATGTATTAGTGAGAGCCTTGAGACTTTGCGTGATCCCTTTCATAACGATTCGGAAGGGGGGGAGGGGGAGGGTGTAGCGAAGCACACCGGGTTACATCTAGTGTGTTTATAAGTTTGTTTGGAAAACTGTTGGCTTTTAGTATTTTTTCTAGTTTTGGTATGTTTTTTGTATGATATTTGTCGTCACTAATGTTTAGAACTCTAGATATAAGATTTTTCGCAGTGTTTATTATCTGGTTCTTCGGTTGTGTTGCGTTGTAGTTGATGATTCTACCCGAAGACGTTTCCTTAGTAAACCAGTCAAACGTTATTTTGTTCTTATTTTTCCGTAACTTCATATCTAAGAAAGCAATTTCGCATTTTTCCTCAACTTCAATTGTGAATTGAATCTTTGGATGGTGATTATTTAAGGTAGCAAGTATTTTGTCCTTATCGTTTATTTTAATAACAGCCAAAATGTCATCTACATATTTGGTTATGTATTTGATATGTATATTTTCCTCTCTTAACTCTGCTAGTGTATCGTTAAGTAGACCATCAAGTACTATGTCTGCTATTATGGGAGAGAACGGGTTGCCCATTGGCATTCAAAATATCTGATGAAAAAGTTTATCATCATATATGAAATAATTATTTTCAATAAGGCAAAAATTGAGAATTTTGAGAAATTTTGAACTGGGAATCTTCGTAAATTCCCTTATTTTTTCCCATTTCTTCATAATGTTGCGAATTGCTAAGTGAACTGGTATGTTTTTGAATAAAGAAATGACATCAAACGAAACCATAATTTCGTCGTCATCGAGTTCTATAGAGTCCAATTGATTCTTCACCTGTAATGAATTTTTGACATTATATTCATTCGATTTGTGGATTTTAGGCAACCAATATATTCTTGGGGCTGTGGCAGCTGAGCAATATAGTTTACGTTTTTCCCAATTATCAATGTGATTATTTTTTTGTTAATCCATTACAATGTTGTTGTTCTCCCTTTGCAGTTTTGGCGTAGGATCTGTTCTTAGCGTTTGGTAAGTATTTTTGTCGTCAAGTAGTCTTCCCATCTTATCACTGTATTCCTTTTTGTACATCATCACAGTTTTATGGCCTTTATCAGCTTGTAGTATTAGAATATCATCATGATTTTTTAAAAATTTTTTTGTTTTTCAAATATTGTTAGAATAAATTTTTCTTTTGGTGTATTTTTGAGCTTTCGTTTAAAATTATTGATATTGGTCGCCAATTTTGTCCTTGCTACGTCCTTTTCTTTATCTTCGTTGTTCTCCATTGCTTGAATGCACTGCTCAACATCAGCAATGACATGTAAGGGCGAAAAATTCTGGTTGTTCACAGGTAGAGCAAATTTTTTCCCCAAGGATAGTATCCATTTGTATTCTGTGGGCATAACTACTTCCGTTCTGTTCTCAAACCAATTTTCATTAAATAACAGTCCGTGTAATTTAAAATTTTTTTCTTTTAGTGTGTTTAATTTTGCGATCTGCCCTTCCTTTATATTTTTCGTCATGTGTTTCATTCTGAATATTTGTTTATTGGAAAACATATTATAACCATCTTCGAATATCATACTCATAATACCAGATTTTAATTGAAAAAGTTTTTGTTTAATAAGTTTGATGTTTGTATTTGTTTGTGAAATCTCTAGGTTTAAAATCTTTTTATGAAAATTATATTCGATCCGACCTAATTTTCCCTTTATTGTGTAGCATTTAAATAACTCTTTTACCTTTATGTCCAATTAGTTGGGCCTAGGAGATAGGGTCTCTAAGCGCATTGTATAGGGTATCGTATATTCGGTCAAGATCGACTATAATTTTCTGACTTGTTTGTTTATTTGAGGGTGTAATTTATAACTTCATATGGAATCGCTGGATAAGAAATGGTTTATTATACTTGAGCTATACTATTCCAAATATGGTCAGGATCTGTTCATTTTTCGATCTAGTGTCCATATACATATATCATGCGATATTGACTTCTTTAAAGCTTCAGGCACAAAATTTAATAAAAATTCCACTCAAATTTGGTTTATGCTTATTTCTGTACCCAATTAGTTGAACCTAAAACCAATAATCTCAACGCATGGTATAGAGTACCACTAAGTCAGTTTGGACCGACTATATTTCTCTTAGTAAGTTTTTATTAGGGGAGTGTTATTAACTTATTCTGCCTATTCTACTCTTTAATACATCCAGAATATTTTGTTCATTTAACTTAAAGACATGGGACGAATATTTCAAAGCGTGCTTTCAATAGAGCAAAAAAAAATATTTGTGTGGAACAAATGATAATATCCAACCAAGTGCACATAGTTTACTAAATATGTAGCGATAATTTTTCAAATAAATTTCAATTAACTCTTGTTTAAAGGATTTATTCACATCACAACATTTTGCTGAAATATTTACAAAACATTTATTTTCTACTGTGTTGGATGGAAATAAATAATGTGTTATATTCGTGAATCATATTTTAAATTAAATACACACCATTTAACATTCAAGGATGTTTATCGAATATACAATATGAAAAATTTTAAACCTCGGCATAAATTTGGCTATATACAGTTGTTGTAGTAGCAGTTTGTCAAGCTACTAAGAATTTGGGGAAACTACTATAATTTTGCCAAGCAAACAAAAAAACTCTTAACAAAACTTAGAAACTTACCACACAACGAAGCGGCGATCTATCAATGAATGAACAGAATCGACATTAGTGTTGTCTTTTTCACAAAAAACAACAACAAACAAAAAAGGGAATAATATTGCTACGTTAGTGAAAAAAAAAATGGAATATATTAGACTCAACAATGCCATTCACACTATTGCTGGAACCTATGAAAACTATGTTAATCTATGGTGTCGAACCATAATATTGACTATCAGCTACAAAATCTACAATCAATTTATATACGATGCTCAAAAAGTATCCGATATTACAATTTCTGCCGATACTGAATGTTATTAGATTTATTTATTTATTTATTTTTTTTGTTTTCTTCAGAAAAATAAAAGTCCATAACGATTTGTCATACATACACCATCGGTAACACTATTTCTCAATATAGATTTGATTGAAAATATTTTTGGAATTTTTTTTACACAATCGTTATTTTTGTTTTATAACAATCTTCTTGATTCCTAACATCATCTTTAATTTTCCCTTCAAAATCCCAAAATATATTTCATAGTGTATAAAAAAAATATTCGATCAAATCCTACCATAACACAGCAGTAAAGCATTTTTGCAACTAAATTTTTACGATTTCTGCATATCTTTTCACTAATTTCTATACTAGTATCGATGTGGTTCAGTAATTTTTTTAACCTGATATCCTATTTCAGAATAATTTAGGATCTAAATATTAGAGCTCTTTTTCACAATAAATTAAAACAGTTTTATAAGATTTTAATAATAAATTTTTTAAAGCATACATAGAAACAGATTACATTATTGGCTATATCCTTTTATAAACCTGCAACTGTGTCACATTTCCTAATGATATCCCAAAGTAGTAAGTTGGTCTCATATAACTTTAATAATTTTCAAAAGTTTTAAATATGGCTACAGCTAGAATAAAACTGGTATTCGAAACTCAACCAGTAATCACACAGAGAATATATTGTTAAATTAAGTTCGGATATAACCCATATTAAATTATCCATGAAAACTGTATTGTGACTCACGGAAACGCCGATCTGTAAATGTATTAAAAAATAATAATATATAGAGCAAAGTATTACAAATACGGCTAAACGGAGTCTATTTTCATAACAAATTCAAATTTTAAAAACAAACTAAAGCATATATTATTTACTTACTAGTAAATATATACTTACACCTCAATTACGTTAAGAACATGATAATTTAAAAAGTTTACTTACACACATTTCCGAAACATATACTTTACCTAAAAACTCCATACTTTATTTTCCATAATACCCCTACGAGTTGGTACCATAAATCATATTTCCATGCTTTAGAGAAATAAAAGAGAATAATTTGTTTATAAAGTTTCGCTGCTTTTCTATTCCCTACAATGTAGACACATATTAAGTTCGGCCATTAGACTGTTTAAATTCATATAAATTGGGACTTTGCTGTTGTTTTTTTTAATACCTAAAAGACTAGGCATTATCAACCCAATTTTAGAATAGAATACTTTATATTCGGAAATATATACCACTACAAATCACTTTTGTATATTTTAGTTATATTTAGATTTTAGTTTTTTAGTTAATTACTTTACATTATTTAATTAACAGCTGTGTCATAATCTGTGTTTCATAATTATTATTTTTTTCGTTGTTGTCTTCTCTTTTAGAATTAATTCGAAAAATTCTCTTTGCTTTTCTATGCTGGAGCTTATAACAAATTCGACCTAAACAAAATATTAGCTCGAAGTTATTTTAAAATGCAGAATATCTGACGTTGCCTGATATTACAAAGTTTATTATCAAGAATGGCCTTTATTATGTTGCTGCCTTTGAACAGCGTGAACGAAAGTTGTCAAGAATGTTTGGCATTTTTATTTTTTTTTTTTCATAAGACGTGGAAGAATTATGACTTTAGCACTTTGTTGTGTTGTAAACAAACAACACAGTTATTGCTCTTGTCACTGTTGCTCTTATTCCAGATGGTCGAATCTTAAAGGATTTTTTGCCTTTTCCTTATTTGGCTTTGAAAGTAAATTTGCATAATGAAAAAAAAAATTCTTTGTACATTTATTCAAGTTTAAAATGCAATCAAAGTTTTATTTTTTTCTTGCTAAAATGTTTGTTAATTTACAAAGCAGATGTGTTTTTTTGTTGCATTATTGTTCTTCAACACTTGTGGTTTTGTGTCGAGGTTATTATGTTAATGTTATTTGGCTTATCTATCCAAAACATTAAATGTCGAAGTGTGTCTATGTTTTTTTGACTGATGGTAACACGAAGACAGGAAGAAAGTTTAAAAAAAGGTTCCTTGTAAACAGAAAAGTTGCTGTTTGCCTAATTAATTTTTAACTGGTTTTTTAAGATAATTTTTTTCTCCTTTATTTGCGCTAATATCCTGAAAATTATTGTGAAATTCTAGCCGCAAGTATGAAGTTTTGAAGGGCAATCTGAAGCAAAAGGATGCTAAATGGATGATGTATGTAGAAGAGGTTCTCAAAGCTTGAAACGTCTAATTATTTGGGCTGAGGGTGACATAAAATTTGTTTAAGCTAAACATTGAAAAATTATTAATGCTACTAATGCTACCCGCATTTCAAATTTCGTTTTAATTTTTTATACCGTGAACTCGTGAGTATCCAAAACATAAACATCCAGGAAACTTGAATACCTTTTTTGCTTTAACTATTCTTAGTCTTTAAAGAAGTGCGATACTTCAAAAATATAAGGAACTTTATTATAATTTTTATACCCTATTCCACTATGTGGTTTGGGTATAATGACTTTGTGCTGCTGTTTGTAACTACCAAAAATATTTGACCTACACCCATCTTTAATTATACCGATCGAATCAGAATCACTTTCTGAGTCGATTAAGCGATGGCCGTCCGTCCGTCCGTCTGTATGTCCATGTAAACATTTTAATCAAATTACAGGTCGCAAATATGAATATATTTGATGAAATGTGAAATGTATGCAAGCTTCTATCTGCCATAGAATTGAAGTTCGTAAAATTCGGTCCATGTTGAGACCTAGTTCCCCTGGTCCCTATGAAATCGATATAATTTGACATAAATTGCCATAAGATCCAAATTATCATAAAGATCTCAGTCAAATTGGGTTTGTATGTGTTTATATCCACTAATCAGTAGTCCAAAAATAATCCCTATAGGACAATTCGTAGTCATAGAGCTGCTTCCCGATCTTCACTTAAATCTATCTAAAAACAAAATATTGCACAGATTTTTCTCAAATTTGGTTTGTATATATTTTTTCAAAATATAATTGACGTTACCAAATATGTTCAGGATCAGTCCATTTCGACCTAGTCCCCTTTTTCATACCTGCAGCCAAAAAAATTAATAACAATGCCACTCATATTTCGGATATGCTTACTTTCTATATCGAATTAGTTGTACGGAAGAAATAGGGTCTCTAAACCATGGTATATGGTATCGTGTAGTCGGTCTAGACCGACTATAATTTCTCACCTGTTACTTATATTTTACTTATTAAAAATAAGACAGCCTTTTTTACCTTCAGTTTTAATGAAATCTTCTGTTAGTATTAATTGCTCTAAACACAGGCATTTTGAAAGTGAATTGGTGTCTTAAAATATGGGTATTTCCACAGAAAAGTCCACCGGGGCAAAAATTAAAGTGTTAATAAATAGCTTATTGTTTCTATTGTTCAATTAGATACGTGTGTTACCCAATCGTTAGACATGAATATAACGCTATGAATCATAAGTGTTATCCTGAGTATTTGAGGAATATGAAACAGAAATTCAGGTTAAATCCTTAACGTTTTTAACTCAAAGAGAAAAGTTAGTGGGTTCCCTACGTCTATGAAATTAAATGATATGGAATCGCCGAGTCCTCTCTGCCAATAGTTTTCTAATTCAGGCTATCCTTATAATATAATATAAACAAGTAAGAAAATTATGGTCGCTCTAAACCCTATACCATGGCTTAGAAACCCCATCTTTCGGTCCAAATAATTCGATCTAGAAAATAAACATAAACTAAATTTGAGTGGAATTATTAGTAATTTTTTTGCTGCAAATATGAAAAAGTTCATATCGGGTGCCATATTTATATGGGGACTAGGTCGAAAAATGGACCAATCTTGACCATATTTGGTAAAGTCACTTATATTTTGAAAAGATATAAATAAACCAAATTTGAGAAAAATCTGTGCAATATTTTTGTTTTTTGATAGATTTTAGTGAAGATCGGGAAGCAGCTATATGGGGCATATTACTAAGAATTGTCCAATAGGCATTATTTTTTAACTGCTGATTAATGGATACAATAAACACAGACAAACCCATATTTGACTGAGATCTATATTATAATTTAGATCTTATGGCACTTCATGTCGGTTTCATAGGGGTCATTTGTATGGGGGCTAGGTCTGAACGTGGACCGAATTTCACCAATTTCAAAAGCGTTTAACCTATGGCCGATGGAAGCTTATATACCCAATTTCACCAAAATATATTCATATTTGCGATCTGTAGTTTGATTAAAAACTTTACATGGACACACAGACGGACGGACGGATGGACGGACGGACGGCCGGACATTTCTAAATCGATTAAGAAAGTGATTTTGAGTCGATCGGTATAATAAAAGATGGGTCTAGGTCAAATATTTTTGGTAGTTACAAACAGCAGCACAAAGTCATTATACCCAAACCACATAGTGGTATAGGTTATAAAAACATTATTTCTGACATAGTCATAGCAGAGACTGAAGTTTCGAAGGGTTTAAAACCTTTGAAATTCCCTCATGTTTCTGGTCACCTATTCTTAGAAAATGCGCTAATGAGCTATACATTGCATTCAGTAAATTGTTTTATTCTTCTCTCTCTTCTGGATATTTTCCAACTTATTGGAAGGAGAGTTTTATTATACTTCTTCATAAAAATGTTAATAGGTGTTGCATTGATAACTACAGAGGCATTGCTAAGCTGAGTGTTATACCTAAGTTGTTTGAGAAAATTGTTACTGGCAGATTGAAATGTATGGTGGGTAGCTTAATATTCCCTACCAGCATGGTTTTGTTAAGGGTATGTAAAAATTTTTCATATAGTTTTCAGACAGGTGTTACTTATACTGATTTTAGTAAAGCCTTTGACGCTGTTCGTCTTGAACTTTCGTTATATAAACTTGAGTCCTCGGGCTTCCCAACTAGATTCTTGAAGTGGGTATCGTGTTACTTGAGGGGTAGATCTCAGAAAGTTGTTTTTAGAAATTGTTCCTCATTTTCTATTTCTGTCACTTCAGGTGTTCCACAAGGTAGTCACTTGGGTTCAGTTCTATTTGTATTATACCTTAAACACCTTCCATCCGTTGTTCGTTTTTCTAAAGTATTAATGTATGCAGATGATGTTAAACTTTTTTGTCATTTGAAAATATTGGAACTTCGAAATTATTGCAATAAGAATTGGTAGGATCGACAGATTGGTATAATGTAAATAGCATGTCCTTAAATTTCAGGAAATGTAAAAAGTTATCTTTTAGTAGAGCAGCGTTGATTCCTACAATTTATTATGTTGATGACAAATGTCTTGAAAATGTAACAAATTTTCTTGATTTGCGTGTGTTATTGGATCATAGATTACGGTTTAACGTACACATCAATTCTTATATTATTAAGGAAAAATCTCTTTTGGTTTTCATTAAAAGGTGGTCTAAGGAATTTGATGATCCTTATGTTACTAAACGTTTTTTTACAAGCCTCGTTCGGCCTATCTTTGAGTATGCATCTGTTGTGTGGTCACCTAATTATTCTTGTTATAGTGATAGTATCGAGTAAGTTCAGAAACAATTTCTTTTATTTTCTTTGCGTGGCCGTGTTTGTAGTAATACTGATTTGCCACAATATGAGTACAGATTAAAACTTATAGATCTTCCTTCAAACTAGAAGAATTATTTTAAATATTACATTTCTGGTAAAATTAAAAAAATAAAAAAATTAAAATGAAGTAAATTCATGCTTTCATCTTAGTGAAATAAATTTTATCATTCCTAATCGGGTCACAAGATGTTACATACCATTGAAATAATCATTTTCTACATGTAGCTGTGAACTTTTTAATTCAATATGTGTGCTGTGTAAATTTTATAATGATTAATATGATCTGTTTCCATTTTCCTACCCAATTCACAAAATTAAAAAATCTCTCTTGTGTAATATTTGATAGGGCAGTTATAGGGTAAACATTTATTGAATTACTGTTTTTTCAATTTTTGCAGTAACCCTGCTGTTAATTTTAATTATGTTTCTGATGTTCTGATGTACCTGATCAATTTAATTATGTTCCTGATATTCTGATGACCTGAATATCAATCTAATTATGTTCCTGAGGTTCCTGATCACTACTCTACCTTGCTGTTGGTGGTTTTGTATTATTTCACCTCTGTTTCTTTGTGTCTAGCTGTATAGGTAGTTTGTCTGTGTTGTAATGTGTCCGACTAGTAATTTGACCGTGTTGTTATGTGTTGAATGTTATGTCAACTTTAATTCCATACCCGATATCCTAAAGTTACATATAAATTTCTTTATGTTTCTGATGCCGTGATGTCCCAGATCGATCTAACTATGTTTCTGATTATATTTTGTCCTGATATTACTGCGCAATATAAATATGTTCTTGATGTTCCAGATCTATATAATAATGTTCTTGATGTTCTAATGTCCTAATATTTCTGAGCAACTTAATAATGATCCTGGTGTCCTGATATTAATTATGTTCCCGATGTCTCTGATGTTTATCTTACTGATGTTCTGATGAACTGATGTTGCTGTTCATTACTCTGCCTCTGCTCTGGCTGTTTCAAAATTACAATGTATAACAAAATCAAATTTGTTCCAAAATAACAAGGTCCGGTCTATAAATTTGATATAGGAAACAAAAAAAGACATGTGTATCGGCATTTTGAAAGTATACATCTAAAGTTCATTTAAAGTTTCTCAACCAGAAAGAGCAAAAAACACCATTAAAATAGGGACTTAAGGGGCTAAAATGTTGCACACAAATATTCATCGTGAAATTTTACTATAACTCCCTGAATGCACCAAATCGGAAAATTCAACCAGAAAGTCAGAAATAATAAAACACAACAAAAGACAGCTTAGGGTTAATTTCGTATTTATTAAGAATTTTATTTTAAAGCACCCCAAGAGAAATTAATATAAAATGAACTGCATAATATACCTGCGATACTTTGTGTGATAATATAATTATGCAAGGTATTTAGGAGCGCTTGAAATTGAAGACGATCCAAACGATAATATAAAACACTCATACGTATAAAAATATTTTTTGCATTTCAAAACAAATGATTTGTTATTCAATTTCTCAATTTCTACGCACTTGTGGTGGTACAAATTGTGTAAAATATTTTTTTTTTCTTTATTTTAATAAGTGTTGCATTATTCAATAAGTTTTAAAAGTGAAACAAATACATCGATATGCCGAGAAGAAACAATTTGAATCTTGTCATGGTTTCAAGACGTTCCGAATAGCGGAGAATCCGAAACGTTTCGTGCAGCCTGCGATGTCCTAGGGTTAATGGAAAATGACAGACACTGGAACGTTGCCATGCAAGAGGCCGTGTTATATTCTTCTTAATGGAAACCAAGGGAGCTTTTTGGAATTTTAATTGGTATAAGTGGGTTGTTGAACTTTGAAATTCTGGCAGAATTGCAGGTATGGTTTTTCTGAAGAAATTCCTAGTAGCAACGATGACACCTACAACGAGGCTTTAATTATTATTGAGGACAAGTTGACATCGATGGTGGGGAAAGATATAAGCCAGTTTGCTATTCCGCGACCAGTTAGATAACAAATTTTAGCCGATGAGTGTTTAGGCTACAGTCTCATTGATATTAATGCAGATATTGTGAAAAAGGTGCCTCGATTCCTCCCCGAACAAAAAAATTGCTTCCGAAAAGATAATAATGAAAATCAGTAGAGTTGATATCGCTTGTTTCTTTTTGGATGCTCCTGGTGGCACAGGGCAAACATTATTTAAAACCCCAATATTACTATTGCAGGGATTGCTTCCTCAGGGATTGCGACAACTCTTATAAGGGATGACTGAACTATATATTCCGTTCTCAAATTTCTACTCAATTTGGCCCGGAGTGATACCACTATTTGCAAAATATGCTTGGGAGTTTCATTGCGAAGCTTAAGTAACTGGTATGGGAGGAGTGCACCACGTTTCATAAGCGTGCAACTGAGACCTTAAATCGATGCTTGCAGGACATTCGCAGTCGCAAGGCACTTACGGGGCGCTTGGTGGTACTTCCTGCAGGAAATTTCCACCAAATATAGCCTATCATTCCAAGAGTTATAGCGTTTGATGAATTTAATTCTTGCTTAAAAGCATCACATATTTGGAACCAGATTTCTAGATTAGGCCTTAGCACCAAAATGCGAGTGCATCGGTTTAATGATTCCACTGCTGGAACTCATGCAGCACAATAACTATAAATTGGAAATGGTAAGGTGGTTAAAGACATTAATGAAGAAATAGCATTTAACCTGGCATTCTAAGGTTTTATGTCCTCTGCAGAACAACTTGTATGTGCAGTCTATCTGGAAATTAACTGAAAAATGTCCGAAGAATCCTGGTTATGCGAAAGGGCACGTTTAGCACCAAAAAACATATCCATGGATCATATTAACAAAAATTCTGTGCCAAATTTCCGGCATCTTCACACTGCACAAATACATTGATACTGTTATGTCTGAAGAGCAAATAAATTCCATCGAGTTCAGTCAAAACAGTGACTTAACCTTGGTGCACGTGCACCAAAGCATCGACTACCTTGAAAAGAGTAAAAACTTTTAATATGCCAATATCATTTCCAGCTACTGGAGAGATCCAACATTAATTTGAAGAAAATTGGACTGATTTTGTCGAAGGAAACAGTTACTAACACCATAAAAATGCACCTGTGTATACGTTTGTAGCCACCATGGTACAAAATCATAATTTATTACTTTGAAGAAATCAAAAAATTGGAAAAGTACCGAAATAAATGCATCGAGTTGAAAGCAGACTATATTTTGAAATAAAAATCTTTTTGCCGAAAACAGTGTCCTCTATTAAGGAAGTCATTGCATCATTAAATGCAATCGTACATACATCGAGTCTCATTGCAACTCATCTACACGTCAAGTACAAGTAAATTTGGTAGTATCATCCTCCTGCACAAGCTCCTATACTCTGAACGCAGAGTGCTTAAAGTTACAAGTAAATTTAATTTTTAAGTCGTCTCCCTAAGAAATTCTAACGTTTTGTACAACAAACCAACAAGTTGGTACATACAGTCATTTATTATTTTAAGAATACACTTAATAACATATGCATGTGGTTTGTCTATATGAAATAATTTTATTTTTTTATTTTGCCCAAAAACCATATGTGGTACGTTGGCATTACAAGTACAACATCATTAAGAGGGAACAAAAATAAGTTATATAAATTTTCATTTATGTTATAGATATTGGAAATTCTCAAGTTCATAGGCACAAGATAAACTTATTACATAAATTTTTTTAAATTCTGACTTTATGGAATAAATACATTAGGTGAAATATTAAACGAAACCGGATATCCGAGAATTGTATGTAAACTAGTATACCAATTAAATCAAAAGAAAACTAATTAATTATGATAACATGATAATTACTTAATTAGTTAATTAATTAATTATGATAACTAGCTAAAAACTAACATATTGAATTGCATTGCAAATGATCAAAATAATACTAATTATTAGTTATTATCTTTAATGAATATGTCCCATGTATGATATGATATGAAAACATTGTTATTAGGCAAATGCTTATTAAACTAAACGAGATTTATTTTATGTGATAATCATTGTCATGTCTGTGTATGGTTGTTGGTTTAAGTATGTATATTATTAAAGTTTTAAGACTTGAAAGCAGTTACTTGGTATTAAGAGCAAAAAAAAATTGTTTTGGTTTAAGAAAAGCAAATTAATACAAAATATATAATTTCTGTTCATAATTTAAAGAGTAATCTATTTCGGAAACATAAACATATTAAGTGTGTGCTAATAAGAAATATGTTTAAAACAAATCTTTCAAACTAAATGATAAGAGAAGGAGAAGGTTTATTTTAAGGCATACATATTTTTATATGGGCATGTCCATTGTAACGGGTGTGACATTGTGACTCAAGGACATACAATTTTCAAATATTAATTAAAGCATTATTTCCATAAGTCTTATTGGATTTATATCGCGTCTATTTAAGGAATCTATCTTAGGTATTGAAAGATCGTATATAGCTTTTATGTAGATGTTATTTAACAAAAAGTGGGCGTAACGGCTGTGATCCTGACTATTTGGAAAATCTGACTTTCACATATTATTTTTCACGTACTGTAAAATTAATACTTCTTCTGGTATATTAATATTTATGTATGCGAAAGAGGACACATCACTCGTTCTCTTGAGATATATTTTAAGGATATAAGTTTACTTATCTTTGATTTCTGCTAGTGACAAATTGTAACGGGTGTGACAAGAAAATGTAACAGGTGTGACATAGTCACAAAACTAGTTACTAAACAAATGAAATCTCAGTTATTAGTTGTTTTATAATTTCTTTAATTATTTTTTTATTTACTTAAAACATTTTTGAATCATAAATGAACATAAGTACATAGTTTTTTTTAAGTAACTAAATTTTTATTTTTTTTTAACTTAAATCGTGGAAATCGATCAATTTTTTTTAAGATTAAGACATAAATACTCTTAAAACTTATAACTATTAAATCTTATAAAGTTTTAGACATTAATAAATCAAATAATGACACTTTTAATTCAATTCATCTTCTGTGTCAGTATAAACAGTATTATTTGGAATTTTTTAATGAGTTGCATAAAAATCCTTTTTAACCTTCATCTCACCTTTGTGTGGAAAACCACACAATATGAAAATATTTTGTACACAGAAAAAATAATACTTAAGCGATGTTCATGAAATTTCTTGACTTTTGCTGTCGAATCAATTTTATACAGAAAACGTATTAATTGATTCAAAAATATTTATTGACAACGAGATATTTAAAAAGTGACGTTGCTTACCCTGGTGTGTGGTTTTCCACACATATGTAATTTATATATATTTTGTACTAGGAACATAATTTTTTGCCATCAAATGTCCATTCCTATTGATGTTATGACAAACTGTGTACCTATTATATAATAAAAACAATTGATAATGTTATTCTGAAGTGATCAAATGCATATGCAAAGGAACAATGCTGTGAAAGCTATACCGAAATCGACTCAAACTTGTTACATGCATATATCGGTATTCCTATTTTGGTTGGACTTTACAGGTCTATGCTTCTAACTAATCTAATGTTTTAGATATAATTGTGATAATTTAGATGAAAGAATGAGACAATGTTGGATTTATTTAGAGCGATGATGTCGAAGAAGACATTTCAATACATGAATAGTGTTATTTGGTTCGATAACATTATAAGCAGACATCAAAAAAGCTTTACGGACTAATTTGCTGCAATTCGTGAAATATTCGACAAATGGTCTGAACTATTATTACTGCAAACAATCTGAATGTGTTACAGTTGACGAACAATTGCTATGTTTTTATAGGAGATGCAAGTTTCAACAACATATACCTTCTAAGCCGATATGGAATTAAATTTTGGGTTGTAGTTTGCTCTAAAACTTATTACGTTTAGAAAATGCAACCATATTTGGGTAAACCAGTTGGCGGTTTAGCTGAAAAAAATTAAGGTGAACGTGTAGTTTTGAATTATGTTCGAAGAGTGAAGAGTCATAACATAACAGTGGGCAAGTTTTTCTGATCTTGCGAATTTGCCCAAAAGTTGTTATCCAAATTGGCAAACAAAGACAGAAAAAATGCGAAGAGTTTTCTTGCGTGAGCTTAGAATACCTCTTATATTAGCAACAATTTACAAAATGAATCAGTGGGGGAGCCCAGTTGCTCAAAAGCGCATTCCACATCTTCAATGTTTCGTCAACCTTCAGAATCTGGAGAGCGCTCATCAGTACCATTCGAAATTACCCCAAAAAGATCAAAATGTGTTTCTCTGAATGTCGAAAGAAGAGCTAGATGTTACATATGTTATTATGAGAAGTCGACAACTAAGAACAATGTATATAAAACGATGTGCTGTTTCTACCAGGAAGGTATATATATATATGTAAGCATATTAATAACCCTAATGTTTATTTAAATGTATTGAAGAGAAACTTATTTGAAGTAATAGATACCAAAATATAAAAATCTATAATATTAATGGGCTAGACGATTTCTTGTGATCGATGTTTTGTTCTACCATTTTATCCTGATTTTTACCAAACGTATATTATTTTAAAGGTATTTCTTTTTAGCCGCTTTGCAGATTTTCAGATTTTAAAATTTTTCCCTTTATTTTGTGTAAATTGCATTTAAAGTTGATACTAACACATACATAAAACAAGTAAGAAAATTATAGTCGGTCTAGACCGACTATACGATACCCTATACCATGCGTTTAGAAACCCTATCTCTTAGGCCCAACTAACTGGACATTGAAAATAAGCAAATACCAAATTTGAGTGGGATTTTTATTAATTTTTTTGGCTGCAGATATGAAAAAGTTCATATCGGATGCTATATCTATAAAGGGACTAGGTCCAAAAATGGACCGATCCTGATCATGTTTGGTAAAGTCTCTTTATTTTGCAAAAATATGTAGAACCAAAATTTGAGAAGAATCAGTGCAATATTTTTGTTTTTTAACAGATTTAAGTGAAGATCGGGAAGCAGCCCCATATGGGGTCAAAGGGATCATTTTTGGACTACTCATTAGTGGATGTAATGAACGTATACAAACCCAATTTGAGTAAGATCTATATGACAATTTGGATCTTATGGCAATTTATGTCGATTTCATATGGGTAATTTGTATGGGGGCTAGGTCGGAACATGGACCGATTCTCACCAATTTCAATAGCGTTCATCCCATGGCCGATAAAAGCTTATATACCAAATTTCATCCAAATATATTCATATTTGCTACCTGCAGTCTGATTACAAGCTTTACATGGACACACAGACGGACGGACGGACGGACGGACGGACGGACATTGTTCAATCAACTCAGAAAGTGATTCTGATTCGATCGGTATAATTAAAGATGGGTCTAGGTCAAATATTTTTGGTTGTTACAAACAGCAGCACAAAGTCATTATACCCAAACCACATAGTGGTATAGGGTATAATTATACAATGCTATGTGTGTGTTTATTAAATTTGTTAATGTGTTCGTAATAAATATGAGTTTGTTTTTTGTGTTGATTTGTGAATTGGCTATAATCGATTAGCATACCTTTAGGGTCTTTATTTAATAAAACAAAAAAAATTCATAGAATTTGCTCTCGAATTTCGAGGGCTGGAATCTGCTAGTATATGTTATTGATGGTAAATCATGATTTTAAATAAAAACATATATGTTTCTAGTACAAAATATGTAGATATCCCGTATGTGTGGAAAACGACACACGAGGGTAAACAACGTAAGTTTTTTTGAGGGTGAGATGAAGGTTAAGGTGGAATAAGGAGTGAGTGCAGCTTTTATAATATTAGAACTACCTTTTTCAAAGTAGTGCATTGAGCGAATATTTTGAATTGGTTTCATGTTAGTCCATCTTTCATCTAAAATATTTTGAATTCTTTTTATATCTGCCTGTGGCACATATGATATTCTAACTCCATTTATTCCTGCATTTTCTTCTTTTTTCTTATTTGCTCTATATTTTCTTTGTCTTTCTTTACCTTTTGTAATTACAAAAAAAAAATAATTCTTTAAAAATACTTTAAACAAACTTACCTCTGACCTCACTTTCACAAAGTTTTATATTAATAAGATTTATATTTAATATTTTAAAAAACTATTACATACTTAATGTAACGGGAGGGGCAACTAATCTTTACGAACCCACTTTTTGTGTATTTAGTTTAATTTACAAAATAAATCACAACCTTCTCATCCAAGTATAAGAACACGTTTAATGCTTTCCTATTGTGTCTCAATATTCGCAACTTAAGCAATCCAATGCCAAAAAATCAATGCTACCAACATGGCTATGCAAAATATAATGCCCGCTAAATGACAGAGTTGCTCATTCACACTTAATTTTTGAAAAAAGTAACGAAAAACTTAAATATAATTCATGGATTAATTTAATATGTTTACACAGGATGACGTTCAGCGTATTTTGGATGCAGTAAAATCTATTTAAAACTTATGATTGGGGGGCGGGTACAGTTACGTGGAATTTCCCATATTTTCGAAAGGAAATAGACAGATTCTATTGGTACAATACAATACTTTTTTATTTATCATTTATGGTAGAAAATAAATTATTTAATCAGCTCCCAGACAGCTTTAGGATTATCTGACAACATTGCTTTATACTTAGACTAAACCAAATTAAGAAGACTGTCATATAAGCCTTTAATATGCATTTTCTTTTAATTTTCAAAGGCTATAATTATGATCAGATTATGTGTTAAAAATTCTGTGTTAAAGTTTTGTTTGTATTATAAGTACTATTTCCTTTACAAGTACATACTACTTTTCATAACTATTTATGACTACAGATCTTATGAAGTAAGTTTATCTCATTACAGGTATGTACATATATCTTTTAATCGCATTTTAAGCTTATATTAAAAATTTAGTATATTACACAAACAAGGAAATCATAATTCTTTATAAGTCTTTAAAGAACCTAATATTTAACTTGTTCTCTTTATTACATTTAGTATCCGTCAAGTAAAATAAAAATTAAACTTTGATGTAGACTGTTTTAAAACTTTATTAAAGTTTACTATGACTTGAAAAATTTTGCTACACAAAATGCTGGTAAAAATGTTATTCCAAGCAATAGCACAAGAAAGGTTCGTAAGTTGAATTTATATTAATTTGGTTAATATTACCTTGCTCATATTAAGAAAATTTCGCTTAACTTATTTATTTACTTTTTGATTAGCATACAGAAAAATTGCGCAATATATGGGCGAAAAATAAATAATATGTGAAAAAATAACAACGAAACATTATTATTCAACTGTTAATAAGCAAAAAGCGCAAAACAGCGCCACAAAACGCACTTAAAGCTTGTTAATTAGAATGAAGTGATGTTTGATTTTACCATTTAAGAGTATAAAAAAACGAAAAAAATTTTATAACATAGTACCGTTTTAAAATAAAATACTAACTGCATAATTGAGATGTAGAGAATTTAAATTAAATTTTATATGAAAACCTTAATCATAGGTCCAACTATTTCGATATAGAATATAAGCATAAACAAAATTTTACTGGCATTGCTATTAATTTTTTAGTCTTCAACTATGAAAAAGTTCATATTGGATGCTGTATTTATATGAGGAAATGGTCGCTACCTTTGCGGTTGTTGAAAACAAAAAAGTTGTTTTACTAATTCCTAATTCTTGGAACTCCCTTTTTAATTACTTCTACCTAAATCGCTATTTATTTAATGGTTTTGGGGTTTTAACGCAAATTATCGACTAAGACCATTTTCTTTTTAAATGAAATTTATTTAAATTTTTTTTTGTGGAAAATATTTTCAAAAAGCATGAAAAAAAAATAATTTTTCCAACATTTTGCTTCATAAGCATCACAAAAATTTTCTAAATCAATTTTTTTAAAATTTTTAATCGTTGCACAGGTCTCTAGCAATAATTTGGCTTTTGCAGATTGATCAATTAGTCGACGAGTTATAGCCAAAAGCTATATAAACAATATGCTGAAAATCGGCATTTGACTGCAAAGTTCGAAGGTCGAACTAACATAAACAAACGCCGCGATACGGGTCTTCTAATTTAGCCTGTATTTTAACCCCTCACTCTTAGAATCGACCTAACTTTTGCTAACCTGAATTTGTTCCACAGTGTTATTCTATTGTTTAATTATGGGCTACTGCCAAAAGGATGTATTTAACATACACAAACCCAATTTGACCGAAATCTACATGATAATTTGGATATTATGGCAATGTATGTCGATCTCATAGGCATAATTTGTATGGGGACTAGTCTAAGCATGACCCGATTTTCACCAACTTGAACAGCGCATCCTATAGCTTACATTCTAAATTTCATCAAAACACATTCATATTTGCGACCTTTAGTTTGTCTAAATGATTTTCATGTATTCACAGAAAGATGGACGGACGGACGGATATCACTAATCGACTCAGAAAGTTACCTTGAGTCGATTGGTATAGTAAAAAATGGATCTAGGTCAAATATTTTTGATTCTGGCAAACATCAGCAAAAATACAATGTACGCTGACCACATAGTGGTACTGGGTCTAAAATGTCAATGAAGACGTTTAGAAGAAGAAGTTTTATCTGCAAACATTTTCGCGTTGAATAACCGAAAATGTTATATTAGCAAAAAAAGTTGTTTGTGCAGGTATTTATTCCATTTTTTTTTTTATTAAAAGATTAATAACTCAGTTAATTTTTTAAACCCAAGCTGCATTTTACTTATATATATATAAACATACTTTTATAATAAGTTCATAAATTATACGGTTGCTAAATATAAAAAATGTGTAAAAACATCTCTACATATCGTGTTCATATGTTCGAAAAGCCTGATTTTTTTGATTCCAGACACGCTGAGAAATTCAATCTCGGATGATATTCAACACAGTTACTGGCTTATATGTGCAAAAGGGCCGAAAACACGTTTTTTTCCCGTAACTCAAGATTTTTGAGATGTTTCGCGAACTTCAAGAACAGGGTTTTCTTGTACCCGACAAGACCAATCAGAAAGAAGGCATCGCATCCCAGGTATTGTTTTTCCTGCGTTATGAGCTATTTTTTCGGATTATGAAAAACAAAATATTAAAATGATAATGACCTCTGACATTTGCAAAAAAAAAAACAACTTTTCATATTAGGGACGAATTTACCAATTTAGAATATCTAGCTCCACTAAACCAGAAGGTTAGATAATCTTAAGCAGATAACTGCAAAATCATTTTTAAATTCTTATTCACATCTAATCGCTCAACAAAACTCAATTGAACAAAATCAGCATCAGCTTACTGAACGCGTAGTTCGGATCAGTTCGTGCCAACTGATCGAACATCTGAATATCACATGTTTGAGCAAACGAGCATTGAGTTATATATCTATATTTTGTACAAAAACAATTTTTATAAAGTTATTTTAAGAGTTTATTTCTCTATAATTATATTTTTCTGAATGAATGGATATATTAAAAACAAATTGACAAACAAAATTAATTATTCAATGAAATACTGTTTTAACAGAAAAAATTGGAATAGATTTAAATTTACAAAGTTTAAACATATTACAACTTAAAATCATAACTAATAATAATAATTGAGTTTAAAGTGAAAATAGGTAATAATAATGTTAAAAAGAAAATAGTTAATTATTAATGATATAAAATAAACTAAATAAAATAAATAACTAGAAAGAAGAGAGAAGGAGATATTAGGGATAAATACAATTATATATAACTATTGGCGTTGAATAATATATGGCATTTCTTAGTATGCATTTCTGTTCAAATCAAAGCATTAGATCTAGTTAGTTTAAAATTCAAATAAAAACACCTTGCAGCGTTAAAAAAGTGTCAGCGAAAATTTCGTGCTATTTGTCGATACGAATTAAGAGAATGGAGTCATTTTGGAGAGATATTTATACTGCCGAGCTTCTCAAATATTCGCCAAGGCAAATGCCAAATATAGGCCCGTCATAAGTTCCGTCAATCATTTAAGGTGCCGAAGTGTTTGAAAAGTGTTACAGCAGAAGACAAAAAGGCCGCTATCGACACCTTTGTAGCATAGTTTACTGAGGATTTCCAACCATTTTCGGTTATCAATGGTTCTGGCTTTGTAAAGCTCGCAAAAGTTTCGTTGGAGTAAAGATTGGTGAAAACAAGACTTTTTTCCTGGTGAAACAACGCTTTCTCGTACAACGCAGATTAACGGCAGAAGAGAAAAAAATAAAACAAATCAAAGAGGAAATAGGTGACATTGTTTAAAGCGGAGGATCATTTGATACTATTATAATTTCGATGATGCAAAGCAATAAAATAAAAGCAATCCGATTACAATGAAGCATGTGTTTTTATTTGTTAGAGAAAAAACCGGAAGAAAAAAATAATAATACAAAAAAGAAGTAAAAGTCAGAAATGTCAGAAATTAAAAAGCAGTATATACAAAGTAATGACATCCACAGCTGATAAGAAAGTAGAAGAGCAGAGTTGCCAAAAGCGCGTATTGCCGTACGACAATTATCTTGACACGCCCTCTCAATACGCAGGTATATCAGCTTATCATTCTGAGAATCCAAGTCCTTGTCGACACTTCACATGATTAACTTTTGTGAGCGACTTTGTCATTATATCTGCAATCATCCCTTGCGTCGGTGTATGTCTCAATTGGAGTAAATTGGCAGCGACAGCATCTCGAATAAAATGGTGTTTTATGTCGATATGTTTAGTCCGTGCATGAAAAACTGGATCATTAGCTAGAAATAACGCACCCCTATTATCGCCAAACAACGTTACTTGTTGAACAATATGAGCAAGACCAAGCTCATATAACAACCCACGTAAATATATAGCCTCTTTTCCAGCCTCAGCGTAGCTTCTGCTTCGCGACGGTTCGTTGTTTTTGCGATTTCCAACTTATCGCAGCGCTACTCAGGATGAAAGCGTAGCCAGAATAGGATTTCCGGGCAAGTGACTCATTCGTTTTTCTGTAGATCAAGCCAAGCTCCTTTGTTCCAGCGAGGTACCTCAATACTCTTTTCGCGGCATTCCAATGATGTTTTTGGGGTTGTTCAACAAATTGTGCAAGCCTTGAAACAATGTTTGGTATATCTGGTCGCGATGCTACGCTTAAATACATAAGGCTTCCAACAAGTTCTCTATATGGCATTCTTTCACACGTATCATCAGATGTACTGTAATCCAGACGCAGATTTACTTCAGCAGGAGTTGTCAAACAATTACACTCATTCATACCGTATCTGATAAGTAATTCACGTATATAACCCGCTTGTTTCAGCTCAATCGAAGAACTCCGTTGATCTATTTGTAAGCCAAGGCAATGCTTTGCTTCACCAATATCTTTAATGTCAAAACTCATCATCAGTTGACTTCTTACCTTTTGAAGGCTTTCATCGTCGCAGGTCGCAACCAACAAATCATCGACGTATACTAGAACAAATGTCAGGGACTCGTTGGCTTCGATATAAAATAGACATGGTTCACTTTTCAATGGTTTGAGTCCAATTTCAGATAGCTTTTCATTAAGCTTATTATACCATTGCCGTCCAGCCTGTTTAAGCCCATACAATGCTTTATTAAGTCTACATACATCAGCACCATCACGAATGTCATGTAGCATCTTTTCGGCTTCGATGTATATAGTTAAAAGCTTATCTTCATTTTTAATAATGCGTTCAAGCATCTCATAAATCATATCTGGCATCCTCATAAAAATTTCTTCATTTATTGTTCCATTTAAGTAAGCTGTCACCACATCAAATTGTCATATCTTTAAATTAAATTGCACAGAGAGGGCCAACAGAAGGCGAAGTGTTTCCAACCTCGCAACCGGTGCAAAAGTTTGATGATAGTTTACACCGAATTTTTGGCTGTACCCCTTAGCTACAAGTCGTGCCTTGCGAAGCTCAATTTCCCCAGTGGGTGAATATTTGTTGGTAAGCACATAACGGCACCCTACTATGTTCACATTGTCTGAAATTTTGATCATATCCCAAGTATTGTTCTTAATTAAGCTCTTGACTTCACTCTCGATTGCTTGATTCCACTCTTCGCTCTCCTCTCCCTCAAGAGCATCACGCATGTGAACTTCTGCAACGTTGACAAAAACTTCGTCTTCAAGATCATCACATGGCTCGCTTTCACTTAATATCTGTACATCTGTACCTGCCGTACTTATGATAGGTACTTTCCGTGGACGTAGCTCGTACTTTCTTCCGACGTTTTTGTTGGCTTCTTTCTTGCCTTTGGTCTCAAGTGATTCTACAGTGTTTGTTGACTTGGACAGCATTGGAGTATGCAGCATAACCTCCATTTCAGGCACGTCTTTATATTTTTCTACATTATCGAGCAAATCATATTCATCGGTGAATATACCTGACTTCTCTTCTGGATCCTCAATGAACCTAACATCACGAGCATATATTGTTTGCTTGCTAACCGAGTCCCATATACGATATCCTTTTCGATCCCTTGGGTATCCAACAAAAATTCCTTCAATACCCTTTGGATCAAGTTTGCTTTTCCTTGGATCTTTGTTTAGTATGACTGCCTTTGAACCAAAAATTTTAAAATAATTTACATTTGGTTTTTCGCTGTACAGCCGTTCATAAGGAGTCATGCCATTTAGAGCACTTGTTGGACAGCGATTTCGGATTTCAGTAGCCGTAGCGACTGCATCAGACCAAAAAGATTGAGGCAGCTTAGAATGGAGCAGCAAACATCTGGCCATATCCAATAGAGTGCGGTTCATTCGCTCCGCAAGTCCATTTTGTTCGGGGGTGTAGGGAATCGTCGACCTTCTCCGAATGCCATTTTCTGAAAGAAACTTGTCAAAATCATTATTACAATACTCACGTCCGTTATCGGATTGAAAGGCCTTTATTTTGTATCCGGTCTGCTTTTCAAAATACTGCTGATACCGTTTAAATGCCTCGTACACACCAGATTTCTCTCTCAGAAAATAGACCTCACACCATCTCGTACAATCATCAATGAAAGTGACAAAGTATTTTGCACGACCAATACCTTCCACTTTAAATGGGCCAACAACATTAGTATGCACCACTTCTAACGGTTTCGTGCATGGAGCGTTTCCCTTCCTAAATGGTAAAGCTGTCATTTTTGCTCTTAAACAAACACTGCAATTAGTAACATCTTCGGTTTCCTTGAAATTACTTAACGTAATGACGCCGCTTTTAATCAGGTTTACAAGGTCCCTCGCGTTTAAGTGTCCAAACCTACAGTGCCACTTCGACAGTTCGGAACACTTCGTTTCGACATTAGCACAGACTACGCTTTCTCGATTAAAAAATAAGTCGCCTTTTCTTTCAGCAAACATTGATTGATTACCAAATTTATCAGTGACAAATGCATCATCTTTTGTAAAAGTCACAGTGTAGCCCTTATCTGTGATCTTCGAGAGAGAAACAAGGTTCAATCTTAAATCAGGAACGAAAAGCGTATTCTTTAGCTCAATATTTCGATGTTGACCAGTGCGCGCAGCCACAGATGATTTTACTTCTGCACTGGTATGACTTGCTAAGTTGATTTTATTCCGTTTTGCTTCAACCAATGATGAAAAAGCCTCTTTGTCTCCGCATAGATGGGATGTGCAGCCACTATCAAGAATCCAGCTACGTGCTACCTGTGCACTGTTAACAACTTCCACAGATCCTACGTCATCTGCCACGTAGCACGCTGCAAAACTGTCATCAACTTCGCCTGGTGACTGTTTTTGACTATTCGATGGTTTCTCAAAATTGTTGTTATTGTTCTTTTTGCAAACATTTGCTTTATGACCCAAAATGCCACATTTATAGCATTTAATCTTGAAAGGTCCTTTTGATGTCTTTCCAGCAGCCATTGCTATAACAGAACCTCCATTTGACTATTTGCGCGCTTCACTTTGCTCGATAATTTTTACTTTGAGTACTTCGGCGGCTGGTAGTTCATCGCGAGATTCAATGTTTTCAAGCTTGTCAACCGCATCAAAAAACTTAGCTACGTGTTCACGAACATCCCCATCTTCTTCCAATTTCTGTAGCATTAACTGCTTCAACAGCGTTGCCTTTCGAGCTGGTCCCCGTGAGGCATAAATGTACTCCAACTTTAGCCAGACATCGCGTGAAGTGTTGCAACTTCGTACTTGTTTCACTTCTGATGGATGAATTGATAAAATTAAGTCTGCCTTTGCCTTCCTATCTAGCTTAAGCCACTCGTTTATTGCTGCTGCATTTGCTCCAGAAGGCATCTGATTTTCTCCACTAACAAATTTCCATAAGTCGTTCTTCACTAGTAACGCCTCAACTTGCATACTCCAGGTATCAAAATTGTCCTTTGACAGTAACTCAATGCGCGTTGAAGCCGACAAACCACTTGCTGTTATATTGGTAAAAGATTTTATTGCTTCACTTATTTCTAACAAAGTATTGTTAGTAGCCGATTCGTCGTTAGTTCTTATTGTTGTTGTCATTTAATAATTACAAACGCAGGGTTTTATTGGTGCTCTGGGCCCATAACCTGTTATAATTTCGATGATGCAAAGCAATAAAATAAAAGCAATCCGATTACAATGAAGCATGTGTTTTTATTTATTAGAGCTAAAACCGGAAGGAAAAAATAATAATACAAAAAAGAAGTAAAAGTCAGAAATGTCAAAAATTAAAAAGCAGTATATACAAAGTAATGACATCCACAGCTGATAAGAAAGTAGAAGAGCAGAGTTGCCAAAAGCGCGTATTTCCGTACGACAATTATCTTGACAGATACAAAAGATTTATGGACAGACAATTACATACGCAGAATTTTTTCGTTTTGGGAATGAAAAACCATGGGTTTTGAGCTTTCAGCTGGTTACAACAATTTTAGAAAGTTGAATACTTTGTTTAATGAGTTTGATATAAATAATATGGAGGCAATTAAATTCGTAACAGAGCGAGGAGCAAACGTTTTGTAAGCCTTAAGGAATTACATTCGCTTAAACTGCAGCCATTTGTTTGCAAACTTTTTGGAACACTCCTTTAAAGAAACCGCAGTGCTCACCGAACTTGTAGAGGTGTCAAAAAAAATTTAAATACTTCAAAGACCCAACTTGGAGCAACAGTTAACAACTTCATTTACAAACGAATGTCGACGAGCTGGAATTCCAACTTTACTATGTTTAAGTCAATATTAGATAATTAGTTCCAAGCTAACGAGACACGTAAGGAGAAGGAATAAAGCCCACGATTGTTACTAATAAGTATTTCGACGCTTAAAGCACTAGTTGTTTTATGCAGTAACTTTCAATTTACACTTCAGACATTGCAACTTTGCGGCTCTTCTTCTTTGTGTTTCGTTATGCCGTCAATTCAAAAAATTAAAAACCTGTGTGTGCCTAACGATACAAATGTGGTTGCTATATTGTCATTGAAAGAAAAAATTATTGATAGTGTTAATAAAATTTGGTTTCCAAATCTGAGTTTATGGCAAAAAACTGCTTTCTTTTTTTATCCACCAGTTTAATTTATGCAATCAATCGAACTTAAATATACTCGTATTAAGATTTTTTCCATATCCCCAATTGATAATTTTGATAAAACTATTTCCACAACACCATCATCCAATGGACTCGCATGTAAAATCTACCAAATCGTGATTGAAAGATGATATTAATTTTTATCCTGACTTATTAATTTATTTAAAATGCCTACAGATAGGTAGATGCATATTGTAAGGAAAATGTTGAAACATGTGATGATTTCAACGAAATTAAATGATGGAAAATAAATGAAAAGTGTTATCCACATTTATCTCAACTTGGTAAAAGAATATCATTAGCTAAAGTCACCTATGTCATCTACTTAAATTAGTACCACATTTCTAGAATGAAATTAATATTACAGTGTAAGCTCCTTAGAATAAATTTTTTAAAATCTCTAATATACTAAAACAATTTAAAAGAAAGTGCATTACATTTTTCAAAACGGTTTACTTAAATAATATAAATTAAGTAACTATTTATAAACTACTATTAAAAATAATTTAATATGCATTTAAATTTCAGAAAATAAAATAACGATCGCGTAAAGTCACTTAGAAATCTATATCAACAACTTAAAGAAAATTTAAATACTTAAAATGTTATTAAATACAAATTTTGGTTCTTTACTTGTGACCCGACTGTACCTAAAGCATCACCTTAGTCATAATCGTGCAAGAGCACTATTAATTATCATTTAAACAGCAACATCATCAGCATTGCAACCAAAGCATCGAACTTCTTGGAGGCCTTCATCGAACTTCGTTATTTGGGTGAGTTCAAATGATTTACAACGTTAACATTTAATATTGTCTCTTGCATTTAATTAGTCATTGTATAAATTGCATTTTTTGATAAACAAGCAACAACTATTCCACTACATGATGGCAATTGAGAGATAAGTCTCATTTACCTCATGATTACGTTTTTTTTAGGAATAAAATATTTTTTTGATTTCTTCTTTGATCATGTAGTTTCTGTTAGTTTTTGCTTGTTTCTAAAAAGTTCAGTAAACTTCCGTAATTCAAAAATTCTGTAAACCGAAATCGTTTTCCGTTTTGAAACCGTATAAACATTCGGAATCGTAATATGATAATGCATTTTCATTTCCCAATAATTAAATATTAAATATTTTTTTATAATAATAGCACATGTGTGCTATTGCTTGATTTAAAAGCTTTTCTATCTTTGTTCTAAATATGATTTAACTATGTTTTATATAACAATTTAAAATTTTATGAAAATATAAGATATTATTGCTTAGTGTAGCAATCTATTGGTTGAATAAATCATGAATTTTTCGAATATGAATCTCTAAATCAATAGAAGTCTTTTCTTACGAACAATGTATTATTGTTGTGATAGGGTGATATATGTTCTGGGGTCCTACTTACAATAATCTCGCGCTTGTAGGACATTTGTAAGGGAGGGTAAAGAGGCGCCAAACTCTAAAAGATATTTATGAGTAGATCCAAAACTAATGCAATTTCGATTGTTACCTTTGAATTATTTCATATTAAATTAAACAGGCTACAATGGGGTTTACTTTAGGAAGTAATGTTGTAGCCATCTGGTCCATTTAATACTCATTTTATATATATAAAAAAAATAGGGAGTCTACAATAATTTTTGTAGTGAGATATAAATTCTTTATGGAACAGGACCCGAACCCCCCAACCGACTGAAGCTAGTAGCTCAATGGCTCCCGCAGTCCTCCTCCAAAAGATTCTTTTAAACACCTTAATCTACGGTTTACTATGCAGTTCAACTTACGATTAAAATAAGCCAAGTCAAAAGGAATTACATTACAAGAGTGAGGGGTGAAAAGAGAGGCTTAATTAAAAGACTCGTATCGCGGCGGTTGTCTATGTTAGTTCGAATTTTTTCTTCAATCGAACTTCGAACTTTGCAGTCAAATGCCGATTTTCAGCATATTGTTTATATGGGTGTTTGGCTATAACTTGTCGACTAATTGATATTTTTTCAATCTGTAAAAGCCAAATTATTGCTAGAGACCTGAGCAACAATCAACATTTTCTAAAAAGTTGGATCAAATCCATGGATGTAGCAGCGGCGGTTGTAGTACTGATATCTGTTTGAAGATCAATACTTCGGTATGTTGGTAGTGGAACGAAATCTAAGTGCGTTAATGGTAATCGGACACTTGGTACTACTACATAAGTTTTATTATTTGCTTTCCTTCTATTCAAAGTTTTATGGTAGTTGATACATCCATAGCAATTTTCTTCTTGATGCGGGCTGTTGTCTAACCACATCATTGGTGTACCAAAAGGCAAAGCCTTCTTCTTTTCACTTTTCCATTGCATAAGAGTTGAATAGCAATTAAAGCAAACTTTTTAGGGGCATAATTTACGTCCCTGATAAACTCTTGCGATAAATATTGTTTATAGGCTTCCAAAAAAAAAAAATCACTTGCATTGCCACATTTTTCATCGCTTGCTATGAAATGTCCACAAACGTTACAAAAATGGTCCATTTTACATTTTGGTTCCGACATCTTTAATACAATATATATTATACAATGTTTTTTTTTTTTTTTGTTATTTTTATGAAACCGATGCACTTAACTTAAATCACTCACAAAATGAAATAAGTTCCAAAAAAAATTAATAGCAAATTTTATCACGACCGAGCGAAAATTAAAAGACATCAGCTTCGGCTGAGTTTCGAGTCTTAACTGAATCTTCATTTTAGAAATTAGTTCGCTTGTACGAAATAGAAAAAAATCGCTACCTGTGGTGTGGTGGTTGAAATTAAAAAGTTGTTTTACTATTTCCTAATTCTTGGAACTTCCCTTTCTAATTACTTCTACCTAATTCGCTATTTATTTAATGGTTTTGGAATTTTTAACGCAAATTATCGACTAAGACCATTTTCTTTTCCAATGAAATTTATTGAAGAAACTGAGAGGCATATTATAGATCAAACAGGAAGCCAAAAAGACTTAGTGTTGTGGCAAATATTTTCAAAAAGCATGAAAAAAAAATAATTTTTCCAACATTTTGCTTCATAAGCACCACAAAAATTTTCTAAATCAATTTTTTTTAAAAATTTTGGTTGTTGCACACGTCTGTAGCAATAATTTGGCTTTTACAGATTGAAAAAATATCAATCAGTCGACGACTTATAGCCAAAAAACCATATAAATTATATGCTGAAAATAGGCACGGCAAAGTTCGAAGGTCGATTAAAGAAAAAATTCGAACTAACATAGACAAACGCCTCGATATGAGTCTTTTAATTAAGCCTCTATTTTCACCCCTCACTCTCAGAATCGACCTAACTTTTGCTAACCTGAATTTGTTCCACAGTGTAATTTTATTCAGAGACACAACAAGAAGCACATTGTTTGATTGATTTAAAATTTAAAGCGTATATTTGTATTTGAGTATATTATTCGCCTGAACGCAGACGATCGTTTATTCGGGTGTTGACTAAGAATGAACGTTCCTCAATTAACAGTTGCAGTTATCTTGTCTTAAAGACATTCCTTAGCATATTGATACACATTGCTGAGGTTTTAGTATTTTTTTTAAATTTTGCATCTCCATTTCTCAACAAGTACAAGAGACAGGACTCTATTTTTTTTTTTTATTATTCCTTAATGGAGTAAGCTACACCATTTTTTGAGGGATACGATAGAACCGTTCATTTTTATAAATAGAAGGACACATATTGAAAGAAGAGCATATAGCTGTTTTAGAAATAACAGATGGTAATGTCTATTTCTAACCACAAAAATAAAATTCCATTTAATACGACTGAAAAGACAATTTCGTAGAATCTTAATTTTTTTTTTTTTTTTTTTTTTTTGACAACAACCTGATGAATTAACTTGAAACTGTCATAAATAAAATGACTCTATAAGTCTAAAAATTCTTCTTTGATGGAATAATACATCAACAATGAAAAAGGGTCAACTATTAGGCTGCTGAAGTTGGAAAAAAAAACAATAAAATGGTCACTGCAATATTTTATAAACGACATATAATTTGTTATAGAAACACATTAATACGTATTGTGCCAAACCATCTGTTTAAGGTTTTAAAACTTTTTCACACACCTTCCTTATACTCTTCAGCATAACAAAACACAAGCGCACAAACGCACATATCATATCGAATAACTTAACAATTTATAAAAAAATTTTGACATTACAAATGTAGCAGTTGTAAGCTGATATTTGTATGTAAATATTTTATTTGTACGAGTACCCGCAAAGGACAGAACCTTGGTGAGGCACAGTAGTTAAATTAAAAGTTTCATAAAAGAATATATTTGGGGGAAATTTACAGAAATACTGATCTCAACCGCTCTGAAGAATATTTTGCTTAGGATATAATATTATTATTACATATTTTTATAAGAAGTAGGTTTTAAAATTTCCATATTACTGTCAACTCTAGAAAACCATACCACTGTGCGTCGGAAAATTCGCTGCAAAATATATAAAGTTTTTCTTTGTATGTTTTTTTATTGTTATAACACTTTTCCATCATTTCTGACAACATAATTTTATGTTATTTTGTTTGAGAAACAACATTAAAGAATTAAAAAAAACTTCTGGGTTTTGATGATGACTTTATGGGTATAAAATAAAAATACAAAAAACTGTTAACGATCTGTCAAGGTAAAATATATTTTTTGTGTTTTCTGACTTAAGTTTTGCAAACTCTTAAAGTCTTTAAATATGAAATTTAACCTAAAAGCATTTGATTATTGACTTAGTATAATTAAAAAAAAAAAAAAAAATCTAACTTATTTTCTCTATACATATTTAATATCGAAAACCGCAGATAACTTACATTAAGTTGTTTAAAGACTGTCGTAAAATAACCAAAAAGTGAGGAATATTAAAGTTATCGGTCGGTAATTTGTATTAAAAATTGAATTCATGCACTAAGAAAATTAAGAAAACAATTGCATTATCTTATACGGTTACTTAAAATTGAATTTGATATAAATGATTACCTCAATAAGTGAACACGATAAACAACGAAAACTAAAGAAAAATATTTGGTACCCGGAGAAATAAATTTTCTAAAAGCCCAATACACAGAACTGGTCATATTTAAACCTCACTCACAATTACTCACAATTATTAATGGACATGACAAATAAATGTAAACCAAATGTAAAGTAAATGTGTTTTCATTGCAAGCCTCTTAATGTGTTGAAGTTTGTATCGATTGTGAGTACTAAACACCCTTCACGAATATGTGAATTGGTCTGGAAACACTGGCAGGCATGGGTATTTTACTATGACCTCTTCCTTCAGCTTTACAAAACTCCTCTGTAAGTACGACAAAGATCTGATAAGTCTATTAAGTAGAATACGGTGCGCAAAGTGATTTTTTGTAAATATTCATTTTCTTTTTCCGAAAGTATGGATTTATCTATAAAGACATGGGGTTAATTTTTTTGAAATTTATATTTGTATTTTTAAAGTTTTTGCCGAGTTCTTTAAAACAGGCTTGAGTTGTCTATCACTAGTCAGTTTTATACTAATTGTATATTGATTTTTATCTGCGTTTTTACCTCTTTTATAGTGTTTGACTTGAACGAAACTTAGAACAATATAAATTATATTTGGAATGGACAAAAGAGTTGGAAATTGATACTGAGCTTATAAGTAGAACAAAATATTTAGGTCAGCAATTTCTAGTAGCAACATTGGTGCAAGGTAATAATAAATAATGTGCTCTAATATATTAAAGAGGTAATGTGTGTTTGTTTGTTTGTAGAAGGTAACCTCCGTAACTATCATATAATTATAAAAATGTTGATTCGAATAAAGGTCCCTAAGGCTGTACATGGGCTATAATTTGTTTGGTAGTTTTAGTGGGCGCGGTATAAAGTGGATTTTTAACATCATATAGGTTGAGTACTTTGACAGATAAGCTTTGAAAATATTGTGATGTCACCAATTATTTACGTTGCTAGCCATTCTGAAAATGGGCGGGATCAGATAAATGGACGTTGTACCTCGTATTTAAAGTAACATTTCATTATTATATACCCCGAGTGCAATGTCAAAGACAGCTTTGCAAAGATAGCTTTGTAATTTGTCTTAAAACGGGAGTCGGAAAAATTGGCGTGGATCCTCCCATACAAAGTAGATGTGATATATCTATGCCATATATCTAGATTACTGTAATAGTGAGAGCCTTGGGACTTTGCCTGAGCAAGTAAGTTAATCACCTGAGTAGTCGAACAAAGAAATGGGCGTGAAGGAAGCAGTGGGCATTGCACCACTCATTAAAATCAAAAATATAATATTATATAAGTAGTGTACTATAAATGGAAAAGCATCGACACTTTCTTATTTTTGTCCTTATTTCATAAAAGACCAAAAACACCATTACAACAGGGATTTAAGGGGTTAAAATGTTCCGCAAAAATATTCGCCGTGAAATTTTACCATAAGTCCCTGAATTCACCAACATGGAAAATTCAACCAGAAAGGCAGAAATAAGGCACCTCAAAAGAGAGCTAAGAGTTAATTTCACATTTATTAAGAATTTTATTTTAAAGTATCCCGAAATAAATTAAAAAATTTCACGGCGAATATTTTTGCGGAATATTTTAAGCCCTTAAATTACTGGTTTAATGGTGTTTTTTACTCTTCTAAGAAGAGCTGGGAAACTTTAACACCCCCCCCCCCCCTCCCAAATTAAATTCACATGTAAACTTTCAAAACGCCGATAAACGTATGTTTTTTTGTCTCCTCTATTAAAATTTATAGGCCGCATCTCAAAATTTTGGAACAAATTTGACTTTGTTCTACAGTATTATCAACGTGAGTAGTCGAGAAAAATTTGAGCGGAATCGCCAAATAAAAAAAAAATAGCAAAATTCAAAATCGCCAATGTCGAAGATCGCGAAAAATAAAAATCGCTAAAAACAAAAACTTTCTAAATCAAAAATGGGTAATATCAAAAAGTGATAAATAAAGAATTTGCCAAATGACATTTAATATTCAAGGGCAATAGTTAAGATTTGGCGAATTTATTTTGAAAAATATGTGCCTTGCTCCAGAGTAGGAACGCCGAAAAATTTGATAATTGTTGTACCGAATGAAAAAAAAAATATTGCGTATCAGTAAGGTATAGGGCATACTAGTTAATTATAAAGCTCTTCGACAACTTTTCCTTCCAACCAATTCTGTGATGTGATTTATTGCTTTTTCTGTATTGCCCAAAAAAAAAATATATATATCGATTATCGTAAGATTATCAGTTTCTGTTGGATTGTGGCACATATTTTATGCAGCGGCTTTTGCACTAGTTACATATTTGTAATAACTAGCAGACTCCAGCCCTCTTAATTCGAGCTCAAATTCTAGGAAATTTTATTTTTTCATTAAAAAAAGACCACTAAAGTATGCTAATCAATTATAGCCAATTCCCAAACACATTATCAAATTTAATAAACACACACATAGCATTGTATAATTATACCCTATACCACTATGTGGTTTGGGTATAATGACTTTGTGCTGCTGTTTGTAACAACCAAAAATATTTGACCTACACCCATCTTTAATTATACCGATCGAATCAGAATCACTTTCTGAGTTGATTTAACAATGTCCGTCCGTCCGTCCGTCCGTCCGTCCGTCTGTGTGTCCATGTAAAGCTTGTAATCAAACTGCAGGTCGCAAATATGAATATATTTTGATGAAATTTGGTATATAAGCTTTCATCGGCCATGGGATGAACGCTATTGAAATTGGTGAGAATCGGTCCATGTTCAGACCTAGCCCCCATACAAATTACCCCTGTGAAATCGACATAAATTGCCATAAGATCCAAATTGTCATATAGATCTTACTCAAATTGGGTTTGTATACGTTCATTACATCCATTAATGAGTAGTCCAAAAATGGTCCCTTTGGCCCCATATAGAGCTGCTTCCCGATCTTCACTTAAATCTATTAAAAAATAAAAATATTGCACTGATTCTTCTCAAATTTTGTTTGTATATATTTTCGCAAAATACAAGAGACTTTACCAACCATGGTCAGGATCGGTCCATTTTTGGACCTAGTCCCCATATAGATATATCATCCGATATGAACTTTTTCATATCTGCAGCCAAAAAAATTAATAAAAAATCCCACTCAAATTTGGTTTTTGCTTCTTTTCTATGTCCAGTTAGTTGGGCCTAGGAGATTCGGTTTCTAAACGCATGGTATAGGGTATCGTATAGTCGGTCTAGACCGACTATAATTTTCTTACTTGTTTTATGTATGTGTTAGTAGCAACTTTAAACGAATTTACTCAAAATAAATGAACAAATCGTAAAATCTGTAAATCTGCAAATCGGCTAAAAAGAAATACCTTTCAAATAATATAATATTGGTCAAAATCGGGATAAAACGGTAGAACAAAGCGTCAGTCACAAGAAATCGCCTAGACTATTAATATTATAGATAATTTTGGTTTTTGTGGTATTCCTCTCGACTTTTTTGATAACCTGACACCGAGATATCGTAAGTAACTCACAGTTGTCTCAAAAATTATTATTATACTAGTACTTGAAAATTTTAAGAACTCAAATATCTGATGCTAGCTCTATTTAAAAAGCAAGTCATATATACCTGATTCATGTCTGCTTCATATGTGTGACGTACAGGTTCTCTTAGAAAAAATGTTAAATATCATCAAACATATTATATATTCTCGGTGAGTCACAGGTACCTCAAACTATATATTCATATAATATATATTCAAAATTGTTTTAAAATGTAGTTTCCAATTAGGTGTCTCAGTTATATTCCATCCAATTCTCTAAATAGTTTTACAGCACAATTTGGATTATATATAAAACTTAATAATTATGTTTATTCGCCTTATGGTCCTAATTGTAAGAGATTCTTATCTGTTTTGGAGTACAGTAGATTTTACCAAATGCGATTCGAATATCTTGAGATTTGAGTCGCTTCTAATAACTTGGCCAAGATAATTTTGATTATATGGATTTATCAAAATATATAAAATAAGCCCAATACTTGAAAAAACTTAGTATGTTTCCCATTCTATCATAGCGAATTAAAATCGTCTGCTTTGTCATTCTTTGGGTCCCATATATTTTTCACAAGCATTCATTATTATCAAATAGATTAATTTATTTGTCATAGACCCAACAAAAAACACTTTTACATGCTCTTTTAAATATATCTATTTATATCTACACGGGACAAATAATTTGCCAAAATAAATTAGTAAATGTTCCATGAACATATAATCGTGCTCGTGTCAAAAAGCTTCTGATTGTATAATATTGGGCCCGAAATTGTTCATCGCTGTTGCCGACCTGTATTATAAACGAAAGTTTGCTTGTAGTCGAACAAAACAATAATGTGTAACAAACATATGAGTGATATTTTGTAGAATTTTAATATAAATAATTTCGTAATCACTTTTAACGGAGAACATTCAGAAAATCAATATTTTACACAAACTCACGAAGTTTGGAAAGATACTAAAGTTACAGTTCATCGAACCTAAACATAATGACAATGTTGGTGGAAGTGAGGAGTAGCTAAGTTTTCGAACGTATGAGCAATATTTATACAATTTCATGTTAGTTATAATCCCTGTTAAGAAAATCGAGTTTTTGTTCAAACCGGTAGTAAGAGTCAACAAAATCGGCAATTATGTTTTAAAATTTCAAAAGATAATTAAGTTACAGACAATCGAACTAGGTCGCTTAAAAAAAACAACTTTAAGTTCTTTAAACGCGTTTTATGCAAAACTATTTTTTTTTAACTGAGTGCACGATTACGTGCGTAGTTTTATTTGAATTTACTTATTTCTTTCTTTTGCTTAATACCTGGTAATATTTGCTTTAATATGACTTCCGTCTTGAATTTTGTTTTTGTCTCCACTTTATTTAAAATTTTGTTAAAAAAAATATTTAATATTTTTGAAAAAATATTACATATTAAAAAAATGAAAATAAAAATGAAATGAAATAACAAAGTTGTTTGTAGTTTTACAGTTAATCTAAGACTTCCCTTGTTTGATAAAATGTCATACTTAGTAACTTAGGTAAGTTCTAAGCTTCTACTATAAGGGAGAAGTTTCTAAAGATCGTTTAATTATTTATAAACAAAGAGAGAAGTTCTAACATACTTTCGATTACTACAAATCTAGGAATTAATATATTGTTGAAGAGGCGTGGTCTTTCTCTCTATGTGGTTTCCCAGTATTATCAATTTCTAGTGGTATTCATCTTCACTCTCAGTTTTGTTGCTACTCATTTTAAAAAATGAAAGTTTAGCCGAATTCCAACTAGTGCATTGACCAAACCTAGCATGTACATATGGCTCATGCCACTGAACCAAGAACCACTCCAAAAATACATTTTATGTGTATGACGTTATTTTTTTACATTTGATTTACATTCATACTTAACATCATGCACAGACTTCAACTCCCATTATCAATTACGCAGCAGGACGCCTCCTGAGCAGTCTTAAAATACTTTATTTTTCGCAGAAACCATTAGTGGGATGAACCATTTTGAAAAGTTATATTTTTAATGTATTTCAAGAAACTTAAGTTCTAGATCTTGTAAAGACACATCTAAAATCGTGCACACCCACGTCACAATTTCGGCGAAATGCAACATACTGTACAAAAATTTAGGTTTTTTTTAAATTTTTACGAACATCGATTAGTTACTTTGATTAATATAAAAATCTGTAATCAATATTTGATTTAAGACAGCACGAATATTATGAATACCAGTATGAAGTGATCGTCAAGATACAAATGTCTCGAAAGGGAACATTTGTTGTGAACGGGCCTTAATTTTTTTTGTGTGGTTGCTAGAAATCTGTCATTGAACAAACAAAATCGTATATTTTAAAATTGTCGAATTTTGTACTAAAAAATTATGATTTGGGAAAAGCATAACTTCTATGACTTCATTTGAAGAAAAGTGCTGCAATGTCATATCGAATAACATGCAAAAGATGGTTTTAATGGTTCAGAGATACTGATTTTGATGTGAAAAATAAAGAACGTGAAAGACCAACAAAAAAGTTTGAAGACGCCGAGTTGCAAGCAATATTGGATGAAGATAGCACTTTGAGTCAAAAGCAAATGGCAAAAATGTTAAATGTTGCACAAGAAATAATTTCTAACCATTTAAAAGCTATAGGAAAGATCCTAAATTGTGGAAAATTGATGCCGCATGAATTGAGTGAAAGGCAGGTGGATAATTGAAAAACACTAGTGAAATTTCGAACCAAAGACACGAAACAAAATCAGTTTTGCATCAAATTGTTACTGGCGATGAAAAATTAATTTAGTTTACAAATCCTACATGGAAGTATTCATGGGTTAATCCGGGGCAATCATCAAGAACGCGTGCAAAACCAGATCGGTTCGGCAAAAAGGCACTGCTGTATATCTGGTCGGACCAGAAAGGTGCTTCTAAAACCTAGTGAAACCGTTAATAATATTCACCACCGATAATAAATGATCAATTTGAAATATGCTTAGACCTAAAACTGACCAGAATGGACCAGAAGACACGGAAAGGCATTTTTGCACCTGCATATAAAGCAAAACTGGTTCAGGCTACAATCATAGCACTTGGCTTGTACGTGGTACCCAACCCGCCGTATTTACTAGACCTGGATGCTTCAGACTACCATTCGCTATCATCGATGGGACACGCATTGGCTGAGCAGCACTTCGATTTCTACGAGGAAGTCGAAAATTGGGTGTCTGATTGGTTTTCTTCAAAGGAGATATCTATTGGCGTGGCATCCAAAAATTGCGAGAAAGATTTTAAAAATGTGTAGAAAGCAATAACCAATATTCCAATTAAAATGGTTTTTATCTTACCATTCAAAATTACTGTTTTATTTTTACAACAAAATTTTTTGAAAATGCTATAAAAAAAAAATACTGAATATTATCTCAAATTTCTTTCTTTATTTGAAAGTACAGTCCTTCCGGTTAATAATGGAAAATAATTCCATTGAAATGGCTGCCTCGGCTGGCCATGCAGTAACCTACACGATCGGTCCAATTTTTAAGCACATTATCGATTGTGTGTAGCTGTATTTCACCAATGGCTTCACGAATATTGTCCTTTAAAGTGTCAATTGCCTATGGCTTGTTGGTGTAACACTTATCTTTGAGGGCAACCCACAAATAGTAGTGCAACGGTGTCAAATCTCAGCTCGGAGGTGGCCAAACGACATCAGCTCTGCGGCTGATAATACGATCTTCAAAAACAGGGCGCAAAACATCGAGTGTAGCTTCGGCTGTGTGGCACGTCGAGCCGTCCTGTTGAAACCAAATGTTGCCAATATCCTCCTCTTCAATTTTTGTGAACAAAAATTCGTTCAATATGGTCCGATAACGATCGCCATTGACTGTAACGGCCACTTCTTGCTCATTTTCGAAGAAAAATGGCACAATTATGCTTCTGGACCAAAATCCGCACCAAATAGTGACTCGTTTTGGGTGTGTTGGCTTTTCAATGCATTCGTGCGGGTTTTCTGTGCCCCAAATGCGACAATTTTGCTTGTTTACATACCCGCCAAGATCAAAATGAGCTTCGCTTGAAAAGATGATTTTTTTTTGGCAAAATCGGCATCTTCTGTAAGTCGATCGCAAGCCCACTTAGCGAAGCGAAAACGCGTTGGATGGTAAGTTGGCTTCAACTCCTAAACCAATTTGACTTTTTATGGCATCATACCAAGGTCTTTATGCAAAATTCGTCCCAATGATGCCTCCGAAATGTTCAATTCTTGAGAACGACGGTGAATTGATGTTGATGGCGCTTCACGCACACTTTCTGTCACAGCAGCAATATTCTTGAGTGTACGCACTGTTTTTGGCTTTTCGGGCTTTGTTTTATCGATGAGGATGCCAGTTTCTTTCATTTCTTTTTCACAAGATAACGAACATGCGGAGCTGACGGTGCTTCTCTTCTTCCACAATCCGTACGCAATTTTCGCACACATTCTGCAACATTACCATGATTTTCAAAGTAATGTCGCGATATTTTCCAGCGTTGTTCAAGCTTACACACAACCATATTCGTTCAGCGGAAGGATAAAACTAATTATCTATCAAATCAGACATGAGCTAGGTGTTACCATTCACGAAATAAGCACTAGTTGAAAAAAAAAAACGTTAGATGGTGGACCCTTTATTAACATAAAGAAACTTTCTGAGTGTTCTGAAATAAGAATATTTCAGTGGCTATTAGAAGGTTTTGTACCGACTAGACAGGTCCATGGTTACCAATACTTCATAGCGATATAGTTATATCTGCAAGTTCCACTGATATCCTAATCAATATTAACAGTAGTTGCAGCTATTATTTAAGGTAATCATTAATGACTGACGAAGATGATGTTAATCGGAAAGTTAGTTTGCCAATGTTTAATTCAGTTTTAGTTCATGCACACTTATTTGACCGATTTGCAGCATTATTTGTACCAATACTCCAAATAATTTCAATAAGGCTAATTAACTGATGATTTAGCTTATATTAAGAGTTGTTCATTTCAGTTAAATTTTTACTGAAAACTTATTTTACCTAAAAATAATGTTTCATTTAATTATTATACCCTATACCACTATGTGGTTTGGGTATAATGACTTTGTGCTGCTGTTTGTAACAACCAAAAATATTTGACCTACACCCATCTTTAATTATACCGATCGAATCAGAATCACTATCTGATTCGATTTAACGATGTCCGTCCGTCCGTCCGTCCGTCCGTCCGTCCGTCCGTCTGTGTGTCCATGTAAAGTTTGTAATCAAACTGCAGGTCGCAAATCTGAATATATTTTGATTAAATTTGGCATTTAATCTTTTATGGGCCATGGGATGAACGCTATTGAAATTGGTGAGAATCGGTCCATGTTCAGACCTAGCCCCCATACAAATAACCCCTATGAAATCAACATATATTGCCATAAGATCCAAATTATCATACAAATCTTAGTCAAATTGGGTTATTACGTATATATTACATCCATTAATCAGTAGTCCAAAAATGATCCCTATTGGACAACTCTTAATCATAGGCCCCATATAGAGCTCCTTCCCGATCTTCACCTAAATCTATCAAAAAACAAAAATATTGCACTGATTCTTCTAAAAGTTTGTTTGTATATATTTTTGCAAAATACAAAAGACTTTGCCAAACATGGTCATGATCGATCCATTTTTGGGCCTAGGCCCCATATAGATATAGCATCCGATATGAACTTTTTCATATCTGCAGCCGAAAAAATGAATAAAAGTCACACTCAATTTTGGTTTATGCTTATTTTCTATATCCAGTTAGTTGGACCTGAGAGATAGGGTGTCAAAATGCATGGTATAGGGTATCGTATAGTCGGTCTAGACCGACTATAATTTTCTTCGTTGTTTTTATAATGTTACGATTGTTTTTGTTTAGATTTTAGTTCCTAGTTTTTAACTAAATTTGGTTTGTCCCTTTAAATAAAGTAAGTGGATTATAAGTTGGAACTATTTATAATACGTTTTTGAGCAAAAAATGGCTAAAATATAAATAAACGGGATTATAAAAAGAAGAAAATAAATTCTTGCTAAAATCAATTACAGATTGATATTTGATTTTTTTTTATCAAAAAACCTTCCGTTTGATACGTGTCGGTTGCATAAAGTATCTCGGAATGAAAAAAATGTCTTAAAAAATAAAAAAGTACACCTTTCTTAAAATGTTCCAGCTCGCTAGTGCTTACCACCAAACAAGAAATGTTTCGGGAACATTTTTAGAAAATGTTAAAATCTATTTTCAGGGGGCCACCATAATTTGTTCTGAAACGATCCACCTTAATGGACACGTAAACGCCGGCAAGTTAAAATTAAGTTACGAATGCAAAGTACAAACATAATATTTTAAATATTTACTTGTAATTCACTTTAGACAACAAACAAATTTAAACAATTCTATAAATAACAAACTTGACAACATATGTAAATACCTTGTTTTGGTATATTTGTTTACATTTAACAACATCTTTCAAAGTCTGTTATGTTCATACAGTTGAAAAATATGTATTCTTAAACAACCACAGACAAACTGACGACATTGCTCTATTTTACATATGAACATATTTCATAAACTGCAACATTCCAAACTTACATTGTTATAAACAAAGAATATTAAAGTTTTTGACAAAAAAGAAAAACAAATAAAAACAAGTAAGAAAATTATAGTCGGTCTAGACCGACTATACGATACCCTATACCATGCGTTTAGAAACCCTATCTCTTAGGCCCAACTAACTGGACACAGAAAATATTCAAAAACCAAATTTGAATGGGATTTTTATTAATTTATTTGGCTGCAGATATGAAAAAGTTCATATCGGATGCTATATCTATATGGGGACTAGGTCCAAAAATGGACCGATCCTGATCATGTTTGGTAAAGTCTCTTGTATTTTGCAAAAATATATACAAACAAAATTTGAGAAGAATCAGTGCATTATTTTTGTTTTTTAATAGATTTAAGTGAAAATCGGGAAGCAGCTCTATATGGGGCCATAGGCATAATTTTTGGACTACTCATTAATTGATGTAATGAACGCATATAAACCCAATTTGAGTAAGATCTATATGACAATTTGGATCTTATGACAATTTATGTCGATTTCATAGGGGTAATTTGTATGGGGGCTAGGTCTGAACATGGACCGATTCTCACCAATTTCAATAGCGTTCATCCCATGGCCGATAAAAGCTTACATACCAAATTTCATCAAAATATATTCATATTTGCGACCTGCAGTTTGATTACAAGCTTTACATGGACACACAGACGGACGGACGGACGGACGGACGGACGGACGGACGGACGGACGGACGGACATTGTTAACTCAACTCAGAAAGTGATTCTGATTCGATCGGTATAATTAAAGATGAATCTAGGTCAAATATTTTTGGTTGTTACAAACAGCAGCACAAAGTCATTATACCCAAACCACATAGTGGTATAGGGTATAAATACAACATGTGTGCGTGCATGCTACTAAAAACATTTTATAAAATATGTAGTTTTTGTAAGAAGAAAACATAATTTATATATATAATGTGAATAAGTATGTGAAAGCAGGATCGAGGATTAAGAGACAGACTTTCAAACTTGTATTATAGGATTTATTATAACAATGATATGTATGAAATTATAAAAACACTAGATGTAACCCGGTGTGCTTCGCTACACCCTCCCCCTACCCCTCCCCCTACCCCTCCCCCTACCCCTCCCCCTACCCCTCCCCCTTCGGAATCGTTGTGAAAGGGCCCACGCAAAGTCCCAAGGCTCTCACTAATACAGTAATTCAGATGTATCACATTTAATATTAAGTTTGTGTGGGGGTACCACGCGCATTTGTCTAATCCCGGCCATTTTTTTGTCGGACTACTCACGTTAATAATAGATTACTTGAGACAAATTTGCAAAGCTTTCTCTATCGTAGTACTTAATATATATGATACTAAAAATTTACTATGTATGGGAGTGCCACGACCACTAAAAATATTTAAAAAAATTAAAGCCTGTAGCACTCACATATCCGCAGTAAGACTATGTGAAAATTTCAGGAAGATCATATGAGTAGTTACGGAGATTACCCCCTACAAACAAACAAATAAACAAATATTACCTCTTTGTTATGTTAGTATAGAATATTAGTATAGATTTTTTTATTTCAATGGTTGCTGATGCTGATATACAATGTTTTTTGTTTTTTCATTCGGTACAACAATTATCAGATTTTTCGGCGTTCCTACCCTGGAACAAAAGGTGCATGTATCTGCCCATGAAAAGAAGATGGATTATCCATATTAGATCTGGCAAAACTTAACTATTGGCTCTGAACTTAGAATATCATTTGGCAATTTTTCTTTTTAGCGTTTTTTGATATTCTCCATTTTTGATTTTGAAGATTTTTGTTTTTTGGGCGATTTTTATTTTTCTCGATTTTTGGGTTTGGCCATTTTTGGTTTTGGCGATATATTTTCCACGACAAATCACATTGATAACTAATGAACTTGTCAAAAGACTGTCGCTTTCCTAGTGCTTCATATTTTTTACATAGGAGGTGCCACGCCCACTAATCCCATCCCGCCCATTTTTTATTGGACTACTCACATTAATATCTGATGGACTCATGCAAAATGTAGAGTCTTTCCCTTTTATATTACACCAGTTTTATGATATTAGATATTTACTTTGCATGGGCGGTGCTACGCCCACTGCTTCGATCACGCCCATTTTTTTCTTCGACTAATCACACAAAGAACCTATGGGCTCACGCAAAGCCACAAAGCTCTCTCTTTTACAGTACTCCAGAAATATGATATTAAATTTTTACTTTGTATGGGTGGTGCCACGCCCACTGCTCCGATCACGCCCATTTTTTGTATAACTAATCAAATGAATAACTTATGGGCTCACACAAAGTTCCAAGACTCTCACTATTACAGTACTTCAGATATATGGCATTTTATATTTACTTTGTATGGCAGGTGCCACGCCTATTGGTCCGATACTGCCCATTTTGCATCCGACTACTCACATTAATAATAGGTGACATCAACAAAATTTTAAAAGCTCTATCTATCACAGCACTCGAGAAATATAATATTGAACTATTACTTGTATGGGAGGTACCACGCCCACTTATCCGATCCCGCCCATTTCCGGCGTAGGTACTAATATTAACAATAGGTGACCTCACACAAATTTGCAAAGCTCTCTCTATCATAGTACTCAATATATGTATATGATATTAAAAATTTACTTTGTGTAGGAGGTGCCACGCGCACTAAAAATATCAAAAAAAAAATAGCCTATAGCACTTCCCATATCCGCAGTAAGACTCTGTGAAAATTTCAAGAAGATCAGATGAGTAGTTACGGAGATTACCTCCTACAAACAAACAAACAAACAAACAAACAAACACACATTACCTCTTTATAATATTAGTATAGATTTAACATTAAAATATGAAGATTTTGCTTATATTTCCAAGATTTTGCTGTTAGCTCATAATCATATTTCCATTAAAGGTAATGAAGTCCTAATGGAAAAGGATGCTTCATGTTTTATATGTAAACTTTAAATACTTCTTTCAAATTTTAGGTAGAATGTAGCGAACACTATCATATCGCCGCACCTCTACAGTAACTTAAAATTATAATAATGGATATTATTGTATTGTAAATTAATATATTGAAATGAATTGCGACTGTCTAAATCTAGTGTCTATAAATAAATTTTTTTTTTCCATTGCTGGAAACTTTTCATAAAAAACAAATATAAAATCATTTTTAGCTCATGCTGAAATCCTAAAAAAAAGTTTTGCAACACTTTTAAAAAAATTTAATATTTTGTTGTTGAGAATCTTGTTTGAAGTGCATTTCACCTAACATAAAGGACATTGACAAGTTAAAGCCAGTGACACTAAAGCCAGTGGCACCTATAAATCTGTAGCTCAAAGCTGGGTATTGTATATATGTGTGCAATACGAAAAAATTCAACAAAATATTTTAGTGGATTTTTTTCATATTGCATATTTTACACCATAAAATAAAATCTTCTGCTTTGAAATACAGAGTTATGAGTGTCACAAAAATTTTCGTTTTTTTAAGATATAAAATGTTTTAAATATTTCAATAAATTCCAAACTTAAGAATTATAAATTTTTTATAAAAGTTTTTTATTAATAACCCTTTAGTACATTTAGTTATATAAATGCTACAAAATTTATCTTAACTAAAATATTGTTCAGACTTATTAGATTCACGAGCGTTCGAAAAATGTTAGTAGCATTAATTTTATTATATTAATCCAACTAAGCTAATAACTTTGAGGGCTTTTAGCTTAAACTACGGCTTCCTTTCATTAAATAGAACACAATGTAGAGAGTTTTCTTAACTATTGTAAGCAACATACTTTTTATGACCACTTTTTTGAAACATTTATTACAAACAGCAACAGGCACTTAATTAATTTTTATACAACACTTAAAATAGCTTAATTAAATTGGACCGAAAGTGCCTTAAACAAGAGCTTGCTCTTTTGTCTACATTGCGTTGGCTTGACTCCTTAATGGCCAACTGGCTAAAGTTTTTGCTGCTTATGAACGCAATAGTTTTTTAAGCTATTTTTATGTGTCTTTTTTACCTCGGAAAAGTTTTTGTGAACAAATTTTTGTTTTAAAGATTGTAGCATTTTAATAATTACAGCTGGTGCATATTACAATTTATCACCAAACATTTCAAAGTATACATTAAGAAACGAAAAAATTTATGAAAAATTTACCAAAAAAAAATAGTTTTTTTTACATTCATGCCCGTTCCATGGTCAAACACTTATGCTGATGTTTGAAACTACCCATCTTTTATTAAAACAATCGACTCAGAATCACTTTTTTAGTTAACTGAGCAATGTGCGACTATCCGTTCGTCTGTATCTATGTTGTCCGTCATATAAAAATGAGCTCTGCGAGATCGAATTAAATTGCCATCAAATCCAAGTTATCAAAAAGATCTAGGTCAGATTTTATTTGTAAACATTTACTGCATCAAAACTAAACCCTTTTGGACAATTATTTGTCACTTAAATCTATCAAAAAAACAAAAATATGGCACAGATTTTGCTAATATTTGAGTTCAACATGCGTTTGAAAAAAAAATATCCGACTTTACCAAATATGGTCAAGATTCGTCCATATTATGACCTAATCCCGATATAAACATTGAATCCGATATGAACTTTTGCAGACAAAAAAAAATAATTAACTACAATGCCACCCAAATTTGGTTTATGCTTATTAGGGTGGCCCTTCATTATATGCAGGGGAAAAAATGTTCGAATTTAAAGTCCCACCCTCTACAAATATGCGAATACCAAGAAAACTGAGAAATACGAAGTTTTCGGTAAATCAAAAAAAAATTTTGAATTGTCTCAACGCGACTGAAAATTCTAAGTGGGTTTATATATCGAAAATATGACTTTTGATCAGATTTTACGAAAATTCCGTTCTATAGTTTAATTTTTTCGACAAGTTGTTATATGAATCGATTTCAGTATTACATTGTCACTTCAAAAAGCTATATAGCTTCAAAATCTAATAAAAATAACAAATGCCCCAGACCACTTTTATGCCAAAAGAAAAACTCAATGTCAGTCAGCTAATGTGCTGAACATTTTTTCAACTTTAAGGACATGATTAAAGCCATAATTTTTTAGTTTGGTCTCATACCTATAAGGACTCATATATGGAGTATTATTTTAATACCACGTTGTTAACCTATTGCGAAATGAGACCATAAATGGAAAATTTTTTTGATAAAATTTTGAAAAATCCTTTTTTAAGTTTTAAAAAATTTTCTTGAACAAGTTTTGAAAAAATGGATCTGACACCCAAAAAATTTATTAAATATATATCAGAGATTAATTGTGTGAATTTTTCAGTAAATTCCTCTGCCAGAATTTTTTTTGTAAAGGATTTTTTTTGAGGATTTCGAGAAAAATTAGTTTTTTGTGAAATATGCAGTAAATGTACTCTTCCTAAACACTTTGTATCAAAAATTTATCATTCTTCTTTTAACTGATTTGTTTAATATTACTAGTGTAGGGTTTCTGAAAAAAATAATATGACTCCATTGACACTTATGGAATTGGGGTCAGATATGACCCCAAGCTAATAAAATACAATTTATTCAAGAAAATCAAATATTTTGTAAGTGCTGTTGAATTTTTAGGTCCGACGCTTAAAATATAATAACCAAACGTGCAGGAGTACCATGCTAAAGATTTGGAATAAGACGAACAACGTTAACACATGCCTTGCCGAGGCCAAACTTGGAATTTTGGCATATTTAAAAAAATTAATTACTCTAGTAAACTAGATGAAACCCTTACTATCTGTTGGGAAATAAAATTTTGCTATTGAACGAAATTTTTGTAAAATTTGATAAAAAGTCATATTTTCCGCAGTTAAACATACTTGGAATTATCAGTCGCGTTTAGGACCTCTAATTTTTTTTTTTTATTGACCCCAAACTTTGAATTTCTCAGTTTTTTTGCTATTCGCATATCTCTAGGGGGTAAGACCGATTGTTTGAACACTTTTTTATTAAAGGCCACCATAATTCTTATTTTCTATATCCAATTAGTTGACCCTAAGGCGGTTTCTCTAAACGCATGGTATATGGTGTCATATGTATAGAGTGGCTATAATTGTCTTTTTTAGATTGAAATACCGTATTTTTATTATATTCCAGAAAATCTTTGATTTTCTTCAAAAATTATTAACCTGTAAAATTGTTCATGATTTTAGTAAAAAGTAGGGAGCTGTGCTATAACATATGTAAACGTTTTATTTGCCAAGCGTCGAAGGTAACATAAAAAATAATTATTGATGCTGATCATCTTCTCTACACTTATCTATACTAATATAATAAAGAGGTAATGTGTGTTTGTTTGTTTGTTTGTTTGTTTGTTTGTTTGTAGGGGGTAATCTCCGTAACTAGCTATCTGATCTTACTGAAATTTTCACAGAGTCTTACTGCGGATATGGGAAGTGCTATAGGCTATAATTTTTTTAATATTTTTAGTGGGCGTGGTACCTCCCACACAAAGTAAATTTTTAATATCATATACATATATTGAGTATTATGATAGGGAGAGCTTTGCAAATTTGTGTGAGGTCACCTATTGTTAATATCAGTAGCCACACCGGAAATGGGCCGTATCGGTGAAATGGGCGTGGTACCTCCCATACAAGTAATAATTCAATGTTATATATCTCGAGTACTATGATAGAGAGAGTTTTTCAAATTTGTCTGATGTCACCTATTATTAATGTGAGCAGTCGGACAAAAAATGGGCAGTATCGGACCAATAGGCGTGGTACCTGCCATACAAATAAAATATATAATGCCATATATCTGGAGTACTGTTATAGTGAGAGTCTTGGGACTTTGTGTAAACCCATAAGTTATTCATATGATTAGTTAGACAACAAATGGGCGTGATCGGAGCAGTGGGCGTGGCACCGCCCGTACAAAGTAAATTTATGATATCATATAACTGGTGTACTAAAAGAGGGAAGCTTTGGCACTTTGCAAGACACCATCAGATCTTAATATGAGTAGTCAGATAAAAAATTGGCGGGTTCACAACAATGGGCGTGGAACTCCCCATGCAAAGTAACTATTTAATGTCATATATTTGGAGTACTGTAAAAGAGAGAGCTTTGTGGCTTTGCGTGAGCCCATAGGTTCTTTGTGTGATTAGTCGAACAAAAAAATGGGCGTGAACGAAGCAGTGGGCGTAGCACCGCCCATGTAAAGTAGATATCTAATATCATATAATTGGGAAAGGCTCGACATTTTGCACGAGTCCATCAGATATTAATGTGAGTAGTCCAATAAAAATTGGGCGGGATGGGATAAGTGGGCGTGGCACCTCCTATATCAAAAATATGATGTACTACGAAAGCAACAGTCTTTTGACAAGTACATTAGTTATCAATGTGATTTGTCGTGGAAAATATATCGTCAAAATCAAAAATCGCCAAACCCAAAAATCGCGAAAAATAAAAGTCGCCCAAAAACAAAAATCTTCAAAATCAAAAATTGGCAAAATCAAAAATCGCTAAAAAAATAAAAATTGCCAAGTGATATTTTAAGTTCAAAGCCAATAGTTGAGTGATGCCAGATCTAATTTGGAAAATCCATGTTCTTCTCATGGGCAGCTACATGTACCTCCAGGGCAGGAACGCTGAACAATCTGATATTTGTTGTACCGAATTAAAAAAAACAAAAAACATTTTATATCAGCAAGTATCAAAATAAATGAATCTATATTAATGATCTATACTTAGCATAATAAAGAGGTAATGTGTTTGTTTGTTTGTAGGAGGTAATCTCCGTAACGACTTATCTGATCTTCCTGAAATTTTAACTGATTCTTACTGCGGATATCAGAAGTGCTACAGGCTGTATTTTTTTTAATATTTTTAGTGGACGTGGCACCTCTTATACAAAGTAAATTTTTAATATCATATATATTAAGTACTATGATAGAGAGAGCTTTGAAAATTTATCTCAGGTTATCTATTATTAACGTGAGTAGTCAGACAAAAAAATGGGCGGGATTGGACAAATGCGCATGGCACCCTTTACAAACTTAATATTAAATGTGATATATCTGAATAACTGTGTTAGTGAGAGCTTTGGGACTTTGCGTGAGCCTTTTCATAACAATTCGGAAGGGCGGGGGAGGGGGAGGGTGTAGCGAAGCACACCGGGTTACATCTAGTGTTTAATATAGTTGGTTCCTGATGTATAGATTAAACAAAATAATGGGATGGATTTATTTATAAATTTTATTTTATATTTTTGTATTTGTTTAGCTTTGTTTATAATTTAGAAAATCAAGCGAAACTTTACTTTCTAAGAAAATGTAAATAAAAAAGTTCAAATTTACATTTTTGTACTTGTGTATGAATTTTTATTTATACTTTAGAAACCAATAAAATCACTTTAGCACTAGCAAACGAATGATTACATCTATCGAAACTAGTTTTGGCTCTGATTTTTAAATGCAAAAATTTTTAAAAAATATTTTTTGTCAAAGTTTGCTTTTGAATAAATAAGAGCAACGTTTTGAATTTAGAAAAAAAATACTATTTCCCCTAAATTTCATTATATACAAACAAAAAAAGTTACTGCTGAGAATGAAAGTTTTGTCATTTAAAATATGATGATTTCTAGAAATACAAAATAATAAAAAGCAAGTCCGAAAATTATTGATTTAATTTACTGGTATTAAAGTCCAATATTATTACTTATTAATAATAAATACTAATGTTCCTTCTTGTTGATATTTTGTTGAGGCTATATAACAAGAACAAACTCAAATTTCATATACGACAAGTAACACGTTACAACATCTTTTTAAAAACACAAAAATAGAACAAAATGGAGAATGCTAAAGTTATCAACAACAAAAATTTAATGTGACAGAAATTTTATAAAAAGAGGACAAATACAACAAACGGTACACACTTTAAATGCTACACATTATAAAATACCTAAAAAGAATAGAATGAACTACAAAACCGACACTAATAATTGCGTTCAAAGGTACCCATACATCAGAAATAAATATAAAATAGCAATAAACTTGCACAATATGAAATGTAAAAGCATAAGGACGCATTTTTATTAGCTTTATTTATTGTTACTCATTGTAAGTTTTTATTGTTATTTTGCTATTATGTTTTTAGTTATAATTTTTGATGTTCTGTGTTATATGTTTAGAAAGAGTATTCTTGAAGATGCCATCCAGTGTATGGCGAAATATTCAATAAAAAACAACAACAAAAAACTGCAAAACACTGGCATCAAGCTTAATTAATTTATCATTTAATAATACTTATTAATATTAATACTTAGACGTATGAGTGATAATAATGCTAACTATGATTATTATGACTCATACGTGTAAGTACATAGCAGTGATGCCAGGAGATTTTTTCAGAAGTCTTTACGCTTATGAAAACAAATCCCTTTTTTCCTACACCCACTTGTTTTCTCCATACATTTTTCCCTACACTTCTTTTTTCAGTTTTTCAAAAAATGAAGTTTTGGTTTTAATTTGTACATTTTCAATTTCAATAATGCAAAAATTACATAAAAGCGAAGAAAAATAACAAAAAATAAGATAAGAATATCATAAGAACTACATAAGAATAAAATGAAAACAACAATAAAAACTAACAGATATTATAAAAAGATTATTTTTACAATTCTGTATAATTAATTTTTTTTTTCATATGGCTAGATGTGCATTTAAAATTTGAGATTTTATAACGCAAACAGATTTTTGGTTCTTGGTTTTAAAAGAATTTCTTATGACAGTGGTTATTAGCATGTTTATTGCAATTTAATATTTTTTAACAAGCCTTGCATCTGCATTTAAAGTCGTCATCTTTGACCTGTTCCAGCCATCCCATTAGCTTATTGTCTCTCAATTAACTTGAGCAAAATATTTGTTTTCTGCATTTCTTGGATGTATTTTCAGCATCATCCTAAAACGAATTGGACATGTTTCCAAATTTAATTATGTTTAAATTTATAATATTTTAATGTTTTTTTGTTTTCAAACTTACTTATTAAAATCGAAGAAACCTAAAAAGATGCCGTACGTATGTATGTACAAAAAAGATGCACAAAACAAGTGTTTTTACTTGTCTTTGTTATTAAAGAAGCCACCAAGTTACTTCTTTCATATATACGTGTTATTACCAAACTTAAAAAACATATATACATCACATATGACAACTCTTACGAAAACTGAGAATAGTGGAAATTAGAAGTATAAATGCAAAAAATATTCAAAAATTCAAAAATAACGATTGTTTGTTTGGAGTTCAATAAATCGCTGATGAAGGCTGAAATGCCAGAAACCGGTCCGATTAAGAATACAGTGCAGTTATGAATTTTTGAAATATATGCTTTCTTCTTCTTCACCACGCACCATTTAAACAAAATTAAAAAAATTGCATATTAATTACAGTAGTAATTGCAATATGTCTGAAAAATGACGATAAAACTAACAAAACAAAAAATTTTCTTCGCTTCAAAGCGTCATCTCAAATATATGTAAAGTGCATATGTAGTTATGTACAAAAACCGTACATCACATATGACAACTCTTACGAAAACTGAGAATAGTGGAAATTAGAAGTATAAATGCAAAAAATATTCAAAAATTCAAAAATAACGATTGTTTGTTTGGACAGAGTTGTATCTTCTGAAATTAATACAAAGTAAAGCTGTATGGTACGAAAACTGAAAACTAACCACACTGCTCGTAGGCCTGACTTTAGGTGAGTGTGTTAAAGCGCTGACCAAAAAGTGCAAGTACGAGTGTATGTGAGGTTCATGGTTCAAAACCTCACGGCCGCCCTTAGTAGAAAAAATTTTCATATAGAAACAATCTATTCAATTAAAACATAACAATTATCACAATGTTCAATAAATCGCTGATGAAGGCTGAAATGCCAGAAACCGGTCTGATTAAGAATACAGTGCAGTTATGAATTTTTGAAATATATGCTTTCTTCTTCTTCACCACGCACCATTTAAACAAAATTAAAAAAATTGCATATTAATTACAGTAGTAATTGCAATATGTCTGAAAAATGACGATAAAACTAACAAAACAAAAAATTTTCTTCGCTTCAAAGCGTCATCTCAAATATATGTAAAGTGCATATGTAGTTATGTACAAAAACCGTACATCACATATGACAACTCTCACGAAAACTGAGAATAGTGGAAATTAGAAGTATAAATGCAAAAAATATTCAAAAATTCAAAAATAACGATTGTTTGTTTGGACAGAGTTGTATCTTCTGAAATTAATACAAAGTAAAGCTGTATGGTACGAAAACTGAAAACTAACCACACTGCTCGTAGGCCTGACTTTAGGTGAGTGTGTTAAAGCGCTGACCAAAAAGTGCAAGTACGAGTGTATGTGAGGTTCATGGTTCAAAACCTCACGGCCGCCCTTAGTAGAAAAAATTTTCATATAGAAACAATCTATTCAATTAAAACATAACAATTATCACAATGTTCAATAAATCGCTGATGAAGGCTGAAATGCCAGAAACCGGTCTGATTAAGAATACAGTGCAGTTATGAATTTTTGAAATATATGCTTTCTTCTTCTTCACCACGCACCATTTAAATATATACTTTTAATTTTTTAAAATTTAAAAATATATAATTTCAAGTCTCCAAAAATTACTACAATTCCCTTTTTCCCAACATGTCAATTTTTTAAAAAATCCCTACAAAAATTGAAAAATCTATACTCATGGCATCACTGGTACATTGTAATATTAATACGTATCTATAATAGTAGTAGGCAAAGCGGTTTCAAATGACACCTTCTACGCTTTTAGTTATCAACCGAATTTGACAAAAAAAAAAAAAAAAAACATTTAAAAGGCACCCCTTTGTAGATGTGTACCTTCTTTACAGACATGAACCATTGACGTTCTTTACGCTCTTACCGAACTATTTATTAACAATCCCATTTATATTTTTTCTGCGATTTCATCACACATTTATAATGAAATTTAAAGAATTTTGTACAAAAATTCACAATTTAATAAATTATGCTTAAATATTCATAAAGCTTATCAGTCTAATTCATAAACACTTTTTAACAGCTTAATAAGCTGTTAGTAAGAAATAATCGGAAGAACAGTATTCATAAATACAAAATAGCTTATCAAACGTTTAATAAACGTTTATTATATATGAAATTTTTATTGTAGGCTTTACCCTACTTTAAACCTTTCATAAAATGACATTTCTCAATGTTTATTTACATTAATTGGTCTAGTTAAAATAAAATTACCATTTTTGTTATTATTTCAATAAAAACAAGTAAGAAAATTATAGTCGGTCTAGACCGACTATACGATAGCCTATATCCAACTAATTGGATATAGAAAATAAGCATAAACCAAATTTGAGAGGGATTTTTATTAATTTCTTTGGCTGCAGATATGAAGAAGTTCATATCGGATGATATATCTAGGGGACTATTTTGCAAAAATATATACAAACAAACTTTGAGAAGAATCAGTGCAGTATTTTTGTTTTTTGATAGATTTAGGTGAAGATCGGGAAGCAGCTCTATACGGGGCCTATGACTAAGAGTTGTCCCATAGAGATCATTTTTGGATTACTGATTAGTGGATGTAATAAAAACATACAAACCCAATTTGACTAAGATTTATAAGATAATTTGGATCTTATGGCAATTTATGGGGGCTAAGTCTGTATGGGGGCTAAGTCTGAAGATCGACCGATTCTCACCAATTTCAACAGCGTTCATCCTATGGCCGATGAAAGCTTACGCACCAAATTTCGTCAACATATATTCATATTTGCGACCTGCAGTTTGATTACAAGCTAAACATGGACACACAGACGGACGGACATCGTTAAATCGAATCAGATAGTGATTCTGATTCAATCGGTATAATAAAAGATGGGTATACGTCAAATATTTTTGTTAGTTACAAACAGCAGCACAAAGTCATTTTACCCAAACCACATAGTGGTATAGGGTATAAATAGATAAATCTGTTTTAAATTTATAAAAAAAAAATGAATTTGATTAATTTAATTGGAAGAACTGGTAAGTATAACAAATTCTAAAATTTCTAGTTTTTTATATTGTAGATAATTAAAATGAAGTCCTTATCTTCTTACCATTAAGGTCTGCCCTTGATAGTTTATTTTCCAGTGCATAAAAAAAGAGTCCAAATATAGGCAAACATTTTCTGTGACTCCAAATCACTAATAGAAACAATAATAACTTTTCGGTATTGTGCGGTAAATTACTTTTGGCTCAAGTGGAGTTTAGGGGCAACTCCCCAATCAGTTTCAAGTTCTCACCAGTTATAAAACATTTTATTGCGGTTCTAGGAAAATATTTTTTTTCGGCGGTCGAGCCTATTTCCCTAGTTATGGACTCCCGAAGTTTTGACATGGACTTATATATAACTGTTTAGTATCGGATTTCAGCGATATATATATCATTTGAAATCTTACTTGAGTGCCTTTTATTTGATATTTTTAAATTTAAAATCTATTAATCTATTATGAACCTATTTAAAATTTTGTATTTTTGTAATAGAGTTTTTTTCTTAAATATGGAATTATCTCGTAAACAGACATATATCATGTATCGTTTTACGTTAACTGGATAAAAGCTGGGTGCACTAGCTTCACCTTGATATATATTTCGACCTCTTTACCCTTTCAGGATCGGATATACTATCATTTTTTTTACGGAAATTAACCCACTAACTACTGTTTTCAAAATATTATGAAAATTTTTGATAAAATTTTCCTGCGGCGCTTAAAAAGAACTGAAAAATATATAAAGGAATTAACCCACTAACAAATAGATTTTCATAATAATATTATAATATTATATTATAATATTTTCATAATAATATCATAATATTATGAAAATTTTTGATAAAAAAATAGGAATATATATTTCGAAAAAACTAAAAAGTGTAGGTAAAATCCGTAAAATAACCGCTCCTGAAAGGGTTAAGAGATCGAAATACATATCAAAATGAAGCTAGTGAACCCAGATTATATTCAGTTTACATAAAAGTACATATGATATATGTCTATTTACGAGATAATTCCATTTTTAAGAAAAAACTCTATTACAAATATACAAAATTTGAAATAGGTTCATAGTGGGTCAATAGATTTTAAATTCAAAAATATCAAATAAAAGGCACTCAAGTAGGCTTTCAAATGATATATATATCGCTGAAATCCAATGTAAGTATTTTATTACCATATTTTATTAAAATAAAAACCAGTCAATAAAAACAATTGTAAATAATTTCAACGTAAACCACAGAAAAATGGCATTTAAAATTTTAAAATATTTGACAATTGTAAACAATTTGCAACGTAAGTCATAAAAAAGGGTCAATAAAATTTTAATAAATTTGGTTGAAACAATTGTCGTCGTTTTTATCGGGGTGTATCAGATCGCGAATTGATGTTTCAATTTTTCGCAGTACACGAGCCAGAACACGAATTTAAAATATAACTGAACTCGAACCTGTTTATTGTACATGTTCTATTTTTTCTTAGTACACGAGCCAGAACATGACTTAAAATATAACTGAACTTGAACCTGTTTATTGTACATGTTCTTTTTTTTTTTCAGTACACGTACCAGAACACGAACTTCAAATAAAGCAACACTTGAATCTGTGTGGTTTATGTGTGATCGAAACAAAAAGTACGTGATAGAAAATGTTCGTGTAAATAACGAAACATTAAAATGAACACAAGTCATGATTGTGTTTGGCACCGAAGAAAACTTAAAAACAAACATAATTGATATGAGAATAAAAATATGTGTGTGTTGGTCTAAGTTATGTTTGTTTACATATATGTACGAGTTTTTTATTCAGTGTGTGTTTTTTTCTGAACTCTGAACTAAACATATTTTTTTATATGTTTTCATGAAAATCTGGTGAATTTATCTATTTTTTTTTTTCTATAATATTTAAATTAGTGGCATGAACACAACAATATATTTCCTGGCTTCTTTATTTCAATTTCGGAAATAAAAACATTATGTGTGATATTGTATCTTACAATATACAATACTTTGCCAACCATCATATCTGATTGTAACATAGAGGTTCCTACCAATGAGAAATATATAAACGTTTTTTATAATAAAAATCTGGATGCAAACGAAAATCGAAATATCTCTACCAAACGATACCTTAAATTATAAATTTATGCAATTTGGTGCATTTGCTCATAACCCTTCGATGGATGAACAGGTGATTGCTTAAAACGGTCGTCACTTTTTAAAAGTAAAAAAGAGGTAAACAGACAAGATTTGGTTTCAAGAATAAGCCTCAGCAACAGGATATACCATATAACGCTATGTGGTCAGGGCATAATGAATTTCTGCTGATGCTTGTACCTACCAAAAATATATGACCTAGACCCATCTTTCATTATACCGATCGACTGAGAATCACTTTCGACGCAGAATCACTTTCTGAGTCGATTTATCGATGTCCGTCTATCCGTTTATCCATCTGCCCGTCCGTCTGTTTGTCGATGTAATCTTTGCAAACAAACAAGAGGTCGCAAATATCAATATGTTTTGATTTCATAGCGTATGAATGCTATTGAAATTAATGAAATTCGGTCCATGTTCAGAGCTAGAATCAGATCGACTTAAATCTAATGCTATAATATCCGAATTGTCTATGTTATCAGTAAACCAAAAATAAACGCGTTAAGACAATTCTTAGTCATAGCCCCCATATGAAGTCGATACCCGGTCTTCACTAAAATCTATCAAAAAACAAAAATATTGCACAGATTTTACTCAAATATAGTTTGAATTTGTTTTTGCAAAATATAAGTGATCATACCGTATATGGTCAGGATCGATCCATTTTTCCACCTAGGCCCAATATAAATAAAACATCCGATATGATTTTTTTATATCCTAAGGCCAAAAAATTAATAACAATGTCGCAAAAACTTGGCTAATGTATATTTTCTATATCCAATTAGTTAGTGAAAAGAGATTAGGTCTCTAAATGCATGGTATATGGTATCGTATAATCGGCCTAGACCGACTATAAATTTCTTACTAGTTTTTTTTTATTCCATATTTTGACGTTTCTGCAACACCTGGAGCAAATGTAGCATTACGGTTGTTCGAAAATTTATCAAAGCAACATGCAACATTTGACAACTTTTTGAATTGGCATAAATTATTGTGCAAATCGACTCAAAAACGACATTTTGCAACTGATGCACAGTGGTTCAAAACCAAAAAAAAGTGGTAATAAGTCTGGAACTTCTAAACTATTGGTTGGATTGGAATAGTATATTGTAGGCGATTGTAGCCAAGGACATAGGCTTTCAAAATATTTATTTTTGAGATACCCTGTTGTAACACAGGGTGAGCTACAGGGTGCCAAATTCGACCACCTCGAGGTGGAAAATGTTTTCAAAGCTTGTAACTTTTATAAATATGAAGTGATTTTTACGTTTTTTACATTTTTCCAATAACCATTAAATTATTAACAAAAAACGTGCTTATACTACCTAGTTATCGCTTATGGTTTAAAAAATATTTGATTTTAAAAATCAACATTTGAACTTTTCACCAAATTCTTTCTTGGTTTTTCGCAAATAACATTTTTATTAAAATAGATTAAAAAAAAATCTAAAAATATGCGGCGATAGCCAGTACTTTTCAAAAAAATACGTTGAAGTATCTTTTGAATTATTTCAAACCGTTTAGTGAGCACAAAATCTTAAAGTTGACTTTTTGAATCAGGTTCTAAAAATTGCAAATTTTTGCCAAAAAATATCCTTCATTCTTTCACTTTTTTCTCACAACTTTGGTAAAACATGTATATATTTTTCTACATATTTTAAAAGAATATGCTTCAAGAATGGTTGTAAGCGAAATTTTTAATATTTTTGGACATGCACCCTACGTCCAGCATTGGACGAAATTGGGCAATTTAAAAAAAAAACTAAGTTTTAAAAGTTAATAAAAAATATCCGCTCGATATCTTCAAATATTTCACCGCAGTATTAAAGCTCCAAATATTTTTATTTATTTTCCGGAATAAAATTCACCGCCATTACATAACCGTGGTCAGGATGGCTTAAATGGTGAAAAAAGTAAAATTTTCATACGAATTTTTTTTCTTAACATTAAAAACATATTACGATTAGTTATTTTTATATTTTGTTTATTGATTCAGAACGGCATTTAAATTATTTAAAACACTTCAAAAAATCATTTTGATAACATTAATAGTTTTTAAGATATTTATATTCAAATTTCAGAAAAAAATATAGAAAAACTATGGTTTTTCGTTTTTTTTTTTTTGGTTTTTTTGGTAAAGTGTTCCCAAAATTTTTGAATTTTACTTATTATTATATATACTGTTAAAGAAGACATATTTATCTATTCAACTATATATAACATGTCTATCAAATCTATTGCAACATGCTGAAATAATGACCCCAAACCACACTCCACAGGCAAAAATTTAGCTATTTCTCTATTTGTTCATATAAATGGTCATTTACATAGTGAATGACATATTTTTTTATTATTTTTTGGTAAAGGTTTGCATACGCTTTTATTACTTCAAAGAATTTTATATATCTTTTCAAAGAAGGTATAATTATAAGTTAATGGTGTATGAAATATTTACCTAATGAGTTTCAACTGATCATAAAATTGCCCGAAACTCTGATGCTGATTTTATAAAAAAAAAACAGGTATTTTGGATCATATGCGAGATGCAAGCAATATTCCATAAATCGTATTATTGCATTAAGTGGTGATATTCCAAATTTTAAAGCATTTTCATTAATAGGAATTTCATCACAACTGTTATGAAATTCTGAACTTTTCTTTCCACATATATTACATTTCCAAGTAGATGTTATATCTGTAACGGCACTGGCTACTTTCCCATCAATCATTGTAAAAAGTGGTTGAAATAACACTTTAATGACACTTCCAGATATTTCCACAAAAACTGGAGACAATCTCAAAATTTTCTGATTTATTGAACTCACTAAGCTTTGTGTTGTAATTTTGTCTTCCTTTGTGTACTCAAATCGGATTGGCCGACATAGAAACTTAGACCCGGGTGTTAAATTACTTCATATGTCCTGATATTCTCTCTCACTATAAGAAGAACTTGTCTCATTATATAGCCTCATTTTTAATGGTACTAATGATGTCATAAAAATTGTTGAAAAATCTATTTCTGAATTGCTTCCACTTGGTTGTCTATACTCAGAAAATCCAGATGTTCCATCGCATCCCATTTACATATTAACGTAACCTCTGAATTGTTGCATATTTCTATTTCTTCTTTGCTAAATGTTGATATTATTCTAGATGCAGTGTTTTCAAGCAGTTCCGCTAATCCAACATTTGCACTTTCAGTATTGGATTTCACATTAGATGGTAGAATTTTATTTTTTGTTTCCTATATGGCTCTGCTGGTAGAAAAAATATCAAATCCTTTTTCTTTGAGAGCTTTTCTTAAAATACCATACTTATTTCTTGTCAATCCCAAATTTAAAATAAGAGCTAACGCATCCTCTTCTGTAAATGATGTTGACGATTTGAAATACTTTGCACCATACGCTTCAATCGCTTAGGAGATGCAGTTGGTAACACATCTACAATTTTAGCAGCTTCCTTTGGTTGCGTGCGTGTCAAGGCTGATTTAAAAGAATCCTTAATTTCATTAGGCGAATGGTTACTAATGATTTCTTCTTGTTTTTTTCTTTTTTGTCCTTGATTGAACATTTTCGTAGTCCTTTTTAGGTCGACCAAATGCCTTTTTCTCAATTTGTACTGTGAGGCCCGTTTTCAACCATTCTTCATTTTTAGTCATATACTTTGATTTTGATAAACCCGATTGGCTAAATCTTCTTTCGTAAGCTTTGTAAAAATTTTCAACATCTTCAGATCTCACATTTAAACCGTAAGTGTTGTTAAGTGTATAAAATAATTTCGAGACTTTTTCCGACCGTGATGAATGAATAGTAGAATCGGAAGGATTTTCACAAATAACTTTGCAAAATGAATAATACTTTAATGTAACCTCCATGATAGATTATACGTAAGTGATCTTAATAAACAAGAAACTCATGGTTATATACTGAAAATACTTTTTGAAAGGTAACATATCGGGCAGGTACTTCAACCAATACTTACATTTGGTTTTAGTGAATCTAAGGATTTGGCTTTTACCTGTTTTTTTTTGCATAAAAAGGTATTGTGAATTACAGATATTTTGCAATAGGTATCAGAGTTTCGGGCAATTTTATGATCAGTTGAAACTCATTAGGTAAATATTTCATACACCATTAACTTATAATTATACCTTATTTGAAAAGATATATAAAATTCTTTGAAGTAATAAAAACTTATGCAATCCTTTACCAAAAAACAATAAAAAAATATGTAATTCACTATGTAAATGACCATTTATATGAACAAATAGAGAAATAGCTAAATTTTTGCCTGTGGAGTGTGGTTTGGGGTCATTATTTCAGCATGTTGCAATAGATTTGATAGACATGTTATATATCGTTGAATAGATAAATATGTCTTCTTTAACAATATATATAATAATAAGTAAAATTTAAAAATTTTGGGAACACTTTACCAAAAAAACCAAAAAAAACGAAAAACCATAGTTTTTCTATATTTTTTTCTGAAATTTGAATATAAATATCTCAAAAACTATTAACGTTATCCAAATGATTTTTAGAAGTGTTTTAGATAATTTTAATAATCGTAATATGTTTTTTTATGTTAACAAAAAAAGTTCGTATGAAAAATTGACCATTTAAAATTTCACCATTTAAGCCCTCGTGACCACGTTTATGTAACGGTGGTGAATTTTGTTGCGGCAAATAAATAAAAATATTTGGAGCTTTAATACTGCGGTGAAATATTTTGTTGAAGTCGAGCGGATATTTTTGTATTAGCTTTTAAAACTTAGTTTTTTTTTTAATTGCCCAATTTCGTCCAATGCTGTACGTAGGGTGCACGTCCAAAAATATTAAAAAATTCGCTTACAACCATTCTTGAAGCATATTCTTTTAAAATATGTAGAAAAATATATACATGTTTTACCAAGGTTGTGAGAAAAAAGTGAAAGAATGAAGGGTATTTTTTGGCAAAAATTTGCAATTTTTAGAACCTGATTCAAAAAGTCAACTTTAAGATTTTGTGCTCACTAAACGGTTTGAAATAATTCGAAAGATACTTCAACGTGTTTTTTTAAAAAGTACTGGCTATCGCCACATATTTTTAGATTTTTTTTATCTATTTTAGTAAAAATGTTTTTTGCGAAAAACCAAGAAAGAATTTGGTGAAAAGTTCAAATGTTGATTTTTAAAATCAAATATTTTTTAAACCGTAAGCGATAACTAGGTAGTATAAGCACGTTAATAATTTAATGGTTATTGGAAAAATTTCAAAAACGTAAAAATCACTTCATATTTATAAAAGTTACAAGCTTTGAAAGCATTTTCCACCTCGAGGTGGTCGACTTTGGCACCCTGTAGCCCACCCTGTGTTACAACAGGGTATCTCAAAAATAAATACTTTGAAAGCCTATATCCTTGACTACAATCGCTTAGAATATACTATTCAAATCCAACCAATAGTTCAGAAGTTCAAGACTTATGACCACTTTTTTTTGGTTTTGAACCACTGTGTGATGCCATTCGCGAAAGTTGCACCAATCATGCTTTATTGGATGATCTGAAATTAATGAAAAGGAAGGCCCGAGGTTCTTTGAATTCGCTTTTCGTCGAATCCATAATTCCATAATTAACTAGTTCGACATTATTCTATAAATACTGACTATTTGTATTTTAGGTAGTCACTGTGGCATTAGAATCGCATCAGATGAGCAACGAAATCTTATACATCAATACAGTAAGCTAATGAGTGAAGTTGATTTGTTTGATACTGCTGTGAACAACTATAACATAAGAGTTCGTGAACTAATTAATAATGCTGCTATGGTAAATGCTTTGAAGCTGCACTGAATTTGCAGAAAACCTGCAGGGATGCTCCTCATAAGTGAAATTGATTTTCGCATAATTGTCGTAAGCATTGATAACAATAACTGAAAATTGGTCCCGTGGATATAGAAGAGTTGAATATTGATACACCATATGCCATACAATGGAGAGTTTTGCACAGTTTCATGCTGGCTCTCCAAAAACGTTGTATATTTTCACTAATAAAAATTCTTAATTCAAATGAAATATAACACTTTTTTGTGATAGCGAAAAAAAACACATTTTTGCTTGAAAATTTTTTTCCAATTTCCATACCATAATATTGAGCCTGGAGCCCAGAGGAGCGAACCTGTCCAAGTATATGTTTTTTTTTTTTAATATAGAAGACATTTAAAGTTGTAAGGCACCGCAAGAGTTTTTGGGAATTCCACTCCCCAAACTTTCCGGATTCAAGTATGTCAAAAATTGTTTACTTTGTTCATAGCTAGAATTTTACTAAGCCATTCATAGCAATATCAGCACTTACAAATCATGTTTACATTCGACAGAGCTACATTATCAAAGGACTTTAAAATTTACCATTATTTGTATTACACTCTTTCAAATGTATTTACGTTTTAACAACAAATGTTAACATTGAAAGCCATCTCCATCATATGGTTAAAGTATTGGTTCATTAATATTGTTTCTTTCCATTTCGCTGGGTATCGAAAAACCATTTTATGTAAGTAGAAAGCAATGTATGCTTATGATTTATAGCGACAGTGCTGAACAAAAAGATAAGGATATGTTGTTAAAATTAATTAAATATTGTTTACACATTTTGAGTTTAAGCTCTATAATTTACACTTCAAATGCAGAAATACGAATTATTTTTGTTAAGTTGGTTACAAATTTTATGTACCAATGAATTTGCCTAACTAAAATGATGTTTAAACTATAATAACTTTTAGTAACCTTTTCCAAATTAACGATTTTTAACAGCACTGTCAACATATCGAAAACTTTATTGGCATGTTATACATAAATATGTCATTTCATTTGTATACGTACACATATTAACATTTATTAATGCATGTACGAACAAGTTTTTTTGACAGCTGAAATGAAAATAACAATCATAAACAATTTCGTATTACCTTAAAAAAAAGAATTGACTCAAATGTTAAAAATTTGTAAAAACCTTTAAAGAAATGTTTTTTTTTTTTTTGTAAATTAAGTGAAATATATAAATTTGCAAATTTTTTTTTTTGTATAATGCAACTTTTTGTTGTTGTACTTTTTAAATCCATCACTTTGGTAGAAAATTTTTATTTGTCGGAATTGCTGGTCTGTTTTTTCAAAAGGATAAAATAAAAAATGCTGATCTTAAAGTAAACTTTATGCATTTCACTTATTTATTCCCTTTTTTTGCTCAATTTTTCTAAGGAAGTTACTGACTGCCTTGTCTAGTATTTTTTCTTGCATGTCTATGCTATCGTAAATATATTTCTTTACCTTAATCTGTAACGTAACACTTGACCAATGATGTCAAAGCGAAATATGTAAAGTATACTGATAAGTAAAAAAAAACTACTCAAAGATTCAGACGTAGTTTAACTGATTCAAATGCTATGTCAATTTACGAAGGTTGCTTTAAATGCAATAGAGCAGTTTCTTGCAGAAAATTATAAAAATTCTAAATTAGAAAAATATAAATTTACTTAGAAAATGCTGAGAATCTGCTGGCTTCACTATTGTCTACAATTGGGCGTGACAACTTCCAAAGCTTAATTTAAGCGCGCAATGAGTAAAAGCGTATGATTTTATTGACAAAAACAATTACACCATATTAACTTTCTTAGTTCATTAAATGACTTTTTGAGGTACATTGGACAGAAAGATGAACAAACACCTACAACCTTTGAAGATGGTGATATACCTAACTTGAGCTTTAGTTAAATAGACCAAATAGATTTGTGAACATTATATCGATGACGAAATTCAATATATAAAGGGTCCGCCAAATAACTTTTTTTTTTGAAAATGCTATAAAAAAACTACTGAATATTATCTAAAATTTTTTTTTTGTTTGAAAGTACCAACCTTCCGGTTAGGTTACGTTAGGTTAGGTTGAAAAAGAGGAGCCATGTATACACATAGCTCATATCCGTTTTACCCGGATATACACTTAAGCCAGAAAGTCGGCTTGTTGTGCGCTCTACATCCTCGTGCTCATCCGTTAATCTACTCCTTATTTAACTTAGAAGTTCGGTCTCGATAGCAAATCTCCTGAGTGCTTTCCAGCGTATCCCCGTAAGAGCCGCTAGGCCTGGTATGATTTCGTTGGATAAATTTCTGACCATTGTTCCGGCAAATGCAGGACAGTAACAAAGGTAGAGTTCTAGGTTCTCGTCATTCTCTCCACAAGCACTGCATGTGGCCGATTCTGCCCCTCATACGGTATAGATGAGCCCTCAGTTCAGAGTGTCCATTGAGGATGCCAATAATGCAACTCAGTTCCTTTCTATTTAGACTAAGGATTTCCTTAGTCTTCGAAGTGTTTGGAGAGCCCCATAGTATCTTCGTAGCCTTACCCACGTCAGTTTCCTCCCAAATTGAAGTATGTGAATTAGTTTCCCACTCCGATAGTTTCAATTTGAGTGCCTGAAAAGGTATTGGGTTTTCCAAATTGACACCCTCCAGGAAAGAACCCTTCCTGGCCAGTTCATCTGCAATATCGTTTCCCATTATACCACTGTGTCCTGGAATCCAAATGATTTCAAGTCTGCCTCTTGTAGTGAAGTTTGCAATTTCTTCCTTACATCTGAGGACAGTCCTTGATCTAGTTTTGTCCGAGGATATCGCCCTGATGGCCGCTAGACTGTCCGAAAATATTTTCACGTCTCCGGCGCTTGGGACTGCCCGTACGTCAATAGATCTTATGCATTCCGTTATCGCGACCACTTCGGCCTGAAAGACAGAGTTGTGGTCCGGAATGCGTAGGTGTATGCCATTGGAACGGTCCTCATCATAGAAACCTATACCAGTCCTTCCATGCAGACTAGACCCGTCTGTGTAGTAGTGTGACATTGGAAGGTTTCGTAGAAAATTTTCGTTCAACCAGCTTTCCCTGTCAGGTATCCTTATACTGCAGGGTATGTTTGTCGACACTTCCGGGATTCTATCACAGCTAAAATCCACTGTGTTGAATTCCGGTATCTGGTCCAATATTTTTTGGTGTCTGGTCATATGGTCGGTGATGTATTCCCCTGTTACTCTTAGTCGTAACATGGCCAGAGGTGCCTCATATTTAATTCTAATCCCGATCGGGTGTATAGATAGAATCGTCTCTAAAGCCCTCGTAGATGCAGTCCGTATTGCGCCGCTGATTCTTATACAGCAGTGGCGTTTTTTTTTTTTTTGGAATGGTTTAATATAGCATTTCCTGTTCATTGATGGCCAATGAGACATCCTCGGGTTTAAACCCGATTTTGAACTTATAGCTCTTCTGCATATGGCCCATATCCGATGAGCCTTCGCGACTTTGTTCTCAATATGGTCCTTCCAAGTGAGCTTTATGTCGAGAATCACGCCAAGGTATTTCACCGTTTTTGTGATTCTAATAGTTTTGCTCGGAAGCGGGGTTCACCGAATTCGACTATTTTCGTCTTACTAGTAAAGAGGCATATTTCAGTCTTTTCCGGGTTCATATTTAATCCCCTTGGTTGTGCCCAATCGTATGCTATTTCGAGTGCATCCGATGCCCTCCTACATAAATTTCTAGGATCTTTCTCCCTTAACAGTATCGCTACATCGTCTGCGTAGCAGACAGGTTGGAAACCCTTATCGGTTAGAATCCTTAGAAGATTATTTATAGTGGTCACCCAGAGAAAGGGGGATAGAATTCACCCTTGAGGTGTCCCACAGGAAACCTTGTCTCTTATTTTAATGCCACCAACCTCGCAACTTATCCATCTATTCCCTAGCATGTGACTGATCCAGGCTTTGATATCCCGGTCGATGTCGAATCGTTCTAGGGAGTGGAGTAGCGTATTTGTTGATACATTGTTAAAAGCTCCTTCTGTATGAATGAATATGGCTAGAGTAAAGATTTTTAGATCTAAAGATCTTTCTATGTGGTGAACTACTTCATGAAGCGCAGTTTCTACTGATCGTCCCTTTAAAAACGTGTTGTTTGAACTTCAACAGCTCATTTGGGATTTGAGATTTAACCATGTTATCGACTATTCGCTCCATGGTTTTCAGTAGGAAGGATGTAAGACTTATCGGTCGATAGGCCTTAGGGTTCACGTAGCTTTCCTTTCCCGGCTTTGGTATGAAGACCACTTTTGCCTCCTGCCATGCTCTGGGGGTATACGCAAGTTTTACGCAAGCAGAGAATATGCCAGCCAGACTACTGCAAATCAAGTCCCCGCTCTTTTGTAATAGAGCAGGAAAGATTTCATCTGGGCCTGCTGCCCTAAAGGGGGCAAAGCTTTGTATTGCCTTAATTACCATATTTTCGGTTATTCTATCATATCTTTCCTCTCGATATTGTTCCTCATTAGGCCCTTCATATTGTTCCCCTTCGGGTCCCGTCTGCTGTTCCACGTTGGTTCCAGTTCATCGGGACACATTGGTACCAATTTCAGGGTCCCTATTCGGCCCATATTCTTCGGTAAGAAAGTGTGTTTCCATCAATATTCTTAAGGACTGTTCCATCGATTCCGCCCGAATCCTGTCCCTATCGACAAGAGTTTCAGGCTGCGAATGGGTTTTCGATAAGAATTTTTTGATTTTTGAGACGTCATTAACGCTATCAACCTGTTCACAGAAGTGTCTCCAGGAGTTGCGTTTGGCTATTCGAATCTTTTTGATGTAATCCCTGAGCTTAACATGGTAGTCATCCCAGTATATTGCGTGTTTTTTACGACGAGCCCTATTGAAAAGTCTTGGGACGTCCTTCCCAAGATTTATCAGTTCCCCTGTCAGCCAGGGTTTATATCGGCGAGATCTCCTTTCCCGGAGTGGACAGCATTCCTTGAAGGACTCAATTAGGCTCCTTGTTATTTTGTCCACTTCCTCGTCAACCTCTTCGACATACCTTAAGTCTGTGCGAGGAGTAGTTAGGCGGGCTTGTAGATTTCTTCTAAATTTAGGCCAATCAGTCTGAGCCTTATTCCTGAACTTGATGGGTTCAGGTGGTGGGTGTGTCAGTTTAAATAAAATGTATCGATGATCCGAGAAGGAATGTTCGCTAGAGACATGCCAATCTTGGATATCATCCACTAAATTTTTCGAACAAATTGAAATATCTAGAACCTCTTCCCTTAATTTGTTAACAAAGGTTGCCGTGTTCCTAACATTAAGGGTAAAAAGGTCATTTTCATTAAGGAATTCAAGTAAAGCATCCCCCCTTTGGTTACAGTTCTAACTTCCCCAAGCTATATGGTGAGAATTCGCATCGCACCCTATGAGAATTTCCTTACCTGTTATCCTGGCCGTTTTTACCATCTCTTCAAGTTCCGACGTCGGTGGAGGTGTCGGTGAGTCCGACGGGAGATAAACCGATGCTAAGAGCATTTGTTGGCTTCCGTGTTGCAGGACGGTGGCATCTGCGGTGGACAAGTCTGGGGAAAAGATATATAGTTTAGATTTTTGTGACAAATAATACAAGTTCTCGGTCGAGTTCCTGTATCCATTATGGAAGCCAGCCAAACAAAATTTTTCTTTTCAAAAATTGCGCGGGTTCTATTAAAGCTTCCCATTTACCAATTGTTGTAAGTTCTCTTGACATCCAAATTCCAAAAATGTATTTTACAACAACTGCTGCCACTTAAGTTAAATTAACATAAAAATAAAATAGGCAAATATAGGCAATTTATATATTGGTATTTTTTTTATACATAAAGGGTCCGCCAAATAACTTTTTTTTTTTTTAAAATGCTATAAAAAAAAAAAACTACTGAAGATTATCTCAAATTTCTATTTTTATTTGAAAGTACAATCCTTCCGGTTAATAATGGAAAATAATTTCATTCAAATGGCTGCCTCGGCTGGCCATGCAGTAGCCTACACGATCGGTCCAATCTTTAAGCACATTATCGATTGTGTGCAGCTGTATTTCACCAATGGCTTCACGAATATTGTCCTTTAAAGCGCCAATTGTTTCTGCCTTGTTGGCGTAACACTTATCTTTGAGGGCACCCCACAAATAATAGTCCAACGGTGTCAAATCGCAGCTCCGAGGTGACCAAACGACACAGCTCTGCGGCTGATAATGCGATCTTCAAAAACAGGGCGCAAAACATCGAGTGTAGCTTCGGCTGTGTGGCACGTAGCACCGTCCTGTTGAAACCAAATGTTGCCAATATCCTCCACTTCAATTCTTGTGAACAAAAATTCGTTCAACATGGCCCGATAACGATCGCCATTGACTGTAATGGCCACTTCTTGCTCATTTTCGAAGAAAAATGGCCCAATTATGCCTCTGGACCAAAATCCGCACCAAACAGTGACTGGTTTTGGGTGTATCGGCTTTTCAATGTATGCGTGCGGGTTTTCTGTGCCCCAAATGCTACAATTTTGCTTGTTTACATACCCGCCAAGATCAAAATGAGCTTCATCTGAAAAGATGATTTTTTTGGCAAAATCGGCATCTTCTGTAAGTCGATCGCAGGCCCACTTAGCGAAGCGAAAACGCATTGGATGGTCAGTTGGCTTCAACTCCTGAACCAATTGGACTTTGTGTGGCGTCATACCAAGGTCTTTATGCAAAATTCGTCTCAATGATGCCTCCGAAATATTCAATTCTTGAGAACGACGGTGAATTGAAGTTGATGGCGCTTCACGCACACTTTCTGCCACAGCAGCAATATTCTCGGGTGTACGCACTATTCTTGGCTTTTCACGTTTTAGTTTATCGATGCTAGTTTAGGATGCTAGTTTCTTTCACTTTTTTCACAAGATAACGAACATACGGAGCTGACGGTGCTCCTCTTCTTCCAAAATCCGTACGCAATTTTCGCACACATTCTGCAATATTAATATGATTTTCAAAGTAATGTCGCAATATATCCCAGCGTCGTTCAAGTTTATACGCAACCATATTCGTTCAGCGGAAGGATAAAACTAATTATCTGTCAAATCAGACATGAGCTAGGTGTTACCATTCACGAAATAAGCACTAGTTGAAAAAAAAAACGTTAGATGGCGGACCCTTTATATAGATATACGTATATTGCATCACATATGTAACAAGTAATAAAATTTTAGTCGGTCTAGACCAACTATACGATACGCTATTCCATAGTTTAGAGACCCTATATCTTCGATCCAACTAATTGGATATAGAAATTAAGCACACACCAATTTTGAGTGGCATTGTTACTAATTTTTTTTCGGCTGCAGATATGAAAAAGTTCATATCGGGTTCTAGATTTATATTTGGACTAGGTCGAAAAATGGACCGATCCTGGCAATATTTGGTAAAGTCTTTTTATATTTTGAAAAAATATATAAAAACCAATTGAGAAAATTCTGTGCAACATTTTTGTTTTTTGAAATATTTAAGTGAAGATCGGAAAGCTGCTCTTTATGGGGCCTTTGACTAAGAACTACTGATAAATGGATATAATTAATACATACAAACCTAATTTGACTTAGATCTATATGATAATTTGGATCTTATGGCAATTTATGTCGATTTCATAGGGGTCATTTGTATGGGGACTAGGTCTGAACAAGGACCGAATTTAACAAATTTCAACACCGCTCATCTTATGGTCCACAAAAGCTTATATACCAAATTTCAACAAAATATATTTATATTTGTGACCTGTAGTTTGATAAGAAATTTTATATGGACACACAGACGGATAGACGGACAGACGGCTGGATATCATTAGACTATATCAGTAAGTGATTCTGAGTCGATCCATATAAAAAATGTTGGGTTTAGGTCAAATATTTTTGGTAGCTACAAACACCAGCACAAAAAAAAAAATTTTTATGTTTGTACGTTTGTTTGTGGAGGAGACTGCGTCACTGGACCGATCGTCTTGAAATTATTACAATAGGTAACTTCATATCCTGAAGGAAAAACATTTTTTTTTTTTTTGGATTTTTACAAGTGGATTTTTGGATTTTTGGGCGTGGCACCTACCTTATAAAGTGAATTTTAACATATAATTTTAACATATACTATCTGGATTGCTACGATAGAAAAGAGTTCTCTGAAACTATGTAAATGTACATATAGATTAATTTGAAGAGTTGTGGAAAAATGAGCGGGATCACACCAATGGGCATATCACTCACCATACAAAGCAATGTCATATATCTGGAGTACTGTAATAGATAAAGTCTTGGAACTTTGTTTGAGTTCATCAGTTAGTAATGTGAGGTATCCGACAAAAAAAATGGGCGGGATTAGATCAGTGAACGAGTCACTCCCAACACAAAGACCCTTTTCGCTTTATCTACCTTAGTTTATGAGACAAATACGTTTTTATGACTTTTTCCAATTTTTCATGTGAAACTGGTATTTTTTGTAGGTGATTCCAAATTAAGGCCGTTTTCGCTCTGGCTACCTTAGTTTACGAGAAAAACGCGTTTTTATGATTTTTTTCCAATTTTCATGAGAAACTGGTATTTTATATAGGTGATCCCAAATTAAGGCCCTTTTCGTTCTAGCTATCTACGTATTTAATATCATATAACTAGTATACTATAATAGCGAAAGCTCATAAGCTATCAACGTTAGTGCTCGGAAAAAAGGGCAGAATCAGATCAGTGGGCGTGGCATCAACAGAAAATTTAAATATTTAACGCCAAGTGTGTGGAGTAATCTAGTTTCAAAAGCCTTGAAACTTTGTTTGAGTTCATAAGTTATTAAGGTAAAAATATGAAAATGAAAGTCTTGAAACTTTTTACAAGTACACTAAATACTAACATAAGTAGTTGTGGAAAATATGGGCGGAATCGTCAAAGGCAAAAATCAGCAAAAGCCGAAAAACACGAACAACAAAAATCGCCAGATCTCCAAAAACCAAAAACCGTCAAAAATCAAAAATCACAAAAAACAAAAATCGCTGGAGCCAAAAATCTCAACAAATAAAGTCAAAATCGTAAAAAAGCAAAGACACAAAAAATAGTCGCCAAAGTCAAAAATCGCCAGAACCGAAAATCGGGAATGACAAAAATCGCTAAAATCAAAAATTGCCAAAACCGAAAATATCGTGTGACAAATATCGCAAAAAGCTAAACACGCCAAAATCAAAATTCGACCAAACCGAAAATCGCGAAAAACAAAAATCGTCAAAATCGAAAGTGCCAAAAAACAAAATACACAAAAAGCAAAAGTCAATAAATTCAAAAATCGCATTAAAGAAATAATCGCCAAATTCAAAAATCGTCACAATTTAAAATCGCGAAAACAAAAATCGCCAAAAATAAATAAAACAGTTTTCTTAATATTTTTGATTAAACAGAGGCCGTTTTTTCAGGTCGTTTTTTTTAACAAATGCTTTTATTTATTTTTTTCCGAATTTGCGAAAGCTATCCGCAATCCTATTCAAGGTTCAAAGTATATAAAAAATAATAATTATTAATTAAATAATTGAATAATTGAAGACTGGTCGTCGACATCATCCATACAGTTGGTGTATTCAAAATACGACTTCGAGGCTAAGTACTCCTCGCGAAAAGAAACATCTGCGTTAAGACATACAATAAACAATCTAAAAAGCTGCTGTTATTGGCTGCATCTTTAGTTTTTCAGGTGATGAAATCACTTTAATCCCACTTTTTAAAACTTAATTTTTTAAACGTTTCGTAATACGTAAATAATAAAAAAAATATTTGTGAAACTATAGGCGGACAGGACCATTCGAATAGACTTGCAGTTGCACGGCTATACTGTTATCATTAAGCGTTACTTGTGATGAATCAAGTCGATATGTGTTTTAGAATTTATATAACAATTGAAAGTATTCACCGTCGTACAATGTTTCATCGAAATTGTCAATAAATATAATCTATTCTGACAAATTTGAGGTTATACACCCAGTATCTACTTACACTTCAGTTGTCTCTTCCTTAGACAATGACACAAACTGTTTATTAGTCTTTCTCGTTTGGCGATATCAACAAAATATTTTTTACTGTTCTTGCCAACATTAGTTCCGCACCTATGCTTAAACAGTTTTTAAATGTGCAATTCTATCCCTTAAGGAACATTAAGGATTATAATAAATTTTGGGTAATATAAGTTTGCTTATTTATTATTTGTTCCTAACTTATTAATATTTGTTGATATATTCCACTAAAATTTTCTTTGGGTTAAAGATCTATATAATTTTAATGTTATAAACTCTTTAAAAAAAATATAAATATTCCACCATATTTCTCATCTTTGGGAAGTATATATATATATATATATATATATATATATCAGTGCAATGCAATGCAAGTGATATATTTATTTCAATTATTTATTATGAAAGTTTTTCACAAGCAGTTTTCCACTGCTACTGACCCAGGTGTCACTTTGACCGGAATAATCCATGGGAAAAATATTCGCATTTAATATACAATTTGGCCCAGAAACTTAAATAAATAAATAATAAATAAATCTGATATATTTAATTAACATAAATTGTTGATTTTACCTCACTGATGCCAATTAGCTTTTAATGAATTAAAAAAACCATTGTTGTTCATCCTTCAATAAATATTAATTTGATATGTTTTGTGAATACAGTTGCTTTGTTCTTTGTTGGTTAATTAGTTGTTGACTTTTTGTCAAAAAAAAGTCACAACATCAGTCGCAGCATTAGCATAAATGAAAGGTTACATCAACTTTGATTTGCCTGACAAACTTTTCATTATAATTGCTTTGTTAATTAATTTTCGCGACAAAAGGGCATTTTTCAAGATTTTACTAAGCTGTTTTTTTTTTGTTGACAATATATCATGTTAAAGACAAGTAAGGAAATTGAATACAATGATTTTTTATTTGAAAGAAGTCAAGTAGTCAAAGTCAAAGTAGTCATTCCAAAAAATATTTCTAAAAATGGAAATATTAGTATGATAAATAGCACTATAATTAAACGTTAATTAAGCTCAAGGGCTTGGCTATTTAATTTTTAAAATAAACACACATATTATGTGAAACGTAGCAAAGTTGTTCAGATATGCAAATAACTAATAATGATTTATTGTATTAATCACATACCGTAAATAATGTAACTTATCCACCAGAAGAATTTTAATAAACTAAGTAAAATAGACAATTTAGGTGCCGATATAGTAACCTATATTATACAGTTCCGATGCCAATATATTAACATGCATTTAAGCCATACATATGTGATTTGGCTATATAGATATTACACTACTCATATAATTTATGGGTCTTCGGGTAATTTAAGTTCTAAATAAGGGGGGAAAATTTAAAACCCAACCAATAAATATTTTTCGTTTTTACTTGTTAATAAGTACACTAATTAGTACGATAACACTGTGGAACAAATTCATGTTAGCAAAAGTTAGGTCGATTCTGAGAGTGAGGGGTGAAAACAGAGGCTAAAGTAGAAAAACCGTAGCGCGGCGTTTGTTTATGTTAGTTCGAATTTTTTTTTAATCGACCTTCGAACTTTGCAGTCAAATGCCGATTTTCAGCATATTGTTTATATGGTTTTTTGGCTATAACTCGTCGACTAATTGATATTTTTTCAATCTGTAAAAGCCAAATTATTGCTAGAGACCTGTGCAACAATTAAAATTTTTAAAAAAAATTGATTAAAAAATTTTGTGGTGCTTATGAAGCAAAATGTTGGAAAAAATTTTTTTTTCATGCTTTTTTAAAATATTTTCTACAAAACTAAGTCTTTTTTGCTTTCTGTTTGATCTATAATATGCTTCTCAGTTTCTTCAGTAAACTTCATCTGAAAAGAAAATATTAATTTACTTCTCATTTTTTTGTACCAATTTTGTTCAGTGTTGGTTTTGAAGAAACATCGAAAAAGAAATTATGAAAATATGGAAAAAAATATATTTTTGAAATGTTAGTTATGAAAGGTTTCAAGTAAGAAAACTAAATAAATTAAATTAATGATTTAGCCAGTTGCCGTTTAGCAGGCGGATGTGGATCAACATCATTGCTCTCTCTAATATCTTCCACATCGTCACCATCATCAGAAACGTCGATAACTTCGTCCAACAGATATCCTGGAATTTCATTTTTGTCTTCCCATTCTTCCTCTTTTTCCTCGTCTTCCTCTTCTTCAAAGGTGTTTTTATACCACCAACAAATTTCAGCGAGTATTGCAACTGGAGATTTCTTTCGTCTGTACCTGAAACGAAAATAGTTTTCAATCGTTAGCATGTTTAAATTGTGCAATCTGACAAAGATATTAGAAAAATCTAGGAATTCAAAATTTGCACACTCTATAGTTACGCAATCGGAACAGAAGGCATTCTATTTGTCTTGTGCAAAAGCACAACTTTTAGGCTGATTAGCGAACTATCGATGAATAAACGCCAATCATCTTTTTTATATGTTAACCCTATCGTCTCCATTAACTTTTCAATATCGTTGCAATAAGCGAAATTTTTGCATCATTCACATTGAAGAACTGTTCTAACTCTTTTTGGCGTTTTTTATATGCTGTTGCTTTGGTACCTTTCGCCAGCAAATTATTTCCTTTCAAAAATGAAGCCAGTAGTTCTGATTTTTTCTGAGTCGAACACAAATTTGCAACAATTCCATCCAATTGGTTTTGTGTGACTGGGATTGGGTCCTTCGATGTTTCACAGGATGTACCGTCACCAGGGTCGTATTCTGAGAAGAAATCCATGGATGTAGCAGCGGCGGTTGTAGTACTGATATCTGTTTGAAGATCAATACTTCGGTATGTCGGTACAGGAACGAATTCTGAGTGCGGTAATGGTAATTGGACACTTGACACTGCTACATAAGTTTTATTCTTTGCTTTCCGGTGGTTGAAAACAAAAAATTTGTTTTACTAATTCCTAATTCTTGGAACTTCCATTTTTAATTACTTCTACCTAAATCGCTATTTATTTAATGGCTTTGGGATTTTTAACGCAAATTACAGACTAAGAACATTTTTTTTTTTCAAATGAAATTTATTGAAGAAATTGAGAAACATATTGTAGATCAAAGAGAAAGGAAAAAAGACTTAGTTTTGTGGAAAATATTTTCAAAAAGCATGAAAAAAAATAGTTTTTCCAACATTTTGCTTCATAAGCACCACAAAAATTTTCTAAATCAATTTTTTTAAAAATTTAGCATGTTGCACAGGTCTCTAGCAATAATTTGGCTTTTACAGATAAAAAAAAATATCAATTAGTCGACGAGTTATAGCAAAAAAAACCATATAAACAATATGCTGAAAATCGGCATTTGACTGCAAAGTTCGAAGTCGATTAAAAAAAAATTCGAACTAATATAAACAAACTCCGCGATACGGGTCTTCTAATTTAGCCTCTATTTTCACCCCTCACTTTCAGAATCGACCTAACTTTTGCTAACCTGAATTTGTTCCACAGTGTAATACAAAAATTATTTAATATTTTAGACTCAATGCATAATGTAATAAATGATGGCACGCCTCACAGCGTATAATTAATATTTAAATTCAATAAATTAAGACTCATACGTTGATATAATAACCTACATCGCACTGATTTTACCTGTCGTGTATTTATCCAAAAATGTGTTTCTCTCGAAAAATTTTCTTTCACCAAAAAGAGTACCTTTCCTTATAAAGAAATTTTTTAAATTAAGTTTTCGCAAAATACCACCTCTTCTAAAGTATCTCATATTGAAAAACAAAAGAAGTAAATTTCTTAAGAAAGTTTTTTTTATTAAAAATTTTTTTTTTTAATTTACTTTTTCTTAATAACCAAATTTTTTTATCAAAACACAAATGTGTTTCTCTCGAAAAATTTCCTTTCACCAAAAAGAGTACCTTTCCTTATAAAGAAATTTTTTAAATTAAGTTTTCGCAAAATACCACCTCTTCTAAAGTATCTCATATTGAAAAACAAAAGAAGTAAATTTCTTAAGAAAGTTTTTTTATTAAAAATTCTTTTTTTAATTTACTTTTTCTTAATAACCAAAATTTTTTATCAAAACACTTTTTTCCTTATGCATGTGAGTTTTGAATCTTTGCGTGCATATTCTAAAATTAATCTTTGGTCACAACAAGTCTATGGACCAAGTTTCTGATTGATTGGATTAGGGGAAATGAATATGAGTGACTATGCGTGACTGAGCGTGACTCTGTCAAAGTTAATTTTTTTTTTCACAGCAAGTCTATCGACCGCTGTACTATAAATAGTACACAATTTCAAGTTGGAATAAAAACTACCTAGTGCAGTTTTTCACTCTTGCAACGATTTTTATCTGTCAATATGAGTACATACATTAACCATGTATCCATAATAAATCATAGTTATACATTAGTTTTGTGTTAGTGATTTATTTCTGTTGGCGAGTGAGTAATTATTTAGTTTATTGTACATGATTTGACTTTGGAAAGCGTTAAAAAGCATAAAAATTGCTCGATAATATCACATTCTCATAAAAAATATAAAACGTGAAGACATTTTTGTTTTTGTGCTGTGCCTTAGAGTTGAAGTATGTTTGTTTTTCTTTCAAATAGCGATTTTTATAACTGTTATTAACTAAAAATAAAACTTCGAAAGTATAAATGGAGAACCGATATGCCACTTAAGATATATTTATGCTGACACCCAATCCATGTGTTATTACCGATGAAGAGAAAGGGGAGACGACGAACTGTACGGAAGATGACAAGATGTTCCCGGTAATATAGTAGTTAGTACTCACAGACATACCACTACAATTGAAGATTAATGGAGTAGCGATGATGACGAAATCCGCAACACAATCGCGTCCTATAATTCACGGAATGTGCCAAAGAGCAAAAGAATTGAAATGAATGCGGCGTTTTCAAAATGCAGAAAATGTTCCCCTTTTTATTCAGTTTTTCCATCTACTCCAGATAAAAAATATATTGAATAACGACGTCCTAATGTTTCGGAAATCGTACACGATACTGACCTTAGTGAAAGTCTTTGAGCGTCTTTTTGACAATGAATTGCCAAGGTTATCGCAACGCTGCTAAAACCTTGCACGAAAATAGAACTAAGTGGTATGCATTGATTTCATCGAAAAGGGCTTAATACGACCACAGCTTTGAAAAGATAAACGAAATCCTTATGGTTAGATGGAAACATAATAATGTTTGCATACTTGGAATAAATTTCGAAACTTTGGAGCCTGTTGGGGAATTTAAAGGATGGTGTTCTAGGATGAAACAAACAGTTGATGTAGACGTACGTCACGTTTTCCAAAGTTATAACAAAGGAATGGGAATTGTAGATCAAATCGAAGAGAACCGAATTGCAGTAAAGGGAAGAAGTCGTGGTGGATATTGTTTACTTAGTGGAGATGACTATATCAAATGCATGGAGATTATACCGCATTACAAACCCTGATGATCATGTTGATCAGTTACGGTTTCGCAGGCACATATCTGAGCGACAATAAGGACAATATGTGAAGGCAAGCGACCTCTGAAATTGATGGAGAAGACAGATAAAATAATGGTAACAACCCGAAAAGAATATTAAACCAACTTAGATGTGTTATGCGCTAAAATCAAGGTAAAATATCATGTGAAAAGTGCCTGAAAATGCTATGTTTGGAAAGAGGAGGTTTTGCAAAATACCACTCCAATGCGCGCATTGTACTAATTTTAGTACACATATAAAAACACTATTTTGAATATATTTTTTCTTTTTTTTTCTTTTAAAGTATTTTAAGAGAACTGTTTTAATACCGATATTTAGAATTGAATTATTAAAATTGTGCATGGCTTTCATTTGGGCGCTAATGGGTTAATTCACTCCGTGGCAAAGCCCAAATTAATCTGTAGTCACAACAAGACTATGAGCCAAGCTTCAGATCAACTGGATAAGGAGCAATGGGGTTGCCCCACGACATACAGACAGAGGGTATGAGTTAAAAATTTTAACTTAAAAGAAAGAGTTTAAAAAAGTAACTTTGCATTAAAGAAGACAATTTTGTTCAAAGAGTACATGTTTATGTGAGCTTTAACTTGTGTCAGTCTCAAATGGATATTGAAATACAGAGTGCATAGCGGTCTTCTCTTTTCAATGATATTCTCTTTTTAATTTGTCTTAACATCTAAATTTATAAACGCGAAGTCGTAAGCGTTTTCGGTAATCGTTGTTAGACGCCTGAACTATAAGGATCATATGTATATATATCTTTTAAAGATTTTATGTAATTTTTTTATATATACATATATATATATGTGTAGTTCGCCGCCATCTTCAAAAGAAAAATAAAAAAAACGTAATCTGAAACTACTTCGAATTTTGTTTAAATCTTTATTTTAGTGTTTTATTTTTTTACTAGTTTTAAAAATATTTCATTAAAAAAGTTAATTTTCCTAAAAAAAAATACGTTCCTTAAAATGTGTATCTTCTTTTAAAATATATTTTAAAAAAATACAATTTCTTTAAACAGTACCTTTACCTAAAAAAATATATTATTTTAAAAATTACCCTTTTCTTAAAAAAATAAATTTCATAAAAGATTTCTCACATAAGAATTAGTTTTAAAGACAAATTTAAAAAAAAATAGGTTCTTTCTATTTGCTTCTATTTAAAAAAATACATTTTAAAATAAAAGAAAATGCTCTTTAACCCTTCGGTTAGCGAGAAGGTCCCTGGGGACCTTTTTCATTTTCAAACTGAAATTACTCCTATTTCGGCCAGGACAAGGTACCCCAAAAGCTACCCTGTTTTCCAAGAGAATTTTGATACGCCCAATAGTTTAGTTTTTATTGAGGTTTAAAGGTGAGTAGTACGTGAACGCATGACAAGGTCCGTAAGGACCTTGTACTGAAATTACAAGAAATCATTAACACATAAACTTTATTTTGGCTTCTTTTTAACTGTTTTATTGTTTGAACACATTTTAAACGAGTTCTTCGAATTTAACATTTGTTTTATTACCTTCTAATACTAATCTCTATTTGTAGATGTTCAAGCTAGAACACAGGTAGGCAACGAAAAGGTTATAATTGCGGTTATAATTTCGTAAGCAGTATGTTAGTATAAAAAAAAAATATTTTAATTTATTTATCAACACCTTAATTAATAAAAAATAATAAAAAAACAAAACAAAAATTCTAAAATGTCTTTTTCATAGAAAATGTCATATCAACAAAAATAGGTCCCTACGGAACTTGTCATGCGTTGAAGGGTACCAGAAGTGTTGCTAGACGGAGAGTTAAAAAAATTACCTTGTCGTAATACGGTATATTTTCTTAAGGTGCCATTTATGAAAAACTTACCTTTTCTTAAAAGAGTATATTTTCTTAAAACATATCTCTCCTTAAAAAGTACTGTTAAAAAAGTACTGTTCTTAAAAATTTACCTTTTCTTCAGAAAAAAAAGTAAATTTTGTTCAAAAATTACCTTTTATTAAAATTACGTTTTCTTTAAAAGTGAATTTTTTCAAACAAGTACATTTTCTTAAATAACTAACTTTTGTAAAGAAATAAATTTTCTTTAAAAAAGTACCTTTTCTAAAAATTTCTTTATCTTATAAAAGAGCAATTCCTGAGAAAAGTATCGGTTCCTAAAAAATTGCCGTTTTTATATATAAAAGTGCTTCTTCTTAAAAAATATTTTTTTATTATAAGAGCACATTTTCTTCAATAAAACATTTTCAAAAAAGTATGGTTTTCTAAGAAAGTAGATTTTCTAAAAATGACCATATCTTAAAACAGTTCTTTCCCTTAAAATATAAAAATCTATTAACTATACTTTCAGAGTTAAGAGAATTTTGATGCTAAAGCGCTTGACTGCCTTACGGCTTGCTATTTATATTTAAACCAGACTACTCTTATAATTATCACCCCATTATTAAAGAAATTTGTTTTGGCTATGAACAGTTAGCTGTCAGTCAAACGGTTTATACTAAAATATTCTTCAATCTGAAAGTTGAATTAATCGACTTGACAACTGAGCTGTTAATATTTTGTAGACCTTTTTTTTATTTGAACGAAGACAATTTTTTTGTTGCAGTGAATTTTTTTTATTTTTTAGGTAATTTCCGATGAATAGAATTTCCCATCTCTATTAGGTGCTAAAGACGGAATGGCAAGTTTTGAACCCACAAGATTTCATGAGAAACCGCATCAAATATACGGATTTATTTGAGGATTTTCGAGGACTGCTCAGTATTTGGCACACATCGGTTTTCGAAAAATCAAAATGATGAACACTGATGTATGAACAGAATGTAAAAGTTCTAACCTAGCAGCTATTTTTGCCTATCTTTAAGGCATTTCAATGGGATAAAGACAATATAGAGTAGCTTAGAAAAATAATTAAATCTTTAATACAACTTAATTTACATTTAAGTTGTTCAATTTGATTTATTAGAATTTTTGCAGAATGCTATAGCTTCTGTCCAATAAGCAGTTGCACATACATAGAGTATTGTGTAAGAAAATAATAATCCGATATTCCGTACGACTTCACTTTTTGCAAAGCTTTTGTTTGTGAACTGAGGCTAAAATGATAAATGTTCAAATAATTTTTTCAATAGGAATTTCAAGTCTTAGCAGCTTTTTTATTTTTCTATTTTTAGTTTATAAAGTAATTATATCCTATACTGTTGAGAGTAGAATCAGTTTGCGCTGATGGCTGTGAGTACCCAAAATTTTTTAAATAGATCCATTGAATTTTTAAGTCGATTTAGTGATGTTCATACATATATCCGTATGTTTATTCAAACATTCAAACTATCAGTCACAAATATAAATACATATTGACAAAAATTTGGTTTGGATTTAGTAGATGGTTTATCTTTACACCAGGCTCCCATACAAAAATTTCCCCTATTAGTTCGTCTTTAAGTTTCATACTATTATACATATCGTGATCAAATTTCATTTCTATGTGCTTGTTGTAACAGTTTGCCATTATTATGATTATATAATCATATACCATAGATTATCCCCATGCAAACCACTCTGTTGATATGGAAACTTATCTAAATTTGGTACTTACTGCAAACCATATTATACATGTTCGAAATTGAATATTTTTGGACTAAGTTAGACTAGAATATTATATTCTATGTTAACTTTAAACTATATGCTTTCAAAAAAATCTCGAAATGTCACATTAATTCTAAAACCTTTATCCATATCACATAGTGTAACATATTATTTAGTAGACCTATACCGATAATATTTTTTTTACTAGCTTATAACATTATAGTACTGCTAAAGCTCTTCATAAATACTTGTGTTGGAAATTTAAAATGGCTTTTGTGATTTTGTTTTAAGCTGTTGGATTTTCTTGTTGTACTTAGAAATAAATACGAAATAATTGTCTTCGATTGCAAAGATTATTTTTCCCACATTTATTTCTATACGAAATATACCACAGGGCTGGTCCAGTAAGCTCATAGTTTTTATGATTTATGTTTACAAAGAAACTTATATTGACAGCATTTCAATCGTTTCAAGCTAAAATAATAAATATGATAACCAGATATTGATGCGCACATATTTTTATAATATGGTACGTCTGTATGGTTGATAACAGCAAATTTAAATAAGAAATGTTTTGTACTAAACCTTTCAAGGATGGATATAAACTGTTTATTGCGCCTTCTTGTAAACAGAAGGCTCATTCATTTTCTGTATATGTCCGAAAATATTTAGAATAATTATTTGTTTAAAATTTTGAAATACGTACATATGTTGATACTTTAAACTTCGTTTACATTATGTGCCTTGTTCATAGACATTCCCTCTGGTACAAGCACCGTAAATATCTACTTCTACAATTTGAGTAATGTGGTCAAGCATATCTGCTTCATCATCCGTAATTACCCATTCATAATTATTGATACAAATACGTTTTAAATTTTCTGTACATTATATTGCCTTGGAGTTTCGATCCGGTATCTCCTGAACTTTATACGAAATCCATCCTTCGTGTTTTCTCACTTTTCTTTCGAAAGAGGTCGATTAACCCTGCTGTTAGGTTAAAAAAACTTACGAATTCGAGGTTAACGGACCATTTTGGTCTATACCAATTTTTTTTTGAAAACAAGGGGCGTAAGTCTATTTTTTATACTTATTTATTTCAATTAAGTATTTGGCAACAAATATTTTCACTAAAAGTTATATGCTTAACAAATCGTTTGGGCTATTCATTTTGTTTTGAATGTTTGTTATTATATATCATACAAATTAGATTTGAAAGCCAATAGTGGGATTCCCCTAATTTTGTTTTGTTATGCCATCAAATCAGCTATTCACGTTACTGTTGACATTCAATAAGTTGTGTTTTTTGTGTGAGTCCCCTTTTTGCATTTTATCATGCAGACATCTGTGTGTGTTTTTTTTTTTTTGTGTTTTTGTGATTCCCCTGATTTTATTTTGTGATGCAGTCGTGTAAATTGTTTGCATTAGTTGCAGTTTAGTTTGTGTCTTGTTTGTGTTTTGTTGTGTTTATTTCATGTTAGAATGGAAAATCGACGTTTTTTGGACACCGATGATATTGCTGAAATCTTAATGACAGTGCCTCGGATATTTCAAATTCAAGTATTTTAGAAGAAAATACTGAATTTGAAAATACCGAATCAAGTGATTCTGAAACAGATAGTGAAGAAGATGTGGCTGCTGCTAGCACTGTAGATCCATTGTTTATTGCAAAAAATAAAATGCAATGGAGTGCTGTTCCCTTACCCTGTTCTATTGGAACTCGTTCTGAAAATATTATTTCAATACAGCCAGGACCAACTCGATTTGCTGTATCCAGGTGCCAAGATATTCTTTCATCTTTTTTACTGTTTTTTCCACCACCATTAGAAAAAATAATTATTGAAAATACCAATATGTATGGCAGAGTAAAATTCGAGGGTAAATGGAAAGACATTGATGAAGCCACTTTGCGAGCTTATATTGCAGTACTTATTCTTGCTGGTATGTGTCGGTATGTATATTTATACAGATTTTTTATTTTGGTTCAGTAAAAGAGTAGGCAAATTTATTTGTTACATGGAAGCCGCAAAAACGAAGACATACACGGTTTGTTTGATAGACGTTTTGGTCGTCCTATTTTCCGTTCAATTATGTCTGAGGATACTTTTCAAATGATTACAAGAGCGCTCTGGTTCGATGATGTTATGAGCCGAAGACAAATGCAAAGCACCGATAAGTTTGCTCCTATACGTGATTTGTGGAACCGTTGGGAAGGCATTCTTTCAATGAGTTTCAACTGCCATGAAAATGTTACTATTGATGAACAACTGGTGTCTTTCAGAGGACGATGCTCTTTCAGACAATATATGCCTTCAAAACCTGCCAAATATGGCTTAAAATTTTGGTTGTCTGTTGACTCTAAAACAAGTTATGTGTGGAAGATACAGCCATATTTAGGAAAACAAAGAAATGATCAGCCTGAGAAAAACCAAGGACAGCGCATCGTATTGGACTTGACTGAAGGTTTTAAATGTCAAAATATCACGGCTGATAATTTCTTTTCGTCGTTTGATTTGGCGCAAAAGCTTTTGGAAAGGAAACTGACATACGTGGGTACAGTTCGAAAAAATAAAACATTTATTCCACCGAAGTTGCTCATATTCAAAAAAGTTCCTTTATATACTTCAACATTTGCTTTCAATGAAGTCGCAAAATTAGTTTCATACAACAGCCATAAAAACAAAGGTACTGTTTTGATGAGTACGATGCACAAAACGGCAGAAGTTGATGCCAATGGACCAAAAAAGAAGCCTGAGATTGTGTCTTATTATAATTCAACAAAAGGTGTGTAACTTTTTGCCAGTGTTCATAGATTTTTAGTAAACAAAATTTAATTTTGTTTTCTTTTAGGAGGCGTAGATACTGTCGACCAAAAGATTGGCTACTATAGTACTAAACGCAAAACAAATCGATGGCCAAATGTTGTTTTTGCAAATATGATAGATATTTCAGCATTGAATGCGCTTATATTGTTTTCTGAAATCGATGATTCGTGGGCACCCAGTGATCAAAATCGTAAGCGACCAGAATTTTTACGACTATTAGCACTTTCTTTGGCCAAAGAACATATGATGAAACGAACCAACATACCCAAACAAAATTTCTCAGCAGAGTTATTGGCTGAGGTAAGAACATCTACCACAGACCCCGTAGCTTCTACAAGTGATACAAGAAACCCACCTGCTAGAAAACGTGGAATTTGTGGTTGCTGCAAATCAAAATGCGATAGTAAATGTGTTATCTGCAGCAAATTTATTTGCAAACTAAGCCGAAAAATTGTTTGTACATCCTGCATAGAAGCGAATAAATAAAAAATTACAATGGACCAAAATGGTCCTTAACATAAAATTTGTAACTGTTTATTTTTCTCCCTTCCAATTTATGTTAGACACTTAATTATTTGAATAAAAACATTGATTTAGAAAAAAACCACGTGAGCTGACGTTTCAAGTCGATATGTTTTACCGTTGAAAAGATAGAAAGGAAAGAAAAAAAAATTTGACCAAAATGGTCCAAACCTAACAGCAGGGTTAAGTGATTTTCTGCGCTATTTTTCCTCAAAATATTCGGATTTGTTATTAAAAGTGCCAATATGTTTCTAACTTTGTATAGGTCTATATAAGCCATCTCTTGCTACTTTCCAAGCTCTGGTAAATACTAGGCTTCATAGGGCCTTCAAATTTTACTTACATTAACGCTCTTTGGGTCAACTTTGGCCCAGTTAGAAAACTCAATATGAAAACCATTTTTTTTTTTAAGTTTGTTTTAGAAACTAGTACTTTATTTTTAGCTTTGTTTGGGAATTTAAAGCTGTACATTTTGTTTATTTATTGCGAATGCATACATATGTTTGTTTGAAATAAAGAAAAATGCAAGTATTAAAGAAATGTCTACAATCAAAAAGATTCCTTATTATAAAAATTTGATTAATACTTATCACTTTGGTTACATAAAATGATTGTTTTCGAGTGCTGCTACAAAATTTTTACAACTGCAACATACATATGGCGTTTTATTATCTGTTTTGGGACATAATTGGCAACGATTTATTTTGACTGTGCATTTGGCTGGATCACACATTTTTTCTTTACATTTGGTTGAAGACAATGGCTGCTGTTCCTGCTCGGATACAGCACGTAGGTGGTGCATTATTTCTCTTGAAAATTGTGCTCTTTGCTGACATATCTAAAAGGTTGCTTTTGCAAGTGTAACATGAAACAACATTATACAGATTATCATTTATTATAGTCTACTATCACTTGAGATTTCTTGCCCTCACGATTGCTTGCTTCTGGGCTATAATGCAAAGTGCTAAAAAGATTCACAGACTTGTTTTTCCTTGGGGTATATTTTTTCTTGGTGAAGCAAATAAATGATGAAAATCCCGGTCTTCAATTCAGTCTTGTTTCTACGTATTGTTCTAACTAAAATATTTTTGCCCCAAATTTTTGAACCAAATTGGAGTGGCATTTTTATTAATTTTTTTGGCTTCAAATATGAAATAGTACATATCGCATATTGTTTTTATATGGGGCCTAAGTCGAAATATATTTTGAAAAAATATATACAAACCAAATTTGAGAAAAATCTGGGAAATATTTTTGTTTTTTGATAGATTAAAGTGAAGATCGGGAAGCAGCTCTATATGGCGCGTATGAATAAGGATCGTCTTATAGGGATTATTTTTGGATTACTGATTAATGGATATAATAAACACATACAAACGCAATTTGATGGAGATCTATATGATAATATGAATCTTATGGCAATTTATGTCGATTTCATAGGGATCATATGTGTGGGGACTAGGTCTTAACATAGACCGAATTTCACCAATTTCAATAAGGTTCATCCTATGGCCGATAAAAGCCTACATACCATATTTGATCATAATATATTGATATTTGCGATCTGTAGTTTGATTGCAATGTTTACATGGACACACAGACGGACGGACAGAAGGACGGACGGACAGTCGGACAGACGGACTGATATCGCTAAATCGACTAGGAAAGTTATTCTTCAAATATTTTGGTAGTTACAAACAGATCGAAAATAAGATTTTTTTTTGTAGAAAATAATAAAATCAAAAAGAAATAAACGCTTCGAACTCACAGTTTCATGATCTTTACGCTCAACTTGAATATAATACTACACCAAATCTTGCTGCTGAATTTTCCTCTCGAGCTACTCATATAAAATAAAAATGTAATCTCAGTCTTCTTATCTATTTTGGTTCAATAATTCCTAAAGTAAAAGTTCAAACATTTTGTTTTACAATATGTTTTTAAATTTCAAATTTACCGTGCAATTATTGTCACTCTGATCAATTGACAATCTATAATTTTAACTATGCTTTAAAAAACTTTATATGCTGCCAATTAACTTAATATTATAAGTGTATAACAGCGATTCAATTTTTTCACTTATTAGTTTATATTTTCAACTTTGCGGACCGCTAAATTAACATCAGTTCTTCATACGCGTGAAGATTTTATAAGATTTTACTTTTATTCAAACATATATACAAGTATTATTGTAAGTATTATTTAAATGTCATTCAAAAGCGATTTATGGTTTTTTTTTATCTCCTAATAATATTTTTAATTTACTAATATTTAGTTTTAGTCCAATATCATAACAGATAATGGTTAATATGAGCTTATGTTCAATATTTCTACGAAGAAATTGATATGCAACCTTAAATCTTACGTAACCCTAAGAAGCTTGAAGATATTTAATACAAATCTTAAATACGGTAAGCTTTAATTTTGAATTTTATTTTACTTTTGCATCCAGAACTAACATATCATTAAACGGTATACATGCTTACATACATAATATATTATGTTGGAAAAGTAAATCCTAAAGACAGTTGTATTATATTATATAACAAAAAAAATCTATAAAATAAATTGCAAAAGTTCTTTACGTATGACAGATTGATGGTTCGAATCTGTATTTTTTGGCGTTGGTGTTGTGTGTATTTTTGAGCACGTACTCAACATGAATAAATTGATAGTTAACGTTACTTGAACTAAGTACTGAACGGGGGGTAAGTAAGACTACCTAGTCGTCTCTTAACATAATAAAAAATTAATAACTTTAAGAACTTGCTGTTAAAAAGTAACAATGTCATGAAACCAGATATTTCGCAAATAAATTGGTCTGTGTATTTATCTTGGCTCCAGGACATTCGCTAATGAAATTGTTGAAAACTTAAAGTAAAATTTTAAAACTCAGAACTATGCATCCTATTCAAATTTTGATTTTTTAGATTATAATAAAAAATGATCAGTTTAAAGATATTAAATGTATAAGATATATTTTGTATATACATATATTAGACCAGAGATCCATTCCTTAAATTCATGGTGGCATTCATGGCATTTTAAGAAACATCCATTTTTAAGAGATTTTACTATTTAAAAAAGGGTACTTTTTGAAGAAAATTTATATTTTTAAGAAACAATACTTTTTTGAGAAACGATATTGTTTATAGAAATTGTACTTATTTATGAAGATGTGCTCCTTTAATTTAGTTTTTAACAAAAGATATTTTTTTGTATTTAAGAAAATTTTTCTAAGAGAGGATTTTGTGTAAGAAATGGTCCTTATTTAAGAAGCTCCACTTTCCTGGAAAATGTATTCATTTTTTTAAAAAGATGGTACTTTTTTAAGAAACATTTACTTATTTAAGATAGTGTACTTTTTAAGACGGGTTTTATTTGCGATAAGGTACTGTTTGAACATAAGATACTTTAAAAAAAAAAAATATTTTTTTCATTAAAGGTACTTATTAACAAAGGTACTTATGAAAAAGTACTTTTTAAATTACGTGCCTTTAAGAAAAGACACTTTTCAAAAAAATGTATTTCGTTTTGAGTCATAGTACTTCTTTTTGGTGATGTGTTGTTTAAAGGAATTTTTACTTTTTTAAGAAAGTTTAGTGTACCTTTTTAAGAAAATGTACTTTTTAGGGATGGTACATTTTTAATAGCAACTTATTAAGAAGATATACTTTTTTAAGAAAAAGTTCTTTATATACAACTACAGGCCCTCTTTAACTAAAAGGCAAGTTACTGTTTAAGAAAACATCTTTTTAAGAGGACGAAGGTGTAGCTTTTGCTGTCGGTCTTGCTACTGCTCATAAGGAGAAAAATATTTAATTTTTCGGCTTTTCTGTCTTTCAAAATTATTTTATTTTACCTTTACATCGAATGCTTCTATAGCCTTTCAAATCCTACTATAGCTCATATACGTTCATTGGTGGATCGTTTTCAATATTAAGCAGTGTAAATTGTGAAGCGCTAACTTTCAAAAATTAACGCCACTTTTGCTAGCTTGATCATTGCAAGTAGTTTGTTGATCTTATGGAAAAATATGTGCCAAGCATATCCACGCCGGATTTATTAGTTTTGTAATCTAGAATAACCACAGTGCCTTGTAGACCGCAATACTACCGCTTTATTCTTCTTCGGAATATATGTGCACAGTGATCTGACGCCTTTGTAGAAGTCAGTGAGCTACAAACTGGATGCGCAGGACTTTTCAGGAACTCACGTGGTACAAATGTTTTATTCGAGCATACTCTTCCTATAAATGCAGTTTTCTGCCTCATCAATGTATTCGCCACATCCATTGTGGAAAAAATTATCAGCCTAAATTATGCGGTCTGTATTCACATAACTGCCCTTGATTTTCCTCACGCTCTTGATCAGGCAAGTCGCACAGCCATACCTTTATTCGGTACTGGCGGGTGGGGCCTCTATACAGGAATAATCAGAAAGTCATGTGGAATATAAGCTGCCGCCAAACTGGCCTACAACATTTTCCAAACATCGTCAGCAGAAGAAGTTTTAGTGCTGATTATTCGCTCTCGCCACGAATTTGCGCCATCAAAGCGAATGAATTTTGTGACAAGCATAAATCGATCGTATGATAATGCGGCTTTATACAATAGAGCATGGAGCATGGAGCAGAAAAACAAAAACTTGCTAAGCACCAAATTATAACGATGAGTTAGCCGTTTGGAAGGCTCACCAAAACCAAACTGATTGCGTTCCCTATATGGAACACACGTAAGACATAAGTATAACTGATTTTTCTTTAAATAAAATAATATCTGTTTACAAAATAAACCTATTTCCATATAAAAACATACAAGAAGTAGAAAACTACATAAAGGTAGGATTATGGAGTTTTTTCAAGGTAGGAAGGAGTACGGTTAATGTAGCCGCTATATATTTTGTGGATTTCTGTGTAATGAGAAATTCCAGAAAATTTCGTTGGTATATAATGCAATGGAATAAAGTGTGGTAAGCTTCTATTACAACTGCCTCACAGTGGACCATTTTACGAGAAGTCGGTCAAAAAAACATAACTTTTGATTGGGTTGGATTTTTGATATGTGGTTTTTTTTATTTAAAGTATCCACCGATAATAAAAAAGTTATAGAGGATTTGAAAAACATTTTCATTTTAGTTGAATTTTAGTACAAAAGTGAAGTGTTAAAAGGTTAAAAAAAACCTTTAATGTCATGTTTTTTAAGTTATTTTTACAACTAATACTTTTATAAAATTCCTTAAGTTAAATTTTGTCAGAAAATGCCAAGCTTCGGCCCCCTAAACTTTTTAGTCCTAATGTTCACAAGGGCAAAAGGTTGGCTTTTTTTAAAGAGCCCGAGTTAAAATATAAGTTATTAGCAGCGAACGTAAAAGTAACCTGATATTTCTTTAATATAGAGGAATTTCAATGCAAAAGTCGTATGTTTTTACTTTAGTTCAGTGAAGGCCATACCAAGCACGCTGGTGCTCGGCTTCTTAAATGTATACAACCGAACGAAAACAAAATTTCTCACCAAAGAGTAAAAGTAAATAACAATTTCATTCAGTCTTATGAAAGCTTTTGAACAAAGCTGGTCTATGTCTTCATTTCATTCATATATATATATATATATTTAATAGGTACACAGGGAATGTTTACAGCAACACACAATTTTTTTGTTTCATTAAAGACTTTATTTTATAAACAGATTTTAATAAAAATATAGCTCTATGTGGGATGCAAAATTGGAAAGTAGTTCCTTTTTTTGTTTAAACGCGTTAAATGGTGTGTAACAATGTGTTAAAAATAAATAAGGCATTTAACCTTATAGAAGCTGTCACCCTGAACTTCTTTTAGTTGTCGAAAACCAGTTCCAGCAACATTATAACTGTAATGATGCAGAATTTAACTCACTTTGGGTTAAGTTCAAAATCAGGTCACACATTTTACATTTCGGGTTTCTTTACAGAAGTCCAAACATAGAAAGGGAGCATACCTATAATAGCTTCGATGCCCTTTCTGAATCCATAACTAGAATCCTAGAGAGTTGCCCGAATAGCGAAATCGTAGTTGCCGGCGATTTTAATATTCACAACTCTTCTTGGCTTCACCGTTCGAGCCAAACAACTCCCGAAGGCCGTTACGTTGAGCTTTTCGCCGCGCATAACCACTTAGCGCAACCAGTGAATGAACCAACGCACATTCCGTGCATTGAAGGGCAAAGAGAGAATACTCTCGACCTTTTTCTAACTTCACACCCTGACAAGTACGAAGTGAACAAGTACGAAGTGAAAATACTTGCACCTCTTGGTAATTCGGATCATTGTACCATTTCCGCTTCTTTTTCGTACTCTGTACTTCACAGTGTTTCAACACCAGCTATGAAACGCTCAGTTTTCATCTACGAAAAGGCTCGTTGGGCCGAGCTCAACGATTTCTTCAAGCATTTCAACTGGAAACTTTGTTTCCTAGATAATAATGTTGATGCTGCTGCGATAATGGTGGAAAAAATAATAGTGCTTGGTATGAGATTATTCATTCCATCAAAGCGCATTTCGGCTAAACCTAATCAAAAATCTTGGTTTAACCAGACTTGCAGAGATACAGTCAGATCCAGAGAGGAAGCATTCAGACTTTGGCGTGAAAATAAAAATTCCGTCACAGAACTGCTACGCAAACAGGCGAGAAATGTATGTGCCAAAGTACTAAGGCGCGAAAAATTTCTTCACGATCAGCGTCTTCGTGCCAAAGTTCTTTCTGCTCCTCGGGGCAGCAAGAGCTTTTGGTCATTTGTTAAAAGAGTAAAGAATAATGCTAGTTCTGCTATCCCAACTCTTATAATGAATGACCAAATATTCACTGACCCGGTTGATAAGGCTAACCTTTTAGCTGAACTTTTTGCAAAAAATTCATTTTTGCCGGATAGCGATCAACCACTGCCCGAACTCGAAAGAGTATCTTGTACTATGCCTAAAATATTCTTCCGAGCACGTGCAGTTAAAAAGGTTCTTTCGGATCTCAACATTAACAAGTCTCCGGGACCGGATGGTATACCAGCACTGGTACTGAAACAGTGCTCTTCGACGCTAGCCAGTCCATTGGCCAACCTTTTCAGCCTTTCGTATCGTGCGGGAGTCTTTCCCTCTTGCTGGAAGGTTGCTAACGTCCAGCCAATCCCTAAAAGGGTGCGGCTAATAACCCTGAAAATTACCGTCCAATTGCAATCGGCTCTGCGGTCTCAAAGGTGATGGAGAGCATGATCAATTTCCACCTTGTGAACTACCTAGAGGCCAACTCACTTCTTAATGATCGATAGTATGGGTTCCGTAGAAATCGTTCCACGGGAGACCTGTCAGCTCTACTTTCTGAGCGCTGGAGTCGATCCATTCGCAATTTTGGCGAAAGTAAAGTGGTTGCTCTGGATATTTCCAAGGCATTCGACCGTGTATGGCATGGTGCATTGATATCAAAGCTTATTGCATTTGAGGTCGGTAATGACTTCTCTCGATTTATATCGAGTTTTCTCAGAGACCGAACAATACGTGTTGTTATTGATGGGGTCTCATCTAATGAGTTTCAGCTTAATTCAGGGGTACCCCAAGTTTCCGTTCTTTCTCCTTCTCTTTTCCTTATCTTTCTGAACGCCCTCTTGGTCAAACTTTTAACTCTATATACTCTTTCGCAGATGACAGCAACATTTGTCATTCATTTTCCTTTAATTGTAGGCCAATCCTCTTGGAGGTTGGGGTCAAAAGGCGGACAATGAATGACACACTCAATCAAGACCTCTTAACAATCTCCGAGTGGGGTAAAGCGAATAGGGTTGATTTTAATGCGCTGAAGACCCAATGTTGTATGTTGACCCATAGGGCCATGGAATCAACAATGTCATCTGTATATATGGGTGGTATAGGTATTGAGGAATCGGATACTCTTGATGTTCTGGGCATGAGAATTCAATGTGATGTTCGTTGGAGCGAGCATGTTTTTCAAGTGTCGAAAGAAGCATTCAAGTGTCTTGGTTTTCTAAAACGGTGTAGAAATTACTTCACTCCTTCTGATCTCCTTAAAATCTATACCACTTACATCCGGCCGAAAATGGAATACAACTCCAATATATGGGCAGGGGCTTCGAAGTCTATTTTGGAGCTACTGGACCGTGTGCAAAGGAGGGCGTTGGCGCTCATCAATGACAGTAGGGTATCCAATTCTATTGATTCATTGGAACACCGTCGGAATGTGGGTTGTGTAGCACTGTTCTATAGATATTACCATGGGAAATGTACTTCTGAGATTAGCGAACTTATTCCAAGTGCCCGAGTTTCGGTTCGCTCTACCCGCTTCTCTAGCAGATCACATCCATTTGTAGTCTATTGTCCAGTTGACCGCACAACGCATTACAGAGAGAATTCGTTTATCAGTCGAACTAGCCGTATGTGGAATAAACTCCCCGCAGAAGTCTTTCCTGACAGTTATAATCTAATAAAATTTAAGTCAAATATCCGTAAACACTACTCCCTCTCTCCTCCTTCCCATAACCTATTTTCCTTGAATCAACACAATGCACTGCATTTATAGGGGGCATCCCCTGAGTGTTGGTTAACCAAAAAAAAAAAAAAACTATTTGAACTAAAAGAAAATTTTAAAATAAAATATAATTACATTTTAAACGATAATACCTCTGATTGCAGAGGAATGAAGGCCACATACACCATTGCTTTAGCCTTGGCAAAAAGGGCTATGATGGTATTTTCGATAATGAACTCAACTATTTTCCAATTTAGTCATTCATATAAACATTTATACAAAATCTACAAAAACCCATTTAATATCAGCATTGTGTTACGTCCATGGATTTCGATCGGTGTAGTACAACTAACACATTCTCATAAACACTATTACTAACTCAATTCTCTCGATGGCCACCACGGCTTTAGTTAAAAATTTTTTATTGTCTTTTTAAATATTTCTATATCAATTTTCACTGTAAATTTATAAAATAGATACATTTTTAAATCAACAAAAATTGTTAACTATATGAAAAGAGTATAACTTATTGTTACTGTACTGAAAAACTACTTTAAACCAAACAATTTTAGTAGATATTTCTTCTAAATAGCATCGATTTTCATCTTCTAAAAGTTGCTAATTCAATAGAGGTAGTTTTCCGTTTTTGAAGAATGTTGAACATATACGGATCTAAAGTGCACCACAAAATGTTGATAAGGTCTTCGTTAATGCAATATTTGAACATTTTTTCTTGCGCTGTACTCGCGCAACAATCTGTGGTCTTTGTTCCTTTTTTCTTGCGCTTCATCAGTCAGATCTCCTATTGGTAGCATATTGCTTTGAATAGTTTGTTCCCCATGGTACAAAATTTTATGAACTGTGGGTGGCATATATCTCCAAGAGTATTTCTCGTTATAAAGTATAGCTGTCTTACTGGCATACTCTCCAAATTTTTTTGCATTTATCTTTATGCTGCATGATTTTGAATCGTCTTATTAATTCATGATCTGCACCTGTAATAGATGCTACAGTTTCTGGATTGGAAAAAATCTCATTGCATTATTTCCACCATTTGAGCTTCTTTCGCCTTGTTTTGTTTGGTCAATTGTGAAGCCTAGCTGTATATTTTTCTTGAATTTGTTTTTTTTTTTTTTGCTCTCTTCTTTCTCGTTTTCTTTGTTTTTTCTCACAAATTCCAAAGCATAGCCAAATTTATTGGGGACATTCCACAATCGTAGGCTTGCTTAAAACTATCGTCTTTTGGAGGGGTTGTCTTAATTAACTTGATGGCATAAAATGCAGCTTGACGATGACTTTGTTTTGGTTTGTGCAACTTTTCCATCGATCATTGTGAGATACTTTTTAAAATTTAATTCAATGTCTTGGTCAAAAAATTTAAATATTACTGGTTGAAGGCCTTTAATTTTATCTTTGATTTTTTGAATTTTTTCAATTATGACATCTTTGGTTTCCTTTTTGAATGCAAATTTTATGGGTCTGGAAATCTTTGTTGAAGAAGGAATTTTATTTCTCCATACACCAATTTCTGTTGCTCTACTATTTGACGGCTCCAAGCCGCTACAAATTTTTGTTAAGCGCAATGGAACGAAAGATACCAAAAATAAATTAGCATATGATGAATTTTCGGCATTAAGAAATTAAAGTAATGCTGCCATCTCCAGTATTTTTTTTTTAATGATCAGTATCGAGTGTATTTATCAATCGTTCTGCAGTATGTTCAAGGAGATCTTGCAATTTTATTTCTGCTGGGCTTGAAGTGACACTAATAGGAGATTGTGAAGTTAAACATTCTTTTTTTTGGCAGATACCAAATCTCGATACTTTGGAAAAATGCCACAATTATTTTCATTTAGCCAACTTCAAATCTAAAAATAGGGATAGTAAATTTCTTATCTTCAATTGGTGTACACCAATAGGAATGCTTCTAAAAATCCTCTTTGTACGCCTTGAGCTCGCTTCTGCTATTTTTTTCAAATATTTCAGTTTTATTTTTTTATTTCGTGTTGTTTGAATTTGGTGCAAAAATTAATTCTGAATAATTCTTTGAGAAATTTCTTCATTGATATTGTCTAGCTTGGGCCTTCGAGACCTTTCACTACATCCGTCAACAGGTTTTGCTGGTCGACTCTTTTTCCACTTTCGTTGGCAGTTGTAGATGAACTCTCAGAAATAAGTTCCTTTAATAACCAGTTTGCTGAGGTTTGTACATCTTTGCCTTGTTATGAAAGCATTCAATGTACCGTTTTTTCAAATTTTGTGCAAAAGTTGTAATTTTTTATTTGTGTATTTCAACTTTTTGCAGGTTACCATTCTTAAACGGATACTCAGTATGTCTGAACTTATATCGTCAACATCTTTTTGTTGAAAATAAATATAGTTAGCCATTGCTCAAACTGTAATGAATAATAATTGTGGAAGCTATATTATAAATACTCTTTCTTGCAATTATGTAAAATACAATTTTTTAACTCTTATTACCACTTTTTGAAGCATAAAAACCCAGATCCCTAATCCCTTTTAAAAGGTGAAGCATACCTGCTCGCATCTTTAAAGGGTGTGTCGCAATAGTTTTTTTACCATTTACTTGTTATTTAATTTTTTTTCACAATGTTGTCAGGTTTTTAAACAATGTAACTCATGTACCGACTATTAATGTTTTTGAAAAATATTTAACTAAATGTACCTATTAAAATAAGAAAGATTTTACTCATTAATATAATTTAATAACTAAGCACATTAGGTCTTGACCCCTTCTTATAAGTATATAACAACTCGTGTCAACTCTACCGTTTCCTTTTTCTGTCAGTATAAAAAACAAATAAATTCATGCAAAAAAAATACATCGGTACGACCAACTTTTGTATTCATACTATACAGACGGATGGACGGAAATCTTTAAGTCAACTCAGTAAGTGATTTTGAGTTGATCTGTATAATAAAAGATGTTTATTGGTCCAATATTTTTGCTAGATACAAACATGAGGGCAAACTTATTATACCCTAGTGGAAAACTTTTGTATTAATAAATTTTTCACAAAATATCTGACCTTGGGTCAGAAAAATTGTTCTGGTGCATACGGACGGAAAGCGGCAGGTATACAATGGGGTATACGGAAGTGTAGGCGAGTGCAAAAAAAATTATGGTTTTAGATGGGCAGGAGTTATGCTCTATTAAATAGGAGGTTTACGGAAAATTTTGACCTGTTTTAAATTTCTTTTCTAATTTCTGACTTAATATTTGTAACACTAATAGCTTAGAAGTTCCAAAATAATACAAAATTTACATTACTTAAAAATCTTTTAAAACAAAAAGTTACAGTTATTTAAAAATTAAAATTTACAAAAAAAATTGTAATTTTGGCAAAATACTGAGAAAATCCATTTTCGAAGACCCGGTTCGCTGTTATATAGTTGAAATAGAGTGACAATTTTTTGGCTGCCGTGGTTTACTGGTATTTACTGTCAAATGAATCACATAACTTTAAAATCGGTAACCATAAAATAATGATTTTTGGCCGCATTCTCAAAATATGGTCCACAGTGCGCACTAATATATATGCATAATATTTACATTCCAGCAGTGTTAGTGTTAATGTAAACATTTACATATCCCATATGTACAAACATATATTGTTACTAAAGCATTCATGGGAAGTTGTTTACATAAACTTGTGTATTTTTTTCGTTTGTGAAATCTTTGAAAATTTAAGCCAATTCTTGAGCCTTAGATATTGGCCCAATTTTAAAAGAAAAACACTTAAATATTTGCTTACTTTCAATTGTGTTTTTTACTCATTGCTCAAATTTTTTTCTATTCAGTATGCAACATCTGTAGAAATAACAACAACTCAGTACGTGACCATATCATATGACATTTATTTTTGAAAGCAAACAGCAGGATAGCACCATGTAATTCAACTAAATGCTTCAAATAAGTCGATGTAATAACAAAAGAAGATACACTTTGAAATAAGCTTAATAATTTAAGTTAGAGGTTTACATATGCAGAAGGATTCAGAATATGTTAACGCGTGTATTTTTTAAATCATAAACGTATGTACTTCTAACACCAGTGTATACGAAATTTCAAAAAAATTACAAAATATTCTGTAGTAGCAGATGCTGGTGTCATATCGTAGGTTTCGGTTGGAGAAAAGTACTCATTATGATGTTTAAAAATAAGTTATGGTCTTAAATTTGAAACTTAGTCAATTGCTTTTGGAGTACGTACATATAAATTCTATACTGTAAAGTTAAAAATGCTTTAGCAACTGTTTCCGATATCACAGTTATGTCTCATAATTGCTAATTATAAAATCGTTTCAATAAAACATAATCATAAACAGTTAACAATTTTTCCATCTCACATATTTTCTTAGCGACCGTTCCGACATTGAATTGAGTGGTATACTACTAACCATTAATTAAAAACTAGAGCTTAGCCCTATCATGCAAGTGATTAGGCGAGGGATTAAGTTTAGCATTGCTTTCCTTGCACTTCAGTCAGCCTACATGGTTGAGATAATTTGAAATTGAACATAATAATTTATATTTTCATTTAACTATAAATCTAGCAACTATCTGAGGCTTGAGAAATACCGTAATAAAAAGTCTTTATAGTCACCTGCCTCCCCACATGCGATAGCAAACCACAAAGAGTGACCATTGCCTTAATTGAAATAATAAAATAATCTTGTTTCTAATCCTGCAAACTATTACTCAAATTTTAAGACATTAAAAGTTAAGTTAGTATTATTTCTTTACAAAGTCATTAATTGGGCATACAGTATCAGATCTAGCTTTATACCTTTGAACATGTTGCGACAAGAATGATTTTAAACTAGGCGGGATATAGTGTCCTTAAATATGAAGAAAAAGTAAGAAAATTACAGTCGATATCCTATTCCATGGTTTAGAGACCTTTTCTCTTCGGTCCAACTAATTCGATATAGAAAATAAGCATAAACCAAATTTGAGTGGCATTGTTATTAATTTTTTTGGCTGCAGATGTGAAATAGTTAATATCGGATGTTGTTTTTAGATGGGGACTAGCTCGAAATATGGACAGACCGTGACCATATTTGGTAAAGTCACTTATATTTTGAAAAAATATATACAAACCAAATTTGAGAAAAATCTGTGCAATATTTTTGTTTTTTGATAGATTTAAGTGAAGACAGGTAAGTGGCTCTATATGGGGCCTATAACTAAGAATAAACACATATAAACACAATTTGACAGAGATCTATATGATAATTTGAATCTGATGGCAATTTATGTCGATTTCATAGGGGTCATTTGTATGGGGACTAGGTCTGAACATGGACCACATTTCACCAGTTTCAATAGCATGTATCCTATGGCCGAGTAAAGCTTATATACCAAATTTCATCAAAATATATTCATAACTGCGATGTGTAGTTTCATTTCAATGTTTACATCGACACACAGACAGACAGACGGACGGATGGACGGACATCGCTAAATCGACTCAGAAAGTGATTCTCTGTCGATCGTTATAATAAAAGATGGGTCTAGGTCAAATATTTTTGGTAGTTACAAACAACAGCACAAAGTCATTATAAAAATGATATATATGGGGCAAGATAAATAGATTTTGGAACGGCTTCAAAATACATGTACTGACGAGCTCAAGAAAACTTTGGAGTTATTTACTATTTACTGGAAATGAGCTTTGATTACACGCAAATATCATACAGAAAATATTTAGTTCTTGAAAAAAGTTTAAAACAATTTTTCGAAAAAAATAATACCAACCCGCTCGAAGATGTAGAATATACATAATTTCTTTGGCACACGTTTACTCAATCATAAGATAAGACCATGAAAGGTGATACCATTCAAATGTTAAGCGTCTTATCAAAAAACAGTTGCGTAGTATAAGTCTACCTCTATGGCTGGATTTGAAGATTTTATCCTCTCTGATGCAGGTTGACATTAGTTTTATTCGGAAACTAAATAGCCAGTCTCTCTTTATGTGCTCAAATGGGGAGAATAACCGATTTTTTTTTTTATTTTTTTTTGTCACTAAGTATCTTTAATTTTATTGCTTTTATATAAATATATTTTCCCTTGTTTTGTAGCCAATTTTTAAAGAAGAAAAATTGACTGATGGCTTACTCGTGAAGTATGTACTACATGGAGTGAAAAGTCCATGGCATAACATAGAGATGGCATTACAAGTGTAAATTTTTTCTATCTATTAAGTAGGGCCAACCTTTCATGACATTTCATTTATGATACTTCTTTTAAACTTTGAGAAAAAATGGATCGCAAAAAGTTTCTTGATTTATTTTAACATTATTTTTATGTGGGAAACAATACTATCCAAGCCAAAAAAATGGATTGATAAACATTACAGTGATTCTTCGCCCTCATATTCAATGTTAAAATATGGTATTCCGAATCTCATAGTGGTCTTACCAATACAAATGATGCAGATCGTCCTGGTCGTCCAAATGATTCAGTTGCTGAAGGAAACGTAAGAAAATTATATAAAGTTATACTGGATGATCGGAAGATTAAATTGAGTGAGTTTTCTGGCATCATATGCATATCAACCGAATGAGTTCCGCATGTATAACGTGAACATTTAAATATGAAAAAGCCTTCCCCTCGACGGATGCCGCGATTTTTAACAGCTGCACAAAAACTGAATCGTTCTCATAATTCAAAGTATGCTGTTTGAAGTAAAATCAACTGAATGTCTACATCGATTTATAGCAACAGAAGAGACATGGATTCATTAGTACATACCGGAGTAAAATATATAGTCTGCAGAATGGTTACAAGCGCGCGAAAGCCGACAAAGGTGGCCAAAGACTCAATAAATGGCTTGAAAGTTAATGGCAAGTGTTTTTGGGATGCACGTGGTATAACATTTTTTGATTACTTGGAGAAAGAAGAAATGATAACTGCGAAGTACCTAGTTCAGTTATTGGACAGATTGGAAGAAGAAATTAAGAAAAAACGGCCCCACTTAAATAAGAAGAAATCTTGTACCATCACGACAATACACTGGACTAATCATCTGCTTTAGCATCCGAAAAATGGAGTTCTTTACGAAACAAATTGCCTTCTCACCTCCCATATTCTCCAACTCTGGTCCCTAACGACTATTTTTTGTTCCCAAACTTGAAAAGATGGCTCCAGGGAAAGAGACGTTCCACAAATGAACAAAACATATTAGAGACGGAAGCCTGTTTTGAAAGTTTTTACGAGTCATATTCTTCATGGGTATCAAGATGTTAGAGAATCATTGGAAGAAGCACAATTTAACTTACCTGAGATTAAGTTGAAGAACCTAATTGATTTCAAATCATAAAATAAACTGGTTTTTCATTACTAGGCCATGAAGTTTTCTCTCCATGTACCATGTATTAAACAAAATCTGCCGTTTGCTTCGATGGATGCTTCAGCACTATACAAAATATGGGTGAAGGTGCCTAGCCGGTTTTATCCCCACGATTCTTAATCTCTAGACACGGTATAACTCATGAAACAAATGCTGATACTAAGAAATAAAAAATTTATATTGAAAAATTAAAAAATTTTATTAATAAAATATGAGTTAATCTTGAAAACACAAAATAATTTACTAGTTGGCCTTACAAACGTTTATATGCCTAAAATAATTGTTGTAATCCGAGATTAGTTTTGATATGTATTTTAATTACGAAAGAAATGTTTTTTAAATAATGGAATGAAATTCAATATGTTATGTTAGGTGCAGATATCATTTTCAATTAAGTACATTAAATTTTGTTCACATAATACTTCACTCGTCTGATCTTATTAACTAATAATTTATTGTTAAGCCCACGCGTGGATAATACTATTTATCTGTCTATTTTCGGTATAAACAAAATATCTTTTTTTCTTAGCAACTCTAGTGAAGGGTACATATAATTGACCATGACCGTACCGTGAATTATCCTAATACAAACCGGAGACTCTCATTGGCTAACATTGGATAATCTTTTGGAATCATTGTAATTCTTGGCTTTCCTTTATGTAATTTTAGTGCATTTAGGTTTCGGATAAGTATAATTGGTGATTCATCTTTCAAGAGTAACTTATGTGGTGGAAGAAATGGTGAATGAAATGAACTTAAAAAATCGGTTCGAAAATTCACTCTTTTCTTCTGCTATAAATATAGATGATGGCAAACAAATTTTCAAAGCTCTCTCTGTCATAGTCTTCAAACTACGGGAGATCCAATAAAATCTTTGTATGGTTTTTTTTTGCGGTCCCGTGCAGTTACAGCACAGCTACTAATATGAATACCAGTTGACGTCACACAAATTTGCAAAGTTTTCCTTATGGTAGGTAACGCGACCACTTCTCCGATTCTGCCCAATTACGGCACAGCTTCTATTAGTAACAGATGACCAAACATAAATTTACAAAGCTGTCGTCGTACTCCAGGTAGGTGGTTTTGAATGTTTATTTCGTTTCAGCAAGGCTGATCAAACAAATAACCTGTGAAATCGCAGAAAGTATCGTTACCCTCCATTTAAAATTTAGTTTGCATGGGATGAGATATGCCCACTTTATTTCCAAATTTTTCAAAGGTTTTCACAGTCATTCTGCTATTCGGGGCGGAGACAAATCCAACAAGTGAGAAAATCATTCAATCCGTCTAGCCGTTCTTGAGTTATATATGTGGTGCAGCTAAACCGAATTGTATATATATACATATAGATTCATATATAAAAGCAGAGTCCAGCACTCGAAATTCGAGTGCAAATTTTAGGAAACTTTAAATTTTCATTTAATAAATAGTTTTATAAGAGCCTAAAGGTATGCTAATCAATTACAGCCAATTCACAATTCAATACTTTTTAAATTAAATTCATTGAATTTGATTACAGATAGTTGTTGAACATACCAATGATATGATAGGTTTGGTAATATATAACTTTAAAGGAGCCTAAATTTATGCTAATCAATTTTAGCCACATCAAAATTCTACACTGGGCTTTTGATATTTATGATAAACACACACACAGTATGCGTTTATTGTATCCCTTTGTAGCAAATGATCGTTACTCCAAAAAAAAAAAATGTTCCAGATGGTGTAAGTCAATTTATCTGGTGGACAGTTAAAAAGAAATACATTCAAAATGGAGTATTTTTTTTTTTTTGTTTTTGTCACAATCGGTTTGTAAATAAAATTGTTACATCGGTTATAAGAAATCGCCTCGCTAATTAATATTAAAAGTATATAATAATTTATTTTTATTTTTATTTTGTTTTTTTTTATTTGATTTGTTTTAATTAACTTTAATAGTCTCCATAAGTGTTTTTGAGTAATATATTCTCTCTGATTTTATGTGCGATAACGTGAGATTTTTTAAACGTCTTGACTATTGATCATTTGTTTTAATTAAAAATTGGAATCTTGGATTTGATTACTTTTGGATCTGAGACCGTTCGTGTTCAGACCAATCATATTCTCTACCCATACATAATTATTGTACTAGCTCTATTTCAAATTTTTAGTTTCTCAATATCAGTTTACTCTTTCTAAATATGAATTTGTATTTTCTCAATATAAATTTTTCCCTTCTTCATATCATATAATAATACCACAATTATAATTTGCATCATTTCAATATTGACATGACGGCTATTAAAATATTAAAGACAGTTTCTGAACAAACTTTTACAAAATATTTTATATATGAACAAACGCTTTAAATTTTTCTGCAGAACTCTCTACAATATTTCTACAAGCAAATTCGCATTTACGCCAACAGAGTTTTTATTTTGTTTATAGTATCCATAATTGTTTACTGTTATAAAATGAAACAATGGTTGCAGAAACTTGTTGCCTTGAGGAAATTATCATGTCAGAACTTTTGTTACATCAAAAACTGTGAACATATTGCCAATTAGGTTAAAATGTATGTATGTTCAAACAGTTCACAACTCTTGACTTTGGCATGTGAAGACTTTTAATTGTATACATCAAAAAGTTAAAAAAAAATTGTTTTGTTGCTAACAGCTTGCAATATAATCATTATTAATATTTTTTTTTTTTTTTAAAGATCGATATCTACTTTAACTTGCTTTAACAGTTATAAATTCTTAGGAATTAAATTTTTTTAAATACCGAAGGAATTAAAACTTTTGTAGAAGATGTTAAAGGTAATTAAATTTAAATCAAATTACTTAAAAACAAATGTCTACTCATTTATTTCATTAAAGGAATTTAATAAATATTGAAGCTTGTAAGTATTGAAGTATTTCTGTTCATCATCTAAACAAAAAAAAAAAAAGAAAATTGTAGTAAGAATATCGATTTGTTTGATTAAATTTGTAGTTGGTGATTTTTTTTAAACACCGGTTGGCTAAATTCATTATAAGCATTATACAAATCTTATTGTTATTAGTAAAATTTTAAATAAAAAACCAAATCATTAGAAAACAATTTTGTTTTTAAAACTAATGCCGGTTTTCTCAATGTATCGTCAAACTGGCTGTTACTTAACCAGGACATAAATTTATTGTACCGATAAACTGCCTGTTAACAACTTTGGTTTTCTCAATGTACCGACGAAAACATTATTTTCAGTTGGCAATGCCTCCCAAAATACGTATGAAAGTTGGAAGAATTATTTTCAGTTGGCAATGCCTCTCAAAATTGATATGAAAGTTGGGACAATAATTTATCTGTACGATAAATAAATAATTGGCAGATGAATGCCGGTTAGCTTTGCGACAAAATAGAAGTAAACCAGACGTTGAGAAAACCAAATTTCTTTAATCGGCAGTATCTCGTTGGGATAAAAGATAATCGCCTATTGAGAAAACGGGCATAAGAGAAAAAAAAAAAAACAAACAAAAAAAACACAAACAGTGAAAGAAAAGCTGAACTTGAATAACTGTATTACTAGGGGAAATTGGATAATGTCGAATATTGATTTTAAAGGAAATTTAACCAAATTCATAGACAATATCAAAACACAGCGTCTTAGTTGTGGTAGTTAGATTTTTCTTTATACAATATTTAAAAAAAAAGAAAACATATGTTTAGCTTACAAATACCATTTCTTCATAAAGTTTTTAATAAAACAAAAAATACCCCCGATTTTTCTGAATATCTTATTTTTTTTTAATTGTAACTTTTATATGAAATAACCATTAATATTATTTTTTTTTATTGATGCACAGAATTTAAAGAGCATTTGATAGCATTGGTATACCTATCGCATTACAGGAACTTTTCAAATGGATAGTACGGAGAAGAATATTTCATATTGTAAAAGCATTCTTGACAAATCGTAAAAATAGTACGTACAAACTCTTCATTATCAGACAGCTTCCATCTATATAACGGAATTCTTCAAGGATCCGCACTCTTCACAATGCTATTTCTAGTTGCTTTCAACTATTAATTTATTTATTTATTTATTTATTTATCTATTTACTTATTTATTTATTTATTTATTTATTTATTTATTTATTTTTATTTGATGTTTCACACACAAGAATTATGTCTCATATTGCAGTGTGAAACTGACAAAACGCTCATACAATATTACTTAAAATACATAATTTTAAATTTAATTTTAATTTTAACTAGCAGATTACAGCACTCGAAATTCGAGTGCAAATTCTAGGAAATTTTATTTTTTTCATTTAATAAAGACCCTAAAGCAGTGCTGTTCATTTCATAGGACAATTGTCCCTTGCTCTTGCATTTAGTCGTCATTTAAACAGCGACGATGTATGCTGATTTTTTTTAATACACTGAAAAAAATTAATAGTAATATACGAAAAATTTTTTATGAGTATAAATGTATTTGGTAATTTGTTATAAAACATTTAAGAAAAATAATTTAAATGAAAAAGAAAAGCTATTTGATTAAAAAAACAAATTTTTGTTAAAGAATTAAAACAATCGTTGATCAAATTAGAAACCAAAATCGACAAATAAAATTGCGAAAATTTTTTTCAAGACTTAAAATTTATTTGTTCTACGCATTAAGTTCTGTAAAAAATGTTTTACTAATACGCAATTGACGTGAAAGAATAAATATTGAAAAATTTATAATACAAGATCTATAAAAGTCTTTAATGGATTTTTTTAAAAACTAACTTATTTACTATAAAAGTTAAACTGATTTTAAAATTTTCAGTCTGATCATTCATTCATTCTTTCATTGAATGCATTTTTTGTTCTTCCAAAAAGTGAAGTTTTTTTTTAACAGGTTAACATATTAAAGATATTTTCTTCATATGTAAGTACAATGAAATCATTAGTATTGATTTGTAAAATCTACAACTTCTTGTTTTTTACAGAATGAAAAAAAGCCAACCTAATGTATATATGTATCTATTTTTTCCTTTAAAAAATTTAATTTTTGTTTAATTTTTATTTCTTTAAAACAATTTTAAAACATCAACAGTTTCATATTTTCCATAAAAAATAAATTGATACAATTGATACACTGCTATTAACCCATTGAACATTTCTTACAGTGCAATTCTCATTTTCTCACCAACACAATTACATTTTGATTTTTAAACACCACTGCCCTAAAGGTATGCTTCACAATTCAACTCATTTTAAATGACGAAATCAAACTCAACACATTAACAGAAACATATTTACAAATTTTATAAACACACGCATAGCATTGCATAATTTTACATATGTGTTAGTGGCAACTTTAAACGATCATAACTTTAAAAAAATATTCCAGAAGATGGAAATCTGTAACTCTGGGTAACAGCTAAACAGAAATACCTGTCAACTGAAAAAAATTTTGTCAAAATCGGGGTAAAACTGTGAATCTTACATCGGTCACAAGAAATCGCCTTGCGTATTAATATTATAAACTACATTGTCAAAATTTGGTGTATGTCCTCTCACTGCACAGTGGGCCGCAAGTGCTGTTACATTACATTACATTGTTACATTGTAAATGTTACACATCGACAAAGTCGTACAAGAAAAGAGAATGAACTACCGAACCGATATGGAAAATTTGTCAAAAAGTTATATGTACATAATAAATAAAACCAATTAGATCATTTAGTGCAATGTTAGAAGTTAAACCATAAGGTCGTAAAATAATTGGTGGATTGGTTACTCGTTGTTTTTGTAAGTTTTTTGTTTTTGTCGTGTTATACCAGTATTGTGTTACAGTGATGAAATAAATTTATTTGTATTGTTATTATTGTTTTTGTATAGATTTCCTGATGATGCTTGCCGACGGTAGGCGAAATATTGAAAATAAAATAAAATAAAGTGTCATAAACACAGACCTCGAGCCTGATCACTTATTTAATTTATTTAAAAATTAAAAGGTCAAAATAAAAACATATTGAATTATAGACTACATACATTTTACAATTTATTAAAAAAAAGCAAACAAAAACCAACAATATTCTATTTATTTAATTGATAAAAAAAAATTCATTGTGAAATATAATTAAAAAAAATTTTTTTTTTTATTCGAAGAATTAAGTTCCAAAGACAGATTGCATGTATGAAAAATTGCCATTCAGACATAAGGCTATGATGTCTAAGAGATATAAGTCTACTCCCCCTGTTAGACCTCGAGATATTAAGATGTCAATAAAGATGTTCAGGCTGGAAGGTATATATAATTTTATACATGAGCCGTAGAACTCTAATTTTTAGCAGTTTCTCAAAGCTACGAGTAATACCATAAAATTGAAAACCAAAACTAGATTAGCAAAATTTTAAAAAATAAATAATTAGTGATTCCTCATTATATGCTGATGATGCCGTATTTTTTCTAATAACAGTGACAACGTTAGTGTTCAAACTACATTCTCTAGGTACCTTGATGATACCAAGCAATGGTCTATAACATCCGACGGTATTCTTTCACTAAACAGTGTGATGTTTAATTTTTTTAACTTTTCCTGAGAAATACTTTCTTTTATCAGCGCGCATCCCAACGATTCCCGATCTGACCAATAAAAACGTATATCATAAGACAAAACTTACCTTTACGACAGTTCTTATAATTATCTAGAATTTATGAATACTAACATTTTTCTGATCTATACCACTTTTTCCGCAACTATTGCTCTTATTTAGCTTGCACATTACAGAATAATCACCACTGATTTGACAAACCTTCTTTTGCGTTCGTACGTACACACAGTGTCTGGCTAATTGGGGGGAACAATACATTTCTACTCTTGGTGAAGGAAGGAAAACGTCAAAAAAGGCTGCGGTGTTTTTGGCGAATATGATAACGAGGAGAAATGCATCATTTATTATATAATAGCACGCATTCAAATTTTGTTCGAAATTTTAAGCGATGTTTATACCCTATACCACCATGTGGTTTGGGTATAATGACTTTGTGCTGCTGTTTGTAACTATCAAAAATCTTTGACCTAGACCCATCTTTTATTATTCCGATCGAATCGGAATCACTTTCTGAGTCATTTTAGCGATGTCCGTCCGTCCGTCTGGTTGTCCATGTAATCCTTGTAATCAAACTACAGGTCGCAAATATGAATATATTTTGATGAAATGTGGTATATGAGCTTATATCGCTATTGAAATTGGTGAAAATCGGTCCATGTTCAGATCTAGTCCCCATAAAAATGACCCCTGTGAAATGGACATAAATTGCCATAGGATCCAAACTATCATATAGATCTTAGTAAAATTGGGTTTGTATGTGTTTATTGTATCCATTAATCAGTAGTCCAAAAATCATCCATATTGGACAATTCTTAGTCATAGGCCCCATATAGAGCTGCTTTCCAAAAAAGAAAAATATTGCACAGGTTTTTCTCAAATTTGGTTTGTATATATTTTTTCAAAATATAAGTGACTTTACCAACTATTGTCAGGATCGGTCCATTTTTTGACCTAGTCCACATATAAATATAGCATCCGATATAAACTTTTTCATATCTGCAGCCAAAAAAATTAATAAAAATCCCATTCAAATTTGGTTTTTGCTTATTTTCTATATCCAGTTAGTTGGACCGAAGAGATTGGGTTTCTAAACCATGGTATAGGGTATCGTATGGTCGGTCTAGTCCACCAGCTGATGGTGCAGCTGGACAAAACAAGAACACCGTCGATTTGAAGTTTTTCTGGCCGATTCGATAGTATTCATTACTATTTTCCTATTCGAGGTCATTCATACCTTCCCTGTGACCGCGATTTTAGTGCAATCAAACGAAAAATTAAAACAACTGACAATATTTACACAGTAAAACAAGATGAACTTATGTCGTACTCTGCTGCTATTCAGAAGAAATTCCTGGTGGATATAGCAGAAAGTGAAAAAGTAAAGGATTTTAAATAATGTGGTCAATTATATAGAAAAATAAAATATCTATGTGCACTCAACCAACGAACATCTTAAAGGAAAACTAAATAAAATTCAACATTTCAACATTTATGGAAATTCATTACTCTAATAAACATGTAGGTCAAGATAAGGTAAACAACTTTTCTGGTGGACTCAATGAACAAACTTTTTACTTGATAAAAAAACTGATTTACCAGAGCTTCCAAAAATCAGTGCCGACCCGCAAAAATGTGCACCTATCAATATCAGCAACAACAGTGACCTCAAGGAAGTTGAAACCTATGTACCTGCAGACACTGTTGGTGAATTTTATTCAAAAATTTTTGACCGGCCAACTATCGTTATGGATGACATTGAACTATTTTACTAAAAACAATGTTTGTATTATGTGGAAAATAAAATAAAAATTTTTGTAAATAATTTGAATTGTTTTACCTTGTATTTCATACCTGATAATGTTTATAATTTTTTTAAGTATCAAAATAAAAATTAAAAGATTCTGTTTTGATAGAATTAGCTTACCAAACCGTATAGAAATATATAACAAAATTCTAAAAATATATGATATTAAGGGTGGTAAGGTTTTATAAGCGAAAATGGTGTACTTTCATAATGTTTTTTGAAGATCTGAATAATGTTGTATTATCTATTTAATATACACGTTATAGTATAACATTTGAAGTATCTTGGAAAAAATTTTCAATTAAAAATTTTAATAAATAAGTCCGTGACAGCGAATCTCCGGAGGCATTGTGGTGAACATCATAACTCGTTACCGTATCATGTGAAATAAAAAAAAATCTAAATATGGTTAAAAGATGATATCTTACCCGAGGTAACCACGAATAGTTTTTGTTATTTTTTTATTTTTAGCAGAATTTTGAAGTGAAAAACACAATCTTTGCTGTAAAATTTCGGTGAATTTGTTGCTTAATAAATGGGAAAGAAAATGGAAAATAAAAAACTTTACGCGGTTACCTGAGGATTTATGTGTAGATATAGTGTGCTAAACTTCAAAAGAGTCGGAGAAGTAGATTTTGAGTTATGATTTTCACAGGGTTTTAACATGTTATTTGCGAGAAAATCGATTTAAAGTTTTTTAAAACTGATTTATATACGATATACCGTATGAGACTGGCTGTAACGCTGTACCTTCTTAAGTTTTGCTCCGCTTTACCTGAAATTTTGTTACAACACTCTCGACATGTTGTACATTCAGAATATAGAATGTAACAAAAAAGGGTTTTGAATCCTAACCCCCCCCCTTTAAATTATTGACCAGCTGAGTTTTTTTCTTTATTTCCCGCAAGTTTGCTTTTTTGGATATGAGGTGTTTCTCAAATGATTTTTTGCCTTTTCCTAATATTTTTCTTTTCCTAATCAATATTCGAATGAAAAAAAAAAATTTATTACATTAATGTCCTTTAAAGGATATAAAACATCATAATCCGATGAGAGTTGTCGTTATTTTTGAACACGTAAGTGAACAGTTTTTGTCTTTGAAGTGACTTTTAGGACAAATTTCACTTTTTATATTATTGCCTTTAATAGCTATTTTCTTGGAAATGAAATATGTTTTACCCATACCTATCACTATTCCAAAATAATGCTCAAAAACTTGTTTTATTTCAATAATACAAAACCGTTTAAAAAAAGAAGCCAATTTCTATGAAAAATTAATTGTGATATTGAAAGATGACGTAGAGATTTAGTTTAAATTTATTTTCAAATTGTAGAGAATACTCTATAAAATACTTCTTAAGCATTATACCAAATTGGCGTTTAAAAAAAAAATAAATGCTTATATACCCTGTCAAGATTTCTATTATATATTTTTTTATATGTATTATACAATTAAAAAATTATATAACTTTTGGTAGATTCTAAAGGCTTTTAATAAAATTTATTTGTTAGCCGCAGTCAATTTTAAAGCTTACACATGTAGGATTCCTTTTTTTTTTGGTAACCAATATGTTGACACGTTTTCAATTATAACAAGTAAGAAAATTATAGTCATTCTAGACCGACTATACGATACCCTATACCATGAGTTTAGAGACCCTATCTGTTAGGCCCAACTAACTGGATATAGAAAATAAGCATAAACTAAATTTGAGTGGGATTTTTATTAATTTTTTTGCTGCAGATATGAAAAAGTTCATATCGGATGTTGTATCTATATGGGGACTAGGTCCAAAAATGGACCGATCCTGATCATGTTTGGTAAAGTCCTTGTATTTTGCAAAAATATGTACAAACAAAATTTGAGAAGAATCAATGCAATATTTTTGTTTTTAAATAGATTTAAGTGAATATCGGGAAGCAGCTCTGTATGGGGCCAAAGGGATCATTTTTGGACTACTAATAAATGGATGTAATGAACGCATACAAACCCAATTTGAGTAAGATCTATATGACAATTTGGATCTTATGCCAATTTATGTCGATTTCATAGGGGTAATTTGTATGGGGGCTAGGTCTGAACATGGACCGAATTTCACCAATTTCAATAGCGTTCATCCCATGGACGACAAAAGCTTATATACCAAACTTCATCAAAATATGTTCATATTTGCGACCTGCACTTTGATTACAAGCTTTACATGGACACACAGACGGACGGACGGACGGACGGACGGACGGACATTGTTAAATCAACTCAAAAAGTGATTCTGATTCGATCGGTATAATTAAAGATGGGTCTGGGTCAAATATTTTTGGTTGTTACAAACAGCAGCACAAAGTCATTATACCCAAACCACATAGTGGTATAGGGTATAACAAATGTGTCATATTTCGTTATTTTTCTTTATACTTATTTTTTCCGTTGTTAAATGAAATGTATACTTGTTATCATTTACATAAAATAACAACTGAAAAAGCACAACAAGTTAACAGGTTTCTTGTAAATTTAACCTCTAGCTACAGCTTATTGTCATTAACGTCACTAATCCACTATGGGATCGTTGCCTAAAGTAGTACTATACAGAAATTAGCTCTAAAACGTAACCTTATATCAACAGGATGAACTGGAAGATCCAAACATCATTATAAGTAGAACGAATGAAGCTGGTTAATACATAATTATATCTGACAATTAAAAATAAATGGAATATTTTAAATCCCCTAAGCCCCATTATGTACCACTGTGAACATCATCCTCATCAATTAATTTACTTGGATCTTAAAAGAGAAAATAATAAGAAGGACGTTTTTTGCGTATACGTGTACTCCATACATAATAAATGCTATTTGCAGATTTTTATGTAAACCTTGTTTATCTTTTGCCATAACACGACAGTTATGTGATTTCCCAATTCTATATTTTATTAGCGCTGTTGTTTCTTGACTGTAAGAATTACTTGCTTAACAACTGTAGGTGTTAAAAGTTAATTTAAATAAATTGCTGGCAAATTAATGCGGGCTCAAAATGGAATTTGGGTGAAGGGCTTCTTGTAAAACAGCTCTAAAAAAAATAAATAAAAAATTCTCTTAACAAGAATTTAGGGGGAAAAAATTCATCAGTCAACATTCCATATACATTGGTATCACAGAAAAGAACATGATGGGATCACTAAATTGTAAATATGTACTATATATATTAAACCTTAAATGAAAAATTAAAAAGAAAAAATTTTAAGATACTAAAATTTTTTGCGTACACATAAATGCAATATTAAAATAAAATTGCGAATTTTCTGATAATGGAGAAATATATCCGCTTGTGTAATAATTGTGCAAAATTTATTATAATGTAACTAAATATTTAATTAGATCATAAGTGTCAAAGGCGTTTAGATATTGGATGGAATTAACAGTGCGCTGTGGCCACTCTAAAACCTCAGGAAAACATGATGGCTGCAGTACTGCCCAGAGAGAATTAACCTGCACTCACGGCATTAGTCATTTGGCACTATCTTGTAGGATTTCGTGTGAAAAAGTTGGCATTTTTTCTAATACTAGTTGCAGAAGCAGTAATGAACTAAATATAGAAGAGGCGCTACAACAACTTCTTTACCATTCCCCCGGTTTGGCTTGTATTCACTGTCAATTTCTGCGTGAAGCGCAGTTAAGAACTCAAAATATTAAATTGAATATGAATTTTATAAAATTACCAATTTGAGTTATTCTGCTGTATTTCCATCATTGTAGTATCCTATGACTGGCTTTGTTTGTAAGATCTGTTAAACTCTTTTTGAATAATTGTAATTTGTTGTTATCTTTTCCGTTCGACTACCAGTTTTTATAGGATAGTAATATCTATCAAACGTTCAGATGATACTCTCGATCTGCACAGAAAGTTTTATCTGAATTCAAAATCTTCTTAAGGTAATTTTGAATCACAATACATTGAATTAGTTTTAGTTATTTTTCATTTATAATAATAAATTCTGTAGTATGCTGGGTATTAAATGACTTGTGTTTCAAACCATGCTAATAATGGGTTCAAATAAAAATAAAAGTAAATAAGTGGACACATTTAAAATTTTGGTTAAAAAATAGCCGTGTTCGGAACTGAGTTATTGCCAACCAGCACCATGAGTTTGTTCCCATCTGCTTTTTCAGATTCTCTAAAAAACAGGTATTAAAATATTCATTGATATATTTCAGCGGCCTGCAGGTTAAAAAAAAAATTAAAAGTAAAAAGTAGTGCAATTAAAACTTTTCTTTTTACTGAAAATATGGCAATGTATGTTCCTGTAAAAATCCACCCAAAAAATGCATTTAAATGCTATCAATTTTTAACCACCATGTGGTCAGGTTATAATGACTTTTATTTGACCTCGGCCCATCTTTTATTCGACCCATCGACCCAGAATAACTTTCTAAGTCGATTTAGCTATTTCCTCCCATCCGTCCCTTCGTCCATCTGTATGTGCACGTAAACCTTGTAATCAAACTACAGGTCGTATATAGCGTGAACGCTATTAAAATTGGTGAAAATCTGTTCATGTTCAGACCTAGCACCCATACAAATGAATCGACTTAAATCGCCATAAAATCAAAATCTTCATATATATCTCGGTCAAATATGGTTTGAGCAGGTCTATTACATTCATTTATCAGTAGTCCAAAAATAAGCTCTACAGGAATATCGTTAGTCATAGCCCCCATAGAAAGATAATTCCCGATCATCACTTAAATCTATCAAAAGACAAACATATTTCACAGATTTTTCTCAAATTAGGTTTCTATATTTTTTTGCAAAAAATAAGTGACTTTAACCAGTATGGCTAGGATCAGTCCATTTTTCGACCTAGGCCCCATATAAATATAGCATCCGATATGAACTTTTTCATATCCGAAGGCAAATAAAACTTGAAACTCAAACTTGGTTTATGTATATTTTCTATATCCAAATGATTGGAAGAGGAGATAGGGTCTTTACGCGCATGGTATAGGGTATCGTTTAGTTGGCCTAGATCGAATATAATTTTTTTCCTTGTTATTTTCTAATCATTTTTGAAATCAGAGTAATTGAGCACTCATGCGTATTTATTTAGATTTTTATATTATCTGGTCAGGGTATAATGACTTTGTGCTAGTGTTTCTAACTACTAAAAATATTTGACCTAGCCCGTCCATCTGTCCGTCTATGTGTCAATGTAAACCTTTTGATTACACTACATTTCGCAACTATGAATATATTTTTATTAAGTTTAATATACGCCTCTACCAGCCATAGGATAAAAATTGTTGAAATTGGTGAACATACAAATGACCCAATAAGATCGACTTAAATTATCATAATATCCAAATTATTATGGTAATTACACGCATTAAGTATTAGTCCAAAAATAAACTCTATAGAATAATTTTTAGTCATAGCCCCCATATGAGGCTGATTCCCGATCTTCACTTAAATCTATCAAAAATATTGCAGAGTTTTTTCTCAAATTTGGTTTGTATATGTTTGTGCAAAAAAAATAGTGACCTTATCTAATATGGCCAGGCTCGGTCCATTTTTGACCAAGTCCCCACATAAATATAGCATCTGTCATATCAGAAGTCAAAAAGAGTAATAACAGTATTTCTCAACTTTAGTTTATGCTTATTTTCTATATCTCATTAGTTGGACCTAAGCGTTAGGGTCTCTAAGCGCATGTAGTAATCGGTCTATACGGACTATAACTTTCTTACATGTTTTGTTTGTAAATATGTTACCATTCTGATAATCATTGTACAAGAATTTCTTTTTTTTTCAAAATATATTGAAACAAAAAAATATTTAGATGAGCACTTTGTTAAGATTAAAACAATGAAGAAGTTTATGGGCGATCTAAATCGATCACACGTAAGCAAAAAAGTATTAATCAAACTTGAGTGCAATTTTTATGAATTTTGTTCACACATTAAAAAAGGTCATATCGGGAGCTGTTTTTTTATTAGGTTGAAAAATGAACTGACCAGGACCATATTTATCAACCTCACTTATTCTTCTAAAAAAGACATATATACAAACTGAATGTGGGAAAATTTTGTACAATATTTATACCCTATACCACTATGTGGTTTGGGTATAATGACTTTGTGCTGCTGTTTGTAACAACCAAAAATATTTGACCTAGACCCATCTTTAATTATACCGATCGAATCAGAATCAGTTTCTGAGTTGATTTAACAATGTCCGTCCGTCCGTGCGTCCGTCCGTTCGTCTGTGTGTCCATGTAAAGCTTGTAATCAAACTGCAGGTCGCAAATATGAATATATTTTGATGAAATTTGGTATATAAGCTTCTATCGGCCATGGGATGAACGCTGTTGAAATTGGTGAGAATCGGTCCATGTTCAGACCATGAAATCGACATAAATTGCCATAAGATCCAAATTGTCATATAGATCTTACTCAAATTGGATTTGTATGCGTTCATTACATCCACTAATGAGTAGTCCAAAAATGATCCCTTTGACCCCTTATAGAGCTGCTTCCCGATCTTCACTTAAATCTATTAAAAAACAAAAATATTGCACTGATTCTTCTCAAATTTTGTTTGTACATATTTTTGCAAAATACAAGAGACTTTACCAAACATGATCAGGATCGGTCCATTTTTGAACCTAGTGCCTTTATAGATATAGCATCCGATATGAACTTTTTCATATCTGCAGCCAAAAAAATTAATAAAAATCCCACACAAATTTGGTTTTTGCTTATTTTCAATGTCTAGTTAGTGGGGCCTAAGAGATAGGGTTTCTAAACGCATGGTATAGGGTATCGTATAGTCGGTCTAGACCTATAATTTTCTTACTTGTTTTATGTTTGAATAGACTTAAGTATTAAACAGCAAAAAGCTTTGTATGATCCAATTGGGTTTATTTTTCGGATACTTATTTACGGGTGTAATAAACACAAATTCTTTGTAAGTTACTACAATTTTAGTGGTGCTGATAGGGGATATTTTTGCGGAGACTAGGTCTGAACATAAACAAGGTTTCATCAAAATATATTTATATAAGCGACCTGTAGTTTGTTTGTAGGGCTCTGAGTACTTAGGACCCAATGAGCTAATGCCCCAAAAAAAATTAACAAATGCCCAAAAAAATTGTATGGGATTGAGATTTTAACGGTTTTTGGGTCGCAAGTTCATTTTTTATTCCAATTTGAAATATTTTGTGGCATTTGTTCATTTTTAGCTTGTAAGTTTGAGGCCTAAATTAATTTTTTTTTTTTTTTTTTTTTTTTTTTTGAAGACTGATGAACAATATACTCCAACAATGAACTACGAAACCGGTTTATGTTACTGTTTTGTTTGCAGTTTATTTTCCTAAACTGAAAAAATAACGGAAGCGTTTTTAAATTGAAGTAATCAGTAAATAAAATTTATCGTAACGCTTTTGGGCTGAATTGTTTGGCTTTTGCGCTGAACGTGTTTGGCAGCCACACCCGCGCCGCTCAGTTGTCGTTAATTTGTTTGTAGTCACCGCAACACATATTTTTTTAGACCATTCGGATAATTTACATTTTGATGGGTAAAAAAAACGCAATAATACGGTTGCGAGCTAAAGATCCGCAATGATGCTGCCGAAAAGAATACTGAATTTAAATGCATTTGTTGTTGGTGAAATATTGAGAGCAGTATGCAAATTTTCATTATGTCACAAATTTTCGGAATGTTTTTTGGGGCATTTGTTAATTTTTTTGGGGCATTTTTAGGTTTTGGGGCTTTTGTTCATCGCGAAATTACGCCTCATTTTTTTGGGGCATTTGTTAATTTTTTTTGGGACATTTGTTCATTGGGGCCTAAGTACTCAGCGCCTGTTTATAGATGGACTGGGATTTAGAAAAAATATTATTCGCCAATTCTAGGATGATCGGATTTCAATTTTTGGGTCCAACTGAACATTTTCAAAAGTTATAGATCGGAAAATAATTTAATGATATTAAATATTTTTTAACTGAATTCGTCCTACTTAAGGATAGGTAATCACATTTTGTTTGTTATCCGTTCTTAACATATAATACGCCCATCATAGACGCGCTTATTCAAAGTATATATGATTATCACTCATACGTCTACATATTGATTTTGGTTAGGGAATATAAAATGGTTTATGTATCTTAAACTGGTTGAAATTTTGGCCCCTTGGGGACACCACCTACCAACTGTGGAGCAACTTTTATTAGGGCTGCAAAACTGACGAACGTAACATTTTGGCGGGGAAAATAAAATTGCTAATATCTCGAAAATAAGCATCGAAAAGCAAAATTGTTGACATTTTATGCACAACATATAAATTCTAAGGTAAATAGAGTGAGGGTAGACAGTCAGAAAAACGTAAAATTGTTGGCGGGGAACATAATTGCGAAGATAATATGAAAATCTAGAGTCGTGGAAAACAAGCCTAATAACTATTTTTTTGTAAATAATTACAGATTTTTTTAAAGGAAAATCGTGAATGTAATTTTTTTCACATGCATGGATGAAATAAATTTGGGGGGAGGGGGGTAAGGTTTTAAAATCTGTTTTTTCCATTATTTTTTCTAAAAGTATAATATTCAAAATTTCAATAAAATTGTGCAAAGCTAACGAAGATTCAGCATTTCAAACGACCGGCCTCCTACGGTATATCGTATATATGTAAATCAGATTTTAAAAAACTTAACTAAAAACTTCTTGTTGTATTCACTTGAAATTTAACACACTATTTCTATATATAAATCACCAGGTAACCACAAAAGGTTTTTTTATCTTCCATTTTTCCCCCATTTTTTTAACAACAAACTCACCTAAATTTTATTTAAAAATCGTGTTTTTCACTTCAGAATGCTGCCACAAATAAAAAAAGTGGGAAAAGCTCTTCGTGATTACCTAGGGAAACATGTCGCCTTATAAACGCATTTCGATTTTTTATTTTGCATGATCCGGTAACGAGTTATGATGTTCACCGCAAAACAACAATGCCTCCGTAGATTCGCTGTCACGTACTTATTTATTAAAATTTTGAACTGAAAATATTTTATGTGTATATGACATAAATAATCCAACGTTATTCATACCTTCAAAAATAAATTATGAAAATACGCCTTTTTTCACTTTTAAATGATTATAAATAAAATAACACATTTAATCAAAATATATTAAGAAAAATTACCCTAAATGTAAAAAAGTAAATATGTCGCTCTATGCAATGCAAAATACTTCCCGTTTTTTTTTTTTTTTTTTTGTTTCACTGCGGTAGGTACCGACGATTTTAAATACTGATAAGTGGGGCAAGGAACTAAAAAAAAAAGGTGATTTACATTAGCTTTCAAATTCGGTGGTTGTTTTACAATGCTGGGTACTGGTGATTTTAAATATTGATAAGTGGGACAAGTAATTAAAAAAATGTGATTTACATTAGATTTCAAATGCGATGGTGTTATAAAATTTTTGGAATACAATATAAAGTTCTGCACGGAGTTACACTTCCTTCACAGAATATAAAAGTTAGTGCTGATCTTTGTAACTACAAGAGTACTTAAACATTTATTACACCGATCAACTAGGAATTATTTTTAGACTCAATCTATCAGGCTGTCTGTCTATGTCAGCCATGAAATCAAACTACAGGTCGCAAATATATAAATATTTTGAAAAAATATAATATCTATTTGTTCTTCTTTCTGAAATCGAAATTACCGTAAAGATATCGTTCAATTTTGGTCAATATATGTTTAATACACTCAAAATTAAACTTTGTAGGATCATCAATATAAAAAATGTTGCACAAACTTTTTTCAAGATTTGTTATATGTGGTCATGATCGGTGCATTTTTTCACCCAGTCACCACTTAGAAATTGCATCTCGTATGAACTTGTTTCTACATACATTCCAAAACACATTTTCTATGCATAGCCAATTATATATTTAGATAAGTTGAACTTTGGACATTTTCTCGAATTTAATGGTAAAAGTTGACGTATGGTTGGTCTACACGAACTAACAATTTGTACATCTTTTTATGATGAATGCTTTCTTGTTAAATCCAAAAAATTTTTGTTTAATTAGAAAAAAACCTGAATATAATTCGTTTACATAATCTCTACGAAATCTAAATTTTTAAAAAAATCTTCATCCAAATATCACACAAGACCTTAATTTTATGATGTTGATGAATGTTGCCATCATTCGCAGGATACTGCCCTTTTTCAACACCATTGACAGAACTTAAATTACAAACGTGTCTAAAATTGTGAAACAACAAAAATATTTTAGACAGCATATTCTATGAATTTATGTATATTTGTATGTATGTTGTGCTAAACTTGCTTAAAAACATGTTAATTATGGTCATTAGAGCAAAGAAAGGAAAGGTTTAAATATGTTTTTATATATTAGAGTATGCCAGAAATTTAGTTTAATGACTAAAACGCGTGCTTTATAGGTGAAGTGGAAAAAATTATCTATTTACTGCTGAATGTTTTCCTTCCTATTTTAATAAAATATAAGCTTTTTTTTATCAAATAAACAAGTTTGTCATCCTTTCATTAAAAATATATCTCTTTTGCTTTGATGGGTCAACAGATATAGTGTGAATAACAGTTTCAAGAAATTTGAATTTTAAAACAAAGTTTCTGATCCAAACATATTCACGGATTGATGGTCTTGATAAACTAAGATTTGTTTCCACAATTTCAATGCAAAAAGATTGGATTTGAGCAATTTTTTTATTAATAAGATAAAATAAAAACGTAACTTGCTAACAAGAAAAATGTAGGGAAGTGTTGTTTGTAGTTATATATATTAACTCGTGAAGAAAAATCTTTGTACCCCTTTTTTAACAAATCTCGGGCACGCTTTAGTGTGAAATTTGGCCTGGTTGTAACCCATATGGAGGAGATGTGCAGAAAAGTAAAATTTATTTATTATATGTGTTAAAAATATATTAAACTAAAGATAATAAAATATTTAATTTTTACGTTATACCCTGTAAATGAGAATGATTTAAATCTGTATATGATGCGGCTGATTTAAATTTGTCAATATTATACAAAAGTAGTAAAATAGAAAAATAGGATGATTTAAATATATCAATTCCAAACATTACATTTCATCTAATAGATATTATTGATTTATATAAATATTTATCAGTTTTCTGTTATAAAAAAAATTTCTAGCAGCTATGTGATTTCATTTACTCTCGGCTAAGCATTTATTTATTTTCATAAGCGTTTTAAAAAGACCAAGATTTTAATCGAATTTCATTATAATTGTATATCACACACCCTGTATTGAATTGTGGATTACCTAAAATTTATTAGCCTATATTAAGGCCCTTAAAAATTATTTATTAACAATCCCATTAATGTTTCTTCTGTGTGTTCAACAAATAATTATAATGAAATTTAATGTATTTTATTCAGAAATTAAATTTTATTTAAAAATTCATAAAATTTTACAAATTTTAATTGTTATTTTCTGTTATCAGGGCTTATTACCCACTATCAGTATTTCTCATAAAGTATTTGTAATAAGTTTTACGATTGCCGCTTTCATAATACTTTATATTTTTTGTACTCTAGATATATGACATTTAATATTTACTTTGTATAAGGGTTGTCAGTCCCACTGCTCTGATCACGACAATTTTTGTTCGACTAATCATGTAAATAACTCACGTGCTCATGGAAAGTCCCAAGGCTCTCACTATTACAGTACTCGAGATATGTCTTTTTATATTTACTTTGTATTTGAGGTGTCACGCGCATTGGTCCGACCCTGCGCATTTTTTGTCCGACTACTAACACAAATTTTCACAGCTGGCCCTATCATTATTTTCTAAATATATAATATTAAATTATCACTTTGTATGGAAGTGCCATGCCCCCTTATATGGTTCCGCCCACTTTCAGCGTAGCTACTAGCAGTTATAATATCTGGCATTGCACAAATTTGCAAAGCTCTGTCTATCATATAACTCAATATAGGTGATATTAAAGGGTCACTTTATGTGAGAGTTGCCACCCCTTAGGATCATTCGAAATATCGAAACCAACATTTCTAAAATCAGAAGAGTAGTTACGGAGATTACTTCTTACAAACAAAAAATATAAAAACAAACACACATTACCTATTAATTATATTATTATAGATTTCATATTTGAAGTGATTACTTTAAATTTGTAAATGCAAGCTAATCTGAATACCTGTTCGAGCTATTTTTAAAAATTTGAATACGTCTTTTGTTATTCTGGCAGAGCATGTGTGCTACTAACAAAACAGATTTATTATCATTTCTTCCAAAGTCCAAAATTATAAATTTAAATGTAAAAATACGAAATTGCATTTTCCGCAAATTCGAGTACAAATTCTGGGAAATTTTATTTTTTCATTAAATAAAGACCCTATAAGTATGGTTATCAACTATAGCCAATTCACAAAGCAAGACAAAAGTCAAACTCATTTTTATTACAAACACATTAACAAATTAAATAAACACACACATAGCGTTGTATAACTTTATGTATGTGTTAGTTGCAACTTTAAATGCAATTTACTCAAAATAAAGAAAAAAAAATAAAAATCTGTAAATCTGGGGAACATGTAAAAAGAAATACCTTTCAAATAATATATTTTTGGTAAAAATCGGGATAAAACGGTACAACAAAACATCGGTCACTAGAAATTGCCTAGCCTATTAATATTACAGATGATATTTAAGAAATTGCTCTTTTTTGTGATTTTGTAGTAATTACAAGGTCGTTATTATTTATATAATCGAATTTCCCAAAATTTAAAAAACAATTGTTTTTATACTCTTAAATTTAAGTAAAATCCGGTAATCTCAACATTTCGAAGATCTATATATCTACGCGTAATACACATACGTAATATGTATAGGTATTTTTCGTTGACTAATTAAAATGGAAGATGTGTTATATAAAAAGAGTACTTGCAGTTGCTGAGGTGAGCCGAAACTACTTAAGGCAATTTTAACATTTTTCCCGGAAGTAGCTGCCTCTACATAACAAAACTTTTTAACACAATTTTGAAAAAAATGAAAAAAAGCTCAGAAAGCTGCCTCTCCATAGCAATACTTTTTAACCCAATTTTGAAAAAAAAGCTCAGAAATTTTTAAATTTAATTTTTTTATTATTATTCTCTTATTCAAATCGCCAAGAGGCATTACTTGATAATATATCCGAAAAGATAATGAGGAGTCATGATAATCTTTTTGAAAAGTAAATATAAACATATTTATTAAGCAGTGTTTACCAGACGGTATTGTTATATAAACATTTATCTTTCAGCGACTGATATTGTTCTCGCCGTTATTGAACATGTGCATTAGCGTTGCCCTTAAAAAAAAAGTGTTCAACTCTCGGTCGCACCATCTAGAAATATGAAAATAGCAACAAAAAAAAAAAAAAAAAAAGTGAAAAATACAAAGTTTTGGGCCATCAAAAACTTTTAGAGGTGGCTCAACATGATTGAAAATTTCAAATGTGTTTATATGGGGAGAATATGACTTTTTTCAGATTATACGAAAATTTCGTTCTACAGATTAATATTTATATATAAAACTTCAAAATCACAGAAAAAGTCGCCAAGAAATAGCAAATGCCCCAGACCACTTTTGTGCCAAAAAAAAAAACTAGGTCATGAAATTTGATGGCATTTTTTTCAACTTTAAGAAATTAATTAAAGCCAATATTTTGTTTTAGTCTCTATGCCTGTAAGTACTCACATGTGAAGTATTATTTTATTGCCACCTTGTTAACCCATTAAGCATTGAGACCGAACATGGAAATTTTTTTCGATACAATTTTGAAAACTCCTTATTCAAGTTTTGAAAAATTTTCTTAAACAAAATTTAAAAAAATAGATCTAGCACTTTAAGGTCTTATTGAATGCATTGCAGAGGTCAACTGCGTGAATTTTTTGGTAAATCCCTAACCCAGAATTTTTTTTGACAAGAATTTAATTTTTGCGGATTTCGAGAAAAATGGGATTTTTGTAAAATATTCTGTGAATATGTTATTTCTAAATACTTTGTATCAAAATTGTCTCCTTTTAAATGTTATATTTTATCTTAATAGCCTAGGGTTTCGGAAAAAAAAATAATATTATCCCATTAACCCTTTTGGAAGTGGGGTCTCATATGACCCCAAGCTAATAAAAGACAATTTATTCAAAAAATTCAAATATTTTGTAAGTGCTGTTAAATTTTTAGATGCGATACTTAAAATATAATAATCAAATGCTTAAAATTTTCGTACCTAAAACTTGCGATTAATTCGAGAACGTTAACCCATTATTTGCCAAGGCCAGCTTTGGATTTTAAGATATTTTTCAATAAAAATTACGGAAAACGAGTTTTTCTATTAAACTCGTTGAAACCACTATTTCGAATTTAAGAAAAATAATTCAGTTATTTTGTATTTATTTACGGCTTCAGTGCTCCTGGGATCAAATTAATCCATTGTGATATATCTTTGGTGCAATTATCTGCTTATTGCTCGCGAATCTAAATTAAAACAACTTTTAACCAATTTTGTTATAAAATTATTCTGTGTATAAAAACAATCTATATTTTTTTAAATAAAATAAGAAGATCCTCAAATGACCCAAAGCTAATAAAAGACAATTTATTCCAAAGAATATTCAATATAAAATTAATTCTATTTATTTTGGTATATTTAAGGATGATTTAGTGTGCGATTCAAATTGTTTTCTGTAATCACTTACGGCTTGCAATAAGTATTGCTTATCTTTAATTTTATATTATTATATTAATTTAATATTAGCAGATTCAGCGCTCGAAATTCGAGTGCAATTTCTAGGAAACTTTATTTCCCAACTTAGCCAATTCATAAACCAACACTTTTGGTTTGTTATGATTGTGAATGAAGACAACAAACTCATTAACAAACATATTAAAAAATTTAATAAAACACACATAGCATACATATGTATAATTTTATATATATGCTAGTAGCAACTTTAAATGCAATTTACTCATAATAAAGAAAAAAATTTAAAAATCTGTAAATCTGCAAAACGGCTAAAAAGAAATACCTTTCAAATAAAATACGTTTGGCCAAAATCGGGATAAAACTTTAGAACAAAACATCGTCCACAAGAAATCGCCTAGCCTACTAATATTACAGATTTCATATTCTTTTGAATAAAATGTCTTTTATTAGCTTTGGGTCATTTGTTAGTCTTCTTATTTAATTTAAAAAAATAAGGAAAGTTTTTACACATAAAATAATTTTATAACAAAATTGGTTAAAAGTTGTTTTAATTTATATTCTCAAGCAATAAGCAGATAAATGCACCAACTATATATCACAATGAATTATTTTGATCCCAGTGGTACTGATGGGTTAGATAAATAAAAATTAACCGTATTATTTTTCTTAAATTCTAAATAGTGGTTTCATCGAGTTTAGTAGAAAAACTCGATTTCGGTGATTTTTATTTAAAATTATCTTAAAATCCAAAGCTGCCCTTGGCAAATAATGGGTTGACGTTCTCGGACTTATCTCGAATTTTAGGAACGGAAGTTCTACACTTTTAGTTATTATATTTTAAGCGTCGCATCTTACAAAATATTTGAATTTTTTGAATAAATTGTCTTTTATTTGCTTGGGGCCTTATGTGACCCCAATTCCAAAAGGGTTAATGGGGTCATATTTTTTTTTCCGAAACTCTGGCAATTAAGATACAATATAAGATTTAAAAGTAGTCAAGTGCTGAATTTTTGATACAAAGTATTTAGAAAGATTACATTTACATAATATTTTTCAAAAATCCCATTTTTCTCGAAATCCGCATAAATAAAATCCTTGTACCTAAAAATTCACACAGTTAATCTCTAACATGCATCTAACAAGTTCTTAAAGAGATAGATCAATTATGTTGTATTTTGTTTAAGAAAATTTTTCAAAACTTGAAAAAGGAGTTGTCAAAATTTTATCTAAAAAATTTTCCATTTCCGGTCTCAATGCTTAATAGGTTAACAAGCTGGTAATAAAACAATACTTCATATTTAAGTACTTACAGGTATAGAGACTAACACAAAATGTTGGCTTTAATTATTTTCTTAATGTTGAAGAAAATGCCATCAAATTTCATAGTCTATTTTTTTTTTTGGGTCTAAGGCAAGCACTTGGTAAAAGTGGGAAAATGCATGCTAAATTATGGGAAAATGCTTGTTAAGTCCATAGGAATTACATGCCAAATGGTAAAAATGCATGTCAAAAATGGCAAAATGTTTGCTAAATTTGGGTAAATTTATAGGAAAAAATGGAAATTTTTCTGTTAAAAATGAGAAAAATTTGCATGTTAAATGTAGGGAAATTGCATGAAAAGTGTAAGGAAATTGAATGCGAATTAAGAAAAACGATTTTCAAAGCTGCAAATTAAAAAAAAAAAATTCCAAAAAAAAACAACATGCACATGACATGCAATTTCACCATGTAGCATGCATTTCATATAGACTTAGCAGGCATTTTCCCATAATTTAGCATGCATTTTCCCATTTCTGTACAGCAAAACCAATTCTCCCGTTTTTTTTTTTTTTTTTGGCACAAAAGTGGTCTGGGGCATTTGCTATTTCTTGGCGAGTTTTTATTGGATTTTGAAGTTTTATAGCTTCTTGAAAAAATTATTTAATGCTGATCCTGAATAATAAAACAATTTTTCGGAAAAATTAAACTGTATAACGAAATTTTCATAAAATCTGAAAAAAAGTCATATTTTCCCCACATAAACACACTTGAAATTTTCAGTCGCGTTGAGCCACCTATAAATGTTTTTTGATTGGCCCAAAACTTTATATTTCTCACCTTTTTTTCTATTAGCATATCTCTAGGGGGTGAACACTTTTTTTAATTAAGGGCGACCCTAATGCGCATACATGATTGCGACTTAAATGTTTCATTGATATAATCGCAATATGTCAGGTATTTATTCATTTCAGTGATAGTTTACAAAATTGAACGATTATGATAATAATTCAGTGCAAAATTATATTGTGCATTGTTTAACTTTTAATAATGATATCGACGTAGCAATTTTATAGAAATGGCTTGATAATGAGATTTACACATCATGTACTTATTTCATTTAAATTATAATTTTTAAATCATATAAAAAATTTTTGGGACCATGGGTTTGGATAATTAGAACTTCATTGGACCAAACCGTTTATTTAAATAATCGATGAAAATAAGAAAATGTTAAACTCAAAACTAAGAATTACGATTTAATGGAAAACAATAACCATAAGCCAATTTAATATGTAATCAATATAATTTTTGTAGCGCAAACTGCACAATATCGTACACACAGGATGAGTTATGAATAAACACTATAATAATAACATCCAAAATGAAATTGAAAACACAATTAAATAATTAAAGCTTAATACTGCAGCATCAAAAATGAAATTGGATATGTGTGGTATAAAACAAAATATATTTTTTTTTATAATCTGAAAGTTAACTCTTCTCACAACTATAAGTAAAATAAACCAGATAAACAGCAATTGTTAAAGGTAATATATTAAACTTTTTTATTATATAATTATATCTGTCATTCTTTCGAATAAATATTCGTATTTCCAAAACTTTATCTATTAGCATTTTTGTATTTTTTTAGTAAAAAGGAAATAAGTAAAACCATTTAAAAAGCTTTTTTTCTATTTGTTAATGTTTATTTAATATCAGATACAGGTAAGCTTCACTAAACGAATGGACTAAATTTGTTAAAATATTATTCAATTCGAAAATTTGTTGAGAGATCCAATTCATTCTTGTAATTTGGTATGGCATAGCTCTCAGCATGTGGTTCGTAAAGCTAAAAATATCTTAAATATGTTTTAGTTACACAACTTTAATTAATCGAATTTAATCTCCTAGTACTAAATATAAAGAGAAATAATTAATAACTTTATCAACTAATCGTATATTAATTTACAACTTATCAATTTTCCCGAATTATGTTATTCCCTAAAACTAAATTAACTTACAAAATAATACAAAAGCCCATTTTATTGTTCGACATCGTCACATAGCATAAAACGAGGTTTACCTGTGTTCATGTTTAATACAATATAAAAAGTTTTACTGAATGGGAATTTCTGTAAATTACCATCGTTTTTCAAGAACAATGAACAGTTTTTTTTTTTTTTTTTTATTCAACAAAAAAACCAACACAAAAGAAATGTTTTAATGAATTTTAATAATAATGTCGCAGATAATTACTGCAATCAACATGGTCTCACACCAAAAATGTAAGGAAAGAAAAATTGCAAATTAAAACCAATTCAAATGTATGGCTAATTAAAACAGACAGAAAAAATTAAATGCTTTTAAAAAAGACTACAGAATACATTAGCGTTAAGGATGTGAAACAAAACTGTTTAAAAGAGCGTTGAAAATACTTGGAGTTTTTAAGTGGTAAAAGAAATGTTGGGTAAAAAATCTTTAAACGAAATGAGATAAAGTGTGTTTTAAACAGTATCTATAAGAAAATTATAAAAGGCTATTTATCGAGGAATTTTTTCCATCTGCTGGAGTCAGTCGTATGGTGCACTGCGGACCATATTTTGAGAAGGCGGCCAAAAATAATTGTTTTTATGGCTACCGATTTTAGAGTTATGTTCTTCACTTGAAAATTAATATCAGTAAGCCTCGGGAGCCAGTAAATTGCGACGATATTTCAACTATATCACAGCGAACAGAGTCTTCGAAAATGGACTTTCTCAGTATGTTGCTAAAATTAAAAATTTCTTTGTAACTATTAATATTTAAATGACTGTAACTTTTTTGTTTTAAAAATTTTAAAGAAAAATAAATTTTGTATAATTTGGCAACTTCCATGCTATTAATGTAAGAAATATAAAGTCACTGACTGAGTCATTTAAAATTTAATAACAAAAATTTTTTCAAAAAGGTCCAAATTTCCCGAAAAATTCCTAGCAAACAGAAGATAACTCCTGCCCATCAATAGCCATAAACAAATCTTGCACTTTTCTATAGCCCGAACGCTCTCCTACACTCATATACCCCATTGTATATCCACCAGTTTCCGCCCGTGTGCACCGGTACAATCTTTCGTACCAAAGGTCAGATATTTTGTGCAAAATTCATGAATACAAAAGTTTTACACTATGTAGTTAGGGTATATTGAGTTTGCCCTGATGATTGTAACTACGAAAAATATTGGACCTATACCCATATTTTGTTGTACGGATCAACTCAAAATCACTTCCTGAGTCGATTCAGCGATGTCCGTTCGTCCGCCCGTGTGTTATGAATACAAAAGTTGGTCGTACCTGTGTATTTATTTGCGCGAGTTTATTTGTTTTTTATACTGACAGAAAAAGGAAACGGTAGAGTTGACACGAGTTGTTATATACTTATAGAAAAGAGTTGACATAATGTGCTTAATTGTTAAATTATATTAATGGGCCAAATCCTTTTATTTTGACAGGTACATTTATATTGGTATTTATTTTTCAAAAACATTAACATTGTCAGGTTAAATACCTGACAATATGGGAAAAAATTTTGATAGCAGGTAAATGGTAAAAAGCTATTGCAGCATACCCTTTTAAGATATGAGCAGGTATACTTCACGTTTTAAAAGGGGATAGGGTCTGGCTTTTTATGATTCAAAAGACGATAGTTTAACCCATTATCGGCCGCTACCAGAAATCGCAGGAATTTTTTGAATTCCTTTTAAATACTTACTTTTAGGAGCTCAATTTAGAAAAATTTTAAAAAAAAATTTTTTTTATTGTTGTTCTCTAAATATGAATTGGTCGAAAAATCGACCATTGGCCAAAAATCAACATCTACATATATAAATAAAGAAATGCGTTTTTTTACGAATATTTAGCTTTAATTCAATTTATTCGTTTTTAGTTGTATCAAAAATGTTATTTATTGATAAGATATGAATAATTAATGCAAAAAAGGTTAGATAGTTTGGTGGTATTCATCAAAACATTTGGTGTGCAAGTAAACATTACATTTTTTGCATGTAAAAATTGTATGTTTTTTCCATACTTTGCAGCGACTATATTTGTTTTGAGGGCTTTTTACCACAATATGGGTTTTTTCGTCGATCCGTGGGAAACCAGGAGGGCATTCTTTTTTATCAACATCAGCAGCGTTATCTTCCATGTCTTCGTTCATCATATTGGAAGTCAGTAGCTTGGTAGTAACAGCAGAACGAAACTCTAATTGAGTAAGTGGCTTTGTGTTTTCATGCTTTGCCAACATGCAATGCATCTTCCAAGCATTGACCATTGCATTGCCGAGAGCGTTGGTCCATAGTGGCCACCACCACTTCTTTCCTCGTATGCATATTCGATAGTTGGCCACTGCGTTGTCGTGAAGGTCAACGCCTCCCATACCTTGGTTATATTCACGAATCACTTTAGGTTGGGGAATCGCAACTGTTTTCCTTTGCGTACGACAATATCTTCGAGCATTGAACAATGGCTCGACTGTAGAATTATTAGTAATGACATTCACAACTGCATTGTCATTCCAACGGATGACCAATATTTCTTGCTTAGCATCGAATAATTGGTCAAATTCGCTACGTTCAGCCTTTTTTAAATTTGCTAATGGAATTTTCGCCATTCTGTTTTCACGTATTGTGCCAGTTGCAAAGAAACGGCGTTCATTCAGTAGACACATAAGATGATAAGAGGAAAAAAAATTGTCAAAGAAAATAATATGACAATCGGGATCAGATACATTTTCATGCAAATTCAAAACCGTTTGAGCGCCAAGACCGATATTTTTATCATGGGCAGTTGCCGAGCCACCATGTGGTATGGAAAAGAATAGATATCCTTGCTCTGAACACAAGCACCATGTTTTGAATCCGAACCGAATCGGTTTTTGGCGAATAAACATCTTGCACGAGTGTCTTCTAAAATAGGGTATCACCTGTTCATCTATAGATAAGATGTGGCTGAAAACTCCGAACTGCATACATTTTTCATTGAGAGCATCAATAATCGGTCGGACTTTCGCAAAGCGATCTGCTACGTTCAGATTGTTGTTATCCGAGAGGTGGAGAAATCTTTTTATGACTTTGAATCGATTTCGGCTCATCGTTTGCTTCACCATAAGTACTCCCATGTCCTGCTGAACTGACCAATAATTATCGATGTGTGGCAGCGTGTGATATCCTGATAGGTACAATATACCAATGAAGTGCCGCATTTCATTTGGTGTCACATCAATGGTTGCATTATTTTGAGTGGCATATAAATTCGTGAAGTGAGTAATATCCTCGATCAATGCTCCATCAAAATACAATGAAAATATATCATACGGTGACATACCACCTACACAAAGTCAAAAACTGAAAATTAAGACTCTAAGACGACTAAGGCCCGGTTGTTCTATAGTCAAATAAATAAATTTTTTAAATTCTGTCAAATTCAATACAAATTTTACAAATTTATTCGCTAGAAATCTGAGGTTTGTTTGTCTATTGAACAACCGGGCCTAAATGATATTAAAAAAAATTGTTCACTTACCAATTTTTGCGCAAATTTCTTCCTTTCTCAAGCCTTCCACGTTGATTGGTGCTCTGGTGTAAGTAAAATCCCCAGGTTTCTGCCAATCAAGAACTTCAAAATCTGCCTTTCCTTTGAATAAGGATGGATTAACAGCTTTATTAGGTCTTCCACGTCTTTTTGCAGCTTTCGATGTTGATGGTTGCGGCTCTTCAGTATCATTAGGTATTAAGTCATTGTCTCGAACGTACTGTAACTCCACTTCCCCGGTAATTTCATTCGCACAATCATCATTGCCATCATTTAGAGCAATTTGATTATCGTCGATATCTTCTTCATCTGTCACATAGTCTACTTTAGGTGGAATATATACGACATAAACATCTTTTGAACTCATAATGGCTTGATCTTCCTCGTCATCCGAACACGGCTCGTTCAAAGCAGCCATGATTTATACCATGGTTTACACTTTTCGAAAAGACATTTTCTTTATATAAAACCACACCAAAATGCAATTATCTCACTTTTATTTGCCACACACACGTCTGCTCTGCAGAAAGGAATAACAAATATCACAAAGCAACAGAAAAAATAAAAAAAATAAAAATTTTTCACAGCCTACTAGCAAAATGTCAAATTCAATTAAATATCTACTTGACGACTTCTGGCCAGTGGTCGATTTTTCGACCACCAAAAATAACGCTCTTCTGGGAAGTAGAAAACTTTCAATATTGTTGCGGATATCAATTGATTATTGTTATTTGGTCTTTCCGCTTCCTCAGCATGTAAAAATAAAATAAGTAATTTTAGTTTTAAGACTTTTTACTGAATTTTGAAAATTGTTCCAAAAAAAGTCCTTTCTTCTTCCTTTCACGAAAATCTGCAAACTTTTATTTTGTTACGAAAAGCTAAAATCAATGCGTTAACAAAAGATCAGGATTGTCTTATCCATCAACGGTTTAAACAAAACATATCTAACGTTTGAGTTACATCGCTTCAAAGTTGCTGGTCGAAAAATCGACCAGCGGCCGAAAATGGGTTAAGGAAGCCTGCAAATTTGGAATGTCCCCTCTTCTTTCTGGAATACGTTTTATGGAGCATATTCCTAAATTGGGTTATGATTTTGAATTTAGTCCATAAGGAGAAACAATGAGAAAAAAAAACAAAGATAATTAAGAAAAAGAAAGCAAAAAACAAGTTTAAGAAAAATATCTACAGCCAGGCCTCATAATCGACCAACGACAACAAGGAGAAGGAAACTCAAATGATGGAAATACTGCACGAAGGTTTTTCTTACAGGGCTATAAATTGTTTAGACCCGACAGGTGTTACAATATATGTTGTAAGTAATACATGTAAATTTTGGATAACATGAAATTTTGCACTAAAAATGCAGCAACGGACAAGTTCGAGTGTATTTTTCTTGAAATTTCATCTTTAGGAAGAAAGATATTGGTTGGTTGTGTATATAGGCAAAACAACACTATTGCTTGTACTAGTTGTGTCATATAAATTTAAAATTTAATCATGCCATACAATGAAGTGGTAATAGTAGGAGACTAAAGTTCTAATCTTCTAACTGAATCCTCGTTTAGAGACCATATGGGTCACACCGACTAACACTATATTACCTATTCACTTCACGAAATACAAACCAAACTTCTGCCTCATGCTTCTGCAAACATGATCTGGTTTTTGCATCATGTGATTTCTTACTTGATCAAAGGGATCAAACTTATTCTTCTCGCGATTTCAAAAACATAAAGTACATCATTCTTAATGAGAGCTATCTACGAGTTCCTTTTAATAGTACCTATGATTTTATTTCTATTGATTATCAACTATCATTCCTAGAATATAATATTCTGAAGCTCTATGATAAAGCAGTCCCTTTGACGACAAAAACAATTTCGACAAAAAAAACCGTGGTTCACTTTTTCTATTCTAAATACAATACAACGAAGCGATTTAGTTTACACTAGATGGAAGGTTTTTAGAACTCCCAAACTAAAAGCTCAACTTCATTCTGCCAGGACGGATGCTACTAATCAGATTAGAGTGGCCAAAACTGAGTATTATTCTAAGCGATTTGGTACACCCCTTGAATCCAAACACACTTGGAAAACTACTAAGGGTTACATTGGTATTGGAAATATGGATAAAAGCACCAACTGCTCCATTGATGTTGATGAACTCAATAGCATATTTACTAATACTTCGCTTGTAGCGACGGACAATATTGCACACAGCGAAAATTCTCTTTACAATGACAATTATACGCTTGACCAGGACACATTTGAATTTTCATGTGTCAGTCAATTTGATGTTTTCTCTAGTTGTACTCAAATAAAATCCAAAGCAATGGATTATGATAATCTTGATCCAAAGTTCATAAAAATAATTTTGCCATCTCTATTGCCGTATATTACACATTTATTTAATACCGCCATCAGAACTAGCTGTTTTTCTTCGAATGGAAGCATGCGAATATAATTCCAGTCCTAAAATCAAACAGTGAGTACCGATCAATATCTATCTTAAGTTTTCTTTCAAAAGCTTGAGAAAAAATTTTAGACCACCAGATAATTGTTCACGTTTATGAAAACAACTGATGTCTGACCGACACTCATGTTTCTTACCTAATCACAGCTCTGAAACTGCTTTAATTGACATATCGGAAAGTATAAGGCGTGACCTAGATGATAGTAAGATTCACTTCTTGGTGCTACTCGATCACTCCAAGGTTTTTGACACAGTTAACCATCAAATGTTATGTACAAGGCTAAGGTCACAAATTAAATTTTTATCAACCCCATATAAAAGTGCTTTATGTATATAAAATATTCGTTAATTTTTCTGAAATTTGATTGACATATGTTTCTGTGAAAAAAATAAGTGACTTTGCTAAGTATTGTCATGCTCGGTCCTTTCTTTGACCCATATCTCCAGGCCAAAAGTACTCACTTTCTGTATCCTATTATGGACCAAAAAAAAAATCTGGTGTTAATGCTGCAGGATATTGCCAGTAGTTACGAATTAAATAATGAAACTGAACCCATCCTTTCAACTATATTGACTTACTATTTCGACAACGTGTTATTTAGTTTAAAAAAAATAGACTCCTTTATTCAACAACTATATTCTTCAACATTTTATTTGGTGCTAATAAGTCAAATGGTAAAAAAATTTAATTTTTTTCCCCTACGAGATACGGAACCGTTGAAAGTTCCTCATAATGTGTTACATAAACCACGAAGATGTGACCTCTGATGAACAGTTGTTAGCTTTCAAAAGATGACGTTCCCTCAGACAATATATGCCATCAAAACCTGACTATTATGGCTTAAAATATTAGTTGTCCGTCGACTTTAAATCAGGTTATGTATCGAAGATACAATCATATCTTCGAAAGCGAAGAGCAATCAAGGAGAGCACTTGAGAAGTGATTCGAAAGGGTAGAACATCACTATCGATAATTCTTTTTCATCTTTCGATTTGGCAAGGAAACATATCTTGTACCAGTTCGTAAAAATAGAACATTGATATTGCTTATCTTTGCTTTCAGTTAAATCGCCAGTTTATTATTATATATTCTTCACATATATAAAGGTAATGTTTCGATTAGCATGATATTCAAGACAACAAAAGTCTATGTCTAAAATTCAATTTTATGAAATGTATGCAATGTTTTTTTACATAAATTATAACTTTATTTTCTCAACACAAATTATTAAAAGCATATGTTTTAAAAAATGTTTTTATTAGAGCTTATGCTCCTCTATATATGTTGTGTTCTTTTTACAATTTACTGTCTACCAAAAGCTTTCTTAATTTTTATTTCACGAAAAAATGCTGAGTTATTATGTCCCAAAGTTTGAGAACTTTAAATTTTATTTAGTTCTTCAAATTCTTACACTTCAAATTCTTTAGAGGTTATTTATTACAAATTTTTATTGACTATCGCTAATAATAAAAAAAAATAAAAGTTAACAGATGCCATATCTTCTGAAATGACATCGTCTGTTTGACCACATGTCAAAAAAGAATGTAGAAATTTAGTACTTAACACCCTTACGAAAGTAATAAATATTATTAAATTATTTAGCTTCTCAGTTACGATCCATACACAAAACGCATTTATAACACAAATGCGAAGCAGACATAAATTTTAATTTTTCTCCAATAACACCGACATATTTTTTTTCTGTTTCATATTGTGACGCTGAAAATCTGACCTTCATTTGAGACTTTTATCAGCAACTTTATAGGGCTTATATTTAATTACTTTTTTATACATTACGTTTTTTTTTTTAACTAAATGTTAAATGTCGATGTTGAAGCCAAAATATTTTCCAATAAAAGCATTCTTATTTTTTGAATTTTGTGGGCAATCTGTAAGTTAGCACCATTGGCCATAAAAACAATGAACGCCTGTACAAAACGTAAAATGTGGAAAACATTTTCCTTGCATTTGTAAGTATTTGCTACTTCTGCTGAAGCCAAATATTTTGAAAAAAAAAGTTAAAAAAAAGGCAAAACAAAAACAAACAAAAAATGTAAAAATTTGTTTATAGTAGGACATGGTTTATTGCATATTTTTCCATACATTAAAAAAAAAACAACAGAAATTCTTTGGAAAAATAGCATAATAATGAATATGAAGAACTAATTTAATTTATATTTATTTTCTTAAAATTACTTACAAAAACAGTTTTTATTTTTGTTTCTTTTACGAGTACATATGTATGTATTAAGCCCAAAATTTTTATTTAATTTTTAATAATTTTTTGTTAAATATGAGTGAAAAGAAAAATGTGAGCCTTATTTAAAGCAACAATTTTCAATAAATATAAAAATGTAAGGTGCTTGTTTATAAAAGGAATTTCATTACTACTGAATAAGAACTTATTACCAAAAAGACTGTTTAAAGGTGGTGCTTTTCGAGGGTTGTCTTTCTACTAAATAAATAAGAAAAAGTATTGAAAGTAGTTTGTTAATTTAAAATATTCCTCACTAAAGTTAATGCACTTGTGCTTGAGTCTCTTTTAGAGGGTCAATTTCGTTCGATAGTTAAGTGCTTTCAAATTCCATTGGATATACATGAGGTTAGTTCATTTTTTATATACTTTAGCACGGTCCGCTATGTCACCTGTTAAAAAAATTACTTTTCTTCCAGTGTGTAACAGTTACAGCCATCAACAAACATTTCAAATTTTTTTTCCGTATTGATTGTGCAAAAATCATCGGAACCATAAATAGTGAGAGATGTTTTGTTTTGTAATTTTAATTAAAATAAAACTATATCGTATCGTATAGCACCGTGATGTGTCAACGTGTTGAGTCTTACAGTATTCAAAAAGAGATAGCACTGTCCAATACGATAAAAGCAGTGCATACGATGAATCCCGAAATTATATAAAGGTCCGAAAATACCTGAAAGCTTGTGGCGAAAAATTTTAAAGAAAATTTGAAATTGAAAATTTTGAGTTAAAAATTTTAGTACTTCCTATAAAAATATAATATTAAAATCTCTATAGTAAAGAAAAAAGCTCCGAATGGCCGTGAAAACCCCAAAAATAAGCAAGAAAATTATTGTATAAACAACTTATAATCTTAAAAGGATATATTGTTTTAAATGCTGAAATCTGTAGTAAAGCTAGCTTTTCACAGCTCTAGGTCAAAATAAAAATGTTAGCGATGACAAACGCAATTTCAGCAATGACATAAAGTATAAAAAACACGTACAATTTGGAAATGTGTTATAAATGTGATATAATTGTAGCATAAATTACTTAAAGGACAAATTATAAATCATTATAAAATTTATGTTATAACTTACCCATTGATCTACTGATATGCTGATATGATGATTTTGTAATGCTGCGCGTATACGTAGGATTAAGTCTGACTCATACGTATATGCATAAATTTTGGTCCTCAAAAAACTAGTAGATCAAAATGGTTGAAAATTTTCAACTCCTTTAGAACCATTTTATATTACAGATTGAAATAAAAACTCAGCATTGTACAGCAAAATGTTTGACATATTTTCCACGTTCCAACACCCAGTATGAATAGACTGATACTTAATTTTATATTGTCAGTTCAAAAAAAAAAAAAAAATGTTAGCGCTCTATAGTTAAACCGCTAATATAAGAAATGTTCAAAAACAGGCATCCTGCGGATGATATAACTAACGACACTAAAACCTCGATTTCCGTCGTTTCGATTTTCGTCGTTTTCGAAGTTGTGTCGTTCTTGAATTTTCGCGATTTCAGAGTTGCGTCGTTAAAATTTTTATTTGCGTCGTAAAATTTTTTATCTGTAGAAATGCAAGGAAATGTTTTATTTTAGTACTAATTAGCAAAATATTTATGTATAGGAAAATTAATTTCGATTTACGTCGTCTTTTTTGGGGTCCCAATTAACGACGCAGATCGAGGTTTTGGTGTACATAGTTATTAAGTATTTTTATACCACATTCAACTGATTTGTCAGGGAAAGTCTTTGTGCTAAATTTGTTATTATTAAATATACTTGTCATAGTTCCTCATTTTAGTATTTAAGAATCACTTTTGATTTAACAATGTCTGTTAATCCGCATGGCCGCATCTTTAGAGTGGTGCTGTTTTTCAAAACAGAGTCACTTGGAGACTTCACAACCAACCAACCGCACAGTGGCGCCCGTAGAGCAAACGAGGTTGCAAAAATCAAAATTTTCATGTGCGCCGACGAAGTTTTGAATAAACCCATGTTATAGGAAACTTTTCAACGATTTCAAATATGCTACTCTTAATAATATCACATTTTTTGTTTAGAAGATATAACCGTTCAAAGTTGACCGACTTTCGGTTTTCAAAAAAACACACAATTTTTAGTCAATTAGTTGCGATTTCAGGTGTAATATCACGAAAAATAGGTAACGAATCTCCCTATTTTTTATTAAGCAAGCCAAAATAAATTCACGACCACTGCATACGGAGTTTACGGAAGTCTCTGTGAAAGCCAATCTGCAGGATCTAATGGGCCATACAGCAGAACGGTGGTTGGAGAGTCTACCTGAAAATGAGGTGAAAATTTTTCCTGAGAAACTGACATTGATCAGCAAATGGGGCTGCGATGGATCATCCGGACAAAGCGTTTATAAGCAAAGGATATCTTCCGATGACGCTACAATATCGGACGGAAATATGTTTATAGCATCTGTTGTTCCTTTGCGGCTAAAATCTGATGTTTCCCTACACTGGAAAAATCCACGCCCGTCACCAGTGCATTATTGCCGACCAATAATGTTTCAGTTTGCAAGGGAATTGGCAGAACTCATAAGGACCACGGTGAAGGACATTGAAGAACAAATAAGCAAGATTAAGCCTACAAAGCTGCAAATTGGAGAAGGAAAATATATTGAATGCAATTACGAGTTCCACCTGACCATGGTTGACGGAAAAGTCAAAAACGTACTGACAGGAACAACCTCAGCATTGTCATGCCCGATTTGCAAAAAGAGTCAGAGGAACTTTGGTAATTTAAACGATTCTACAAACGAGGAGAATTACGAATATGGAATGTCACCATTGCACGCAAGGATAAGGTGTATGGAGTTCTTGCTAAAACTGGCGTATACCTTACCACAAGAGGAGGAAAACTTCGATGAAAATACATCAATAAAGGATAAGGAAAAGATCAGAAAGAAGCAAATGCAGGATGATTTTTTTAAACAAGTTGGACTAAAAGTAGACTGTCCCAAACAGGGATACGGTAACTCAAAGGATGGAAACAGTTCTAGGAGATTTTTTGAAAATGATGAGGTAGTAACTGGAATCACTGGAATTGACAATCAAATCGTGAAAAGATTGGGAACGATCTTGAATGTTTTAAACTGCAAAGAAAATGTCAATTCTACAAAATATGGAGAATATGCATCGAAAACTGAATCTCTTTTAGCAGAAATGTATCCACAGAAGAAGTTGAAACCGACCGTCCATAAAATATTGGCGCATGGCAAAGATATAATTGAGTACCAGCCTTTGCCAATTGGAGAGCTTTCTGGAGAAGCACAGGAGTCTCTTAACAAATTTTATAAAAAATATAGATTGCAGAACACATTCAAAGCATCAAGGGTGAGGCAAAATTAGGACCTCTTCAACATGTTGGCAGCATCTTCCGATCCACTTATTTCTTCCCTGCAGCATGTGAAGTCACGAATAGAGTTAGAAAATAATTATAGTTTAGAAATGATTGGTCTTTTAGACATACCTTCTCTTACGAATTGTGATGAATATTTTACAGAAAATTGAAAAAATAAATTTAAAAAAGAAGTAATTTTTTTTTAATTTGTTGGGTAATAATTTAAAAAATAAAACCCTAAAGAAAAAAAATAAAAATAATCTAAAAATGTAAAAATAATTTTTTTTGTTACCAAAGAATTGATTTTTCTACAAATTTTAACTTTGATAACCCATAAGTAGGCCCCTACAAAGCGTAGCACCCTTTCCAAACGCTCATTTCATAGGCTGAACAGTTATCTATCAATTATGTTATTCGGTTCAAAAGATATGATTTTTGAAACGAAAAAACTCAAGTGGCGCCACTGGGCGCCGTTCAATCTGTAAGTCTGTCCAAAGACAATTCAATTACTTTAGTTTAGCTGGTGGTGGCTCATATGATGATATTTTGGTGAAGTTCTGTACATAAGCCACAGTATGATTACTGATAAAATATTAAGCAATCGATGCGTGTTCAGACCTTGACCCTATGATATTGACTTTAATTTTTTATAAAATCCAGATACTCATGTGATTAGTGAGACAAAAAATGGGTGTGATCGGAGTAGTGGGCGTGGCACCAACCGTACAAGGTAAATATATGATATCATATAACTGGTGTACTAAAAAAGGGAAGCTTTGACACATTGCATGACCCAATCAGATCTTAGTATGAGTAGTCGGACAAAAAAATTGACGGGTTCACACCAAAGGGCGTGGCACTGCCCATGCAAAGTATTTACTTAATGTCATATATCTGTAGTACTGTAAAAGAGAGAGCTTTGTGGCTTTGCGTGAACCCATAGGTTATTTGTATGATTAGTCGAACAAAAAAATGGGCGTGATCGAAGCAGTAGGCGTAGCACCGCCCATGCAAATCCAATAAATAGTCCAATAAAAGTTGGACGGGATGGGATAAGTGGGTGTGGCAACTCCTATATAAAAATATGAAGTACTACGAAAGCGACAGTCTTTTGACAAAAATCGCCAAACCCAAAAATCGCGAAAAATAAAAATCACCCAAAAAACAAAAATCTTCAAAACCAAAAATGGGCAATATCAAAATCGCTAAAAAGAAAAATTTCCAAATGATATTTTCAGTTCAAGGCCAATAGTTATGTGTTGCCAGATCTAATTTGGAAAATCCACGTTCTTCTCGTCGTGAAATCTTATTGTTGTACCGAATGAAAAAACAAAAAACATTGTGTATCAGTAAGTATCGAAATTATCAAATCTATGCTAATTATCTATACTAGCATAATAAAGAGGTAATGTGTGTTTGTTTGTTTGAGGGATGTAATCTCCGTAACTGCTCATCTGATCTTCCTGAAATTTTCACAGAATCTTACTGCGGATATGGGAAGTGCCACAGACTGTATTTTTAAAATATTTATAGTAGGTGTAACACCTCCCATAAAAAGTAAATTTTTAATATCATATATATTAAGTACTATGATAGAGAGAGCTTTGCAAGTTTGCCTCAGGTCATCTGTTATTAATGCGAGTTATCAGATAAAAAAAAAATGGGCGGGATTGGAAAAATGCGCGTGGCATCCCCATACAAACGTAATATTAAATGTGATATATCTGAATTACTGTAATAGTGAAAGCCTTGGGACTTTGCGTGAGCCCTTTCATTACGATTCGGGGGAAGGGGTAGCGAAGCACACTGGGTTACATCTAGTAATATATAATTATGTAAGTAAAATCTGAACAAACTTCAACCAAACAAACTTCTCGAATCGCCTGGTCGAGGTTAACGTTGATATGGAGTTAGACCGACTGTAACTTTCTTACCTGTGAGGATTACGGAGCATTTCAAAAGTTATGAGAAGCAGTACGTACCAGGTGGTTTGAGCATTGTGTGGTAGCGAACGAATGAATTGAATGATCCAATTTTTAAACATATATATAAAAAAATTACATTTTTAATAGAAGTTTTCTGTTAATTCTACATAACAAACCTCAAACTGATATAGAACATTTTAGTGTAACAATAGTAAGCAATAAGTTGAGGCCAATAAGCTTTACTGTAAAAATATCTGGTCTGTGTTAAAGACTTCTGTTAAAATAATTTTGATAAATATTCTACATGTCAGAAACTAAGTAACCAGAAGAAAACATGGACAAAAACCTTACGAAATTTTATGGATGAAGGTCTGCAAACAGTTGCAGGAAAAAAATATTCAATTTACACCACAAGTAGTAAAAGAAATTTCCCTGCTTAACTTAGAAAACACACAATATTAATTATTGGAGTTAATACTAAATTGTATTACTTTAATATATAGTTGTAAAGAAATAAAAGTAATCATATTGAAGTATACTGTCCATTTTAAGAGCTTACTATTCTTATATCAAGTAGTATTAATTTCTTCAAATAGTTACAATGAAAGTTCAATCTTCGGAATGAACTTATTACTACTGTAGTTATACTTGGCAGTGGATGCAAATTTTAAATATAATTTCATATAATAATATCCTACTTCTTGTATTCTTGTATCCTTTACTAATGACAAGCATTATATCACACATTATATTTTTTTGCGGTTATTGATGGCGGTTGATATTGGTTTGTCTTTTTCATACCTATACCATCACCGCTAATAATTCCCTGACCCATTTTATTTTAATTAGCAACTCTAGTAGGTACATAAATATATAATGTGATCCCCCATTCCACTCTATAATGCAATGTCAAATATATCTTTGAGTTTGTTTTGGGATTAGTAAGTAAATATTTATAATTAGCTTATATAAATTATTGCTTTGCAAGTTTTGTCAATAAGAGAATTACAAAGTGCAGTTTGAAATTAAACTCATTCCGAAAATGCTCGACAAAAAGAGTGAGGTGAAACCACAATCTCTTTACAATTTTTTGTTTTCAATGTAATGAGAGTTTAAGGCATAAATTAAGTAATTAAAATTATGTATATAAAATTGTTGTTGAGTATTTCGCCGACATTAGAAACTATATTTGGACAGTGCACTACTCTGTCAGTTTCTGGTTTACAAAGTCTGTAAACCTATTTCCAAATAACAATGGATTTTTAAATACTAAAGATTGTGAAGATCATGGTACAAAAGGCGTAGTATTATTTCGACAAAATTGTTATCTAAGATCTGTAATGAAAATAAAATTTTCTGCAAAATATTTTAATGGAGATTTGTTTTAAAATAATTTTTAAATACTTACTAGATAAAATATTTTTTTTAATAATTTGCATTAAGTTCTCTAACTATCTGTTATAAATTTCAAGTATTTATTTTTAATAATAAAAAAATAGCTATAATATTGAATTACATTAGATTAAACCTTACTTAAATTTTACTATGCATTAAAATCTTCTAAAAGGAATAAATGTCTACAGTCAACAATCCTTGTTCGATAGCTTTAAGTTCCTATTTTATAATCAAAAAGTCATCTGCACTATGTTTAAAGGAAGATGCTTCTTTTTTGCTAAGCTGCAGGATTATTGTATAATATTGTGGGACGACTTACATTTGTGTGATGAAGGCGTTATCAGTGGATAAGAAAATGTATTTGAAATAATAATAACCTAAATGAAAGAGAAGAAGTGTAAATGAAAAAATGTGCAATAATACGATGTGAGAAAATAAAAGTCTATCGTTTGTTTTAATGTAACGCCTTAAACAGGATACAAATTAAAACACTCATGTTTTACAGAAGATGATATCTTACGAAAATCAGGAATTTGGAAATTAATCGAAACTGCTTTATTATTATCTATAATATTAATAGGATAGGCGATTTCTTGTGACTGATGTTTTGTTCTACCGTTTTATCCCGATTTTGACCAAACGTATATTATTTATTTAGTCTTTTTAGCCGTTTTGCAGATTTGCAGATTTTTAAATTTTTCTTTTGTTTTGAGTAAATTGCATTAAAAGTTGCTACTAACACTAACATAAATTTATTAAATTTAATTATTTATTTTAAATTTATTTATTTATTTATTTATTTATTTATTTATTTATTTGTTAGCCTGTGTAACAAGAATGAAGTCTTACAACAACACAGGGGTGATGAAAATAATAACAAAATTGTTAATAAGAGTCTCAGAAGAAATTAATACATTAAATTAAAAAAATTAAAAGTAAAAAAATAAAAAATAAAAAATAACAATTAAAAATTAAAAATTTAAAAATTAAGAATTAAAAACTAAAAATTAAAAATCAAAAATTAAAAAGCAAAAGTTAAAGATTCAAAATTAAAAATAAAAACTAAAAATCAAAAATTAAAAATTAATAATTAAGAATTAAAAATAAAAAATATAATATTAAGTGCATTAATTAAAATTTATATCAGTAAGTTTAGTTAAATAAACAAAAACAGCATTGAAATTTTAAATAATAATAGTAAATATTTTAATAATACAAAAAATAGAGAAAAAGAAAAAGAAAAAACAATACATATATTACTTTTACGAGTATATATATCTTTAATGTTTACTGGTAGCATGTTAATATTGATATTAATCTATGATGCCTGATTTGAATTATATTTTTTGTTGTATTAAATCTACTGAATTTTAATCTGCTACGTGTGTTTTTATTAAATTTGTTAATATGTTTGTAATAAAAATGAGTTTGCTTCTTGTGCTGATTTGTGAATTGGCTATAATCGATTAGCATTCTTTTAGGGTCTTTATTTAATGATAAAATAAAATTTCTTAGAATTTGCGCTCGAATTTCGAGGGCTGGAATCTGCTAGTTAACTTAAATATACCCCACGCGCTGGCTCTGGAATGGCGTATGACTGATATTTAATTTAATTGGATTATCACTCATATGTTTAAAGTTGAAAATAAAAAGCCAAAAAAAAGTTCCAACTCCGACTCCGCCCACTGAAATTTTTAAGGTCCGACTGTAACTCAGACTCATACTCCAACTGTGACTCCGATTCCAAATGTGTGTAATTGATACGTTTACTGTTTGAAATATTTAATTTATTTTTATTAATTCTATTAATAGTAAACAAAATAATATAAGATTGGAAACTTAGAATAACAAATCCTTAAAAATAACTCTGCATTTGTCTTTAGCAATACGAGAGCCTCAATAATATATGGCCTCATTTATGCTCTCAAATCGGATTCGCTAATTCTAAGTGAAGAAGATAATACTTATACAGACATTTGTTTCAGTAGCAATGCCATGATAATCACAGGGAAATTTGGAATTGCATCTTTTTTTTAAATTTGAAGAACGGTCAAATCTCTCTGCAGCCCTCAATGCCTGGTAAAAGTCTACTTTAAATATAGCAAAGACAACTGGAGTTTCTGTGTCTCTGATACTTTCTACTTTATTTTTAGCGAAGCCACTTGGACTGCTTCTGCTCATCATAATTTTTTTTAGCATCGTCTTTATATAGCATTTTTTTTTTTTTAAATTTTTGTAAAAAAATAAAATTATATTAAATAATTGGCGTTCAAATTATTTTTTGTATGAAACTTAAATTGCACTTTGATTTTTAGTTTTCAATGTATTATTTTTTTAAATAAGAAATTAACTAAAACACCAGTCCTACAATGTATAATATGAATCATGTTATTTTATAATACACAAAAATAAATTTTAATTTTATATTGAATATTGTTCAAATTCAATTAAATTAACCACAAACTTTACAGCCAAAAAAAAAAAAAAAACAAACATTTATTTTCAATTTGATAAATAACCAAGTATAAGTTCTGTTTATGCAATTTAGACCCTTGCCCACACTAATAAATAAATTTCCGAAATAATTTAAAATATATATTATTTTTTTTCAATTGTAGTACTTGAATGAACTTATTTTCATACAAGAAATTATAATCTGCTTATTTATAGTGATGAATGAAATATTGCGTGGCCCATTTGGAAGAATTAGGAAATATTTTAAAATTCATTTGAATTTTTGATTCACGTGGGATAACGAAAAATTTTGGATTCCGGGTCGCAAGCTTTTGTAGTGACTCTGACTTCGGCTCCGGTACCAACACCATAACTTCGACTCTATAACTGCAACTAAGACTCCACAAGCACTAATAAAAAAGCGACAATTCCTTCTATTCCAAAAGCATCTTTCTTAAAAATGTTAATTTTCTTTTAAAAAAAAAAAAAAAATCAGTTATTGGCTTTACCGTAATGCGGTTGGCAACAAATTGGGTCAGGTTTTTGCATTAAGCTGTTAGCAGCTTTTGCAGTGTAGTCATTTCTATAAACCTCCAGACTTAACAAATGAGTTTCTAATGACCTTTGTTGCGGAGCTTTTGTGAGTATATTTCTTCTGGCACAAGTAAAATTTTTCTGTTTATTTCAAGATTCAAATTGTAGAATTAATGTTATTTGACGACGTGTAGGCGAACCAAAAAATATTTTGACTTTTAAGGACCTAGAATATTGTTTTGTTATAAATTTACTTATTGAAGCTAATTTTCCTTCGAAAATTAGTAGTAGAGCCTTTACTGGGCTCTCATCTAATAAGTATATTCTGATTCTCCTGGTACTTCATGGTTTGATTTAGCTTCGTTCTTTTAATTGTAAAATAAGAGGAAACTAAAAATTTAGGTTGATGAAGCTATAACTACCTCTTCTTGATCACATTTTTTGTTTCGCGGTGGCAGCTGTGGCATATGTTTCTCACTATCGAATCTTTTTTCCCACTCAAGAAGCGATTTTTCACTGTGGGCAATGGTTTCAGCCTTCAGTCTAATCCGAGATTTCGAGTTTTCTGCCCGATAATTTTCGAAGTATGTTTTATGTGTATTTTTATAATTTTCTCCAATTACTATAATATAACCGCCCAAAATACAAAGTTAAATTTTTCCCCACTTGATAATAGCTATAAAAATTGCTAAATGTTATACTATGGAGACATTGCTTGTAATAATTAGTTATTTGCATAATTTCTCAAAGATTTCTAGTTATTATAATCAGGCACTCTAATACCGTTTTGGAAAGCTTAAAGCCTCAGCTTTAAGAATATATAATGGTTTCTTATAAAAAACTGCGTTAATTATAAGGAAATCCAATTTTGGTTAAAAAGTAATTTATCTCCCAAAATAGGGACCTCTTAGAGCTGAGCTGAAACGCCTATCTTTGGTGAAGATTTTTATACCCTATACCACTATGTGGTTTGGGTATAATGACTTTGTGCTGCTATTTGTAACAACCAAAAATATTTGACCTAAACCCATCTTTAATTATACCGATCGAATCAGAATCACTTTCTGAGTTGATTTAACAATGTCCGTCCGTCCGTCCGTCCGTCCGTCCGTCCGTCCGTCTGTGTGTCCATGTAAAGCTTGTAATCAAACTGCAGGTCGCAAATATGAATATATTTTGATGAAAATTGGTATATAAGCTTTTATCGGCCATGGGATGAACGCTATTGAAATTGGTGAGAATCGGTCCATGTTCAGACCTAGCCCCCATACAAATTACCCATATGAAATCGACATAAATTTCCATAAGATCCAAATTGTCATATAGATCTTACTCAAATTGGGTTTGTATGCGTTCATTACATCCACTAATGAGTAGTCCAAAAATGATCCCTTTGACCCCATATAGAGGTGCTTCCCGATCTTCACTTAAGTCTATTAAAAAACAACAAGTAGGAAAATTATAGTCGGTCTAGACCGACTATACGATACCCTATACCATGCGTTTAGAAACCCTATCTCTTAGGCCCAACTAACTGGACATTGAAAATAAGCAAAAACCAAATTTGAGTGGGATTTTTATTAATTTTTTTGGCTGCAGATGTGAAAAAGTTCATATCGGATGCTATATCTATAAAGGGACTAGGTCCAAAAATGGACCGATCCTGATCATGTTTGGTAAAGTCTCTTGTATTTTGCAAAAATATGTACAAACAAAATTTGAGAAGAATCAGTGCAATATTTTTGTTTTTTAATAGATTTAAGTGAAGATCGGGAAGCATCTCTATATGGGGTCAAAGGGATCATTTTTGGACTACTCATTAGTGGATGTAATGAACACATACAAACCCAATTTGAGTAAGATCTATATGACAATTTGCATCTTATGGCAATTTATGTCGATTTCATATGGGTAATTTGTATGGGGGCTAGGTCTGAACATGGACCGATTCTCACCAATTTCAATAGCGTTCATCCCATGGCCGATAAAAGCTTATGTACCAAATTTCATCAAAATATATTCATATTTGCGACCTGCAGTTTGATTACAAGCTTTACATGGACACACAGACGGACGGACGGACGGACGGACGGACATTGTTAAATCAACTCAGAAAGTGATTCTGATTCGATCGGTATAATTAAAGATGGGTCTAGGTCAAATATTTTTGGTTGTTACAAACAGCAGCACAAAGTCATTATACCCAAACCACATAGTGGTATAGGGTATAAAAATATTGCACTGAATTTTCTCAAATTTTGTTTGTATATATTTTTGCAAAATACAAGAGACATTACCAAACATGATCAGGATCGGTCCATTTTTGGACCTAGTCCCTTTATAGATATAGCATCCGATATGAACTTTTTCATATCTGCAGCCAAAAAAAATTAATAAAAATCCCACTCAAATTTGGTTTTTGCTTATTCTCAATGTCCAGTTAGTTGGGCCTAAGAGATAGGGTTTCTAAACACATGGTATAGGGTATCATATAGTCGGTCTAGACCGACTATAATTTTCTTACTTGTTTTATATTAAACTAAAACATTTGTGGTGGTTAGAGCAAAAAAAATAAATTTTTTTTTGAAGCACCATAATGCTTATCTATAAAATTAATATGCAAGCCAATTTTTTGTGACCTCTTCTACACTTTTAGTTATTGACTAATTTTGACAAAAGATATATCATTTTAAAGGTATTTTTTTTTGCAGTTGTCCACCATATTTGCAGATGTGCACCAGCTGGTATATTTCTTTTGGGTAAAATTAATTTAAAGTTGATACTAATACACACATAAAACATATATTTCAGATTCCAATAAAAAACTATACAATGCTGTGTGCGTGTTTATTAAATTTGTGTTGAATTGCGATTTGCCTGAAATTAATTAGAATAACTTTATTCTCCTATAAAATACATTATACATTTATATATTTATCTTCTATATGTTCAACAAACATCTGTAATGAAATCTAAAGAACCTTATTTAAAAATTTACTATTTAATGAAATTTTTTAATATTCAAAAAGTTTTTATGTATATATACAGATCAAAAACATTGACATAAAAAACTTGAATGAAAAAATAAAGTTTCCCAGGATTTGCACTCGCATTTCGAGAGCTGCGCTCTGCTAGTACTAATACTAAGCAAACCAGCATGGTTTTGTACTAAAATTAACAACGAGATACAGTTATAATTTAAAAAAGTTAATAATACTATTAAATTATATATCTGTGGTCACAAGCATTAACCGGTTAAAGCAAAAATGATGCTTTCGCGAAAAAATAACTATTTACATAAATGCAATGGGGCTTCATTACGACTTAGGTCAGTATGTTTTCGTTAATAACTTTTTAATAAATAGTGTTAGAGAAATGGGGATTCCACGTATATATTAAGCGTTTTAAGTAGAATGTGATAGCGTACTTAACTCAAATCGTTCTTAAGTCGACTTGGGCGGTTATCGTTTGTGACCACAGATATAATAATGCTGTTAATAAATAAGTAAAAGTATTACATTTGGTTTAGATCAGCTACATCGTAGCCTATATCATGGTCATGTCATGGATATGTAGGGTCATGGATCCAGCTTTGCTGAGGTAATAACAGGATATCAAAAGTAAGCATAAATTAAATTTTAATACTGCTGTAAATAATATGTGAAGTGCAGATAAGAAAAAGTTCATATTTGATGTCGTTTTATACGAGGATTAGGTCAAATGATGTATGTAAACCAAATCCTTAAAAAATATTGGCAATGTTATTGTATTGGGTAGATTTAAGTGAACATCGGCAATCAGCTCTATATGGCGTCTATTACTTAAAATGTTACTAGAGGATTAAATTGGGAATAGACACACATATACCAATTTTTATCGAAACATATATTGTATCATTTTTTATTTTTTTGTTTATTTATAGTCTGTGGAATTACAAATGCCCTTACAGACTAAAATATTTAGTGTATAAAATACATATAACAAAAAAAATATTGACGATTTATTTATTTAGGAATAGAATAATTTTACGTTTCAGAGATTCTTTATTTTTGGAAAAATCTATGATGTCGTAAATTCCATTAAATTGCTCACACAACCGGCGAAATGGGTCATTATTACCACAGTTAAATCGAAAATAATTAATATTTAGGTCTTAAAGTTTCTTGTAGGTCTCGATGGTATCTCAATTTGAATTCATCTTAACAAGTTATTAGAACAATGGAATAAACTGAGTAGAAAGGAAATACTAAGCATTGTTCTTCGACTTTTTAGTGTCGGTAACTTGATTAGAGCAAGTCTGGATTCATAATAATGTAAGGCACGGGAGTTCCAACCATGTCCACGTAGACAGAATAAACGAAATAGCTTCTGGACAGATTCGACGATATTTATAATAATAATGTAACACGGATCCCATACTATAGAGCCATATTACAGGATGTGACGAGCCGGGGATGTATATAGCTGTTTGGTGACATATAGATCAAAAAATTCTTTGCTCCATCGCTTCATAAATAAGCTTTGTTTATTGCTCTTATGATAATTTTGGTCAGGTAAAAGAGAATTATTTTTATCGGAGCCAGATCATACCATGCACCAGTATTGACCAATGCTAATTTTCTTTGCGATAAAATTTACTCTGTAGGTATGAAATCAATTTTTTGCCCGCCAGAAACTCCCGAATATTGTTCCATATTTCTGTGAAGCTCAATATGTCAAAAAGACCGGAGTGATGCGTTTTTTAAATGGGGTCAAAAAGTGATTATGAAGAGTTGACGCATATGCGTCATTGATACAAATATGGATCTCAAACGCACTTATCTGCTCTTATAATATAAATCGTTACATTTAACTTGAATTTGTGTCAGTGTGTCATCTCTGAGGTACTCTTGGAATCTTGCAAGTATAAAACTGCTTACTTCTCTGAATGTTTAACTTACTATTTATTATGTTTGAATTAACCAGCCACACTGACTTTTAACTTATATTATTTGATTATCTGAATAACATGTTATGAAACGTTTCTCTTTTATTTTTTATGTAGAAAGTAAATTAAGATATTTTCTGAGGTATTCTTGTGAACACTTAAAAGAGTTTGCAACATTTCGGTGGCTTCTGCACCAGTTAGAAATTGGAACACCCTATAGCTAGGAATGAGTGACAACCAACTACATTCCCCAATTTGTTTATTATCAGTTTAGAATTTGTTTATTATCAGTATTGAAATTTTAACGGAAAACTTTTAGATTTGTTCGAAAATTATTTAGAAAAAAAAATCGCCAAATTAATCGATTGATAAATTACATAACATATATTTTTCTGTGCAAAGAAAGCGTTCAGCTTGGTGATCTGGTCAAGCTTAGAACTACAATATTTTTACACAACATTACAACAACTCGTAAGCCTAATCATCTGCATAATCGAATCACTTTCAGCCGACACAGACATCATACGTTATTATCAAATTGGCAATTTTTTTCTTTTTTTGTTTCTTTTTTATACATCAAGACTCATGTTTTGCTGTAGATGTTACCAACATAAAATAAACTAAATAAACTAAACTACAGAAAATTTTTTTTTCTTGCTTCTAGTTATCAGTCGTTATCATTAGTGTATTTTGTTCTAAATATTTATAACAAGTAAGAAAATTGTAGTCGGTCTAGACCGACCTTATCTCTCAGGCCCAACTAACTGGATATAGAAAATAAGCATAAACCAAATTTGAGTGGGATTTTTATTAATTTTTTCGGCTGCAGATATGAAAAAGTTAATATAAACCCAAAACCCAATTTGACTAAGATTTGCATGATAATTTGGATCTTATGGCAATATATGTTGATTTCATAGGGTCACTTGTATGGGGGCTAGGTCTGAACATGGACCGATTCTCACCAATTTCAATAGCGTTCATCCCATGGTTGATAAAAGATCAAATACCCAATTTCGTCAAAATATATTCATATTTCCGACCTGCACTTTGATTACAAGCTTCACATTGACACACAGACGGACGGACGACATCGTTAAATCGAATTAGATAGTGATTCTGATTCGATCGGTATAATTAAAGATGGGTGTAGGTCAAATATTTTTGGTTGTTACAAACAGCTGCACAAAGTCATTATACCCAAACCACATAGTGGTATAGGGTATAAAAATAATTGTGCACCTTAGTTTGTTTTTGTGTTGCAACTTATATTTTGTTGGTCTCTTTAGTTACGGGATTTGGAACGTATGTGTTATGCAAATAGAGATTAATATATTACGTATTCGCAATATCGTGACTATTGTAAATGTAATATTCATATATGCAATATCGGTACCTAAACTAATCGTATTTTGAAATCCCTGCTGTATACAGCAGACATCAGTACAAACTGAAATTTCATTAAATTGTGTAAGGCACAGCACAAGAAAATTCACAAATTCTTAAAAGAGACAAAGTATACAAATAACAAAACAAAAAAAATCAAAATGTATTATTTCATATATTTCATACTGATGACAACTAGAAAATAAAACAACAGCCTAAAACAATGTCCAACTTATTTTTTATTTTTTGTTTTTGTATAAAACAGCAGCGAAATATTTTCAACATTTGTTTTGTTGTCACTTGTGTGTAATAAGGATCTTAAACATGTTTGCACTTCCTAGCATAAATTGTTTTTATTTTCAAATATTCTTTAAATGATTATTTGTAAAAAATGAAAGTATTATTTGGGGTGTAAATGTGTTTTCATTTCAGTCTTTGCTATTTTTCAAAATAAATATTTTGCCTCGTTGAATCATTTTGATGCTGTAAGCTTAGGCGTAAAGTATTATTGAAATTGTGTCTGTACAGAAGAAAGAATTTAATTTAAAATAAAACTATTTCTTAGAAAAGTGTATTTTAGCGGTCAATCTTAATTAAGGAGGCGTTAAAGGTCATACATTTTTCAACAAAATGGAAATACTGTAGAGGAAAGTCTATCAGTACCTTTGAGACGGGAACCAATTCGTAATGTCTATTTTCAATAAAACTATTTTCAAACCAGCTCTCCTGATAGTAACTTAAGGTTACATTTTTATATCCTATACCACTATGTGGTTTGGGTATAATGACTTTGTGCTGCTGTTTGTAGCAACCAAAAATATTTGACCTAGAATTAGAATCACTTTTGATCGATTCGATTTAACTATGTCCGTCCGTCTCTGTGTCCATGTAAACATTGCAATCAAACTGCAGGTCGCAAATATGAATATATTTTGATGAAATTTGGTATATAAGCTTTCGTCAGCCATGGAATGAATGCTAAGACCTAGCTCCCATACAAATGACCCATACAAATGACCCATACAAATGACCCCTATAAATTGTCATAAGATCCAAATTATCGTATAGATCTTAGTCAAATTGGGTTTGTATGTGTTTATTACATCCGTTAATGAATAGTACAAAAACGGTCGCTATGGGACAACTCTTGGTCATAGGCCCCATATAGAGCTGCTTCCCGATCTTCACTTAAATCTATCAAAAAACAAAAATATTCCACTGATTCATCTCAAATTTCGTTTGTATATATTTTCGCAAAATACAAGAGACTTTACCAACCAAGGTCAGGATCGGTCCATTTTTGGACCTAGTTCCCATATAGACATAGCATCAGGTATGAACTTTTTCATATCTGCAGCCAAAAAAATTTATAAAAATGCCACTCAAATTTGGTTTATACTTATTTTTATATCCAATTAGTTGGGCCTCTAAACGCACGGTATAGGGTATCGTATAGCCGGTCTAGACCGACTAGAATTTTCACACTTGTTTTATATTTATTTAAATTATCATCGTTGACAGTTAAAAATATATAAATATATTTGTGTATAACTTGTTTGAGATATAACTAAATAGTATTGCGGCGAATACAAACTTATTATAATATAAGTAAACGGGTGATTATAAGTTCACCGTTTTAAGGGAAAATTCTAGAAAAAACCATTTGAAGAAAAAATCAATTGAACATAGATTTACTTACCAATCAGTTTATTACGCATTTTAAAAGGAATTAAATCTGCAGAGATAATGCACATTTTTCACCCATTAACTTACAACATGTATCGTCCTAACAGTTTATGAATAAAGCACTTTAGCAGATCAAAAGATTACCTAGCCCTTGGTAAAATAGAATTACTCTAATGGTTCATAGTTAAAAAGCCCAACTAAAATTTAAGGATGTTAATGTAATGCTGATTTAAAAATATAATTACTTTGTTTACTATTTTGTAATATATAATTATATATCACATACATTATAAAAACATAAAGCTATATAACAAAATGTACGTTTATACAAATATACAAATTAAAATTCATGTTAATCGTAATTTTCGCAAATGACATCAATATCAATTTATATTTAGATTTAACATAAAATCCATTCAATAGCCTCAAAATGTCCTTGTAGTTGAACTTTGTTATAGACTATATTTGAATATTGACATTTGCGTTTCTAAAAATACATATTCTAGTTATTTTAACGATATATTTGTTCATCAATATACTCGTATAAACAAAATAATTAGATAATGGTTTTAAATTTGAAAAACCGCTATTAACAGAATACAAATTGCTGGTGCCTTGAAAAATCTTTTTTTTTTGCCGAATAATATCAACTATACTTTTCAATGGTCCATACCATGCCTAAAATTATTGAATTTAGTTGGAAAAAAAAACTCATATTATAACCCACAAGATTCAAATGATTTATTTTTCACCAAACAAGGGTTTTTCCTTCATTTATTTGGCAAGAACATTAATTTTTGTTCTTGATACCTATTAAATTTTCTTAAGTAGCACACTTTTTATACCCTATACCACTATGTGGTTTGGGTATAATGACTTTGTGCTGCTGTTTGTAACAACCAAAAATATTTGACCTAGACCCATCTTTAATTATACCGATCGAATCAGAATCATTTTTTGAGTTGATTTAACAAAGTCCGTCCGTCCGTCCGTCCGTCCGTCCGTCCGTCTGTGTGTCCATGTAAAGCTTGTAATCAAACTGCAGGTCGCAAATATGAATGTATTTTGATGAAATTTGGTACATAAGCTTTTATCTGCCATGGGATGAACGCTATTGAAATTGGTTAGAATCGGTGCATGTTCAGACCTAGCCCCCATACAAATTACCCCTATGAAATCGACATAAATTGCCATAAGCTCCAAATTGTCATATAGATCTTACTCAAATTGGGTTTATATGCGTTCATTACATCCATTAATGAGTAGTCCAAAAATGATCCCCTTGGCCCCATATAGGGCTGCTTCCCGATCTTCACTTAAATCTATTAAAAAACAAGTAAGAGTGTTAAATTCGGCTATGCCGAATCTTTGATACCCTCCACCTGGGTTTTACGTTTACATTAATATCTGGACTTCTTGCACTATTTGTAACAAATGTATATAAAATATTTGAATATGTAAACACTTTGATAAACCTATTACTGAATTATTACAACAAATGCTCTGAATTTTCAGCATTTTATAGAGGTGTCTACATATTTTAGGTCATAAATTGGCACAATGACACCCGATTTATCCCATTTTAAATACTAACCTGATCCAGATAATTACAAACAATATTAAGTTTAACCAGGTAAATGGTTTATTTTGTAATTTTCTTTTTAATTTAAATTTTTTATTATAAAGGTGCATTTTATTTTTTACAATCCTTTTCACATTTGTGAGTCCGCATAGATCAACTTTCAACTCTTACTTATTTTTATTGTATTAAATCTATCTTTGTGTCTTTAAATTAATTAAGATAATTAAGATGAAAATATTTAACAAACTGTTTTTTTTAGTTAATATCTGATCAAATTTCATTACCTTTATACTGAAAAATTATATACTTATTAATAAATTCTTTGGTTTTTAAATCGAAAAATTAATATAAAACATATGTTTCGATTTATATTTTTTAAATTTTAATTAAAATTATTTTGGATTTCTTCTGAAATTTTTATTAACATCAAATTGAGTTTATTTTAAACTTAAATTAAATATTTTTAATTTTAGAGGGATTGTTTTTTATTTAAAATATAACAGAAATTACATTATCAAAAGATTATATAGAATAATTGGTTTATGGAATCTAACATTTCTGTGATGTCTTCATCTTCAAGTTCTTCTTGGCTCTGATATTTTTCTGACGATCGACTCTTATCAACGATATCGCTCGGTATATTGTAAGTGTGACAGCACCGATTTTTCAATTTCAATCCTTCTTTTATACGTATTACAGAACATAACAACTCGGATTTTATTCTGTTCGAAGTTTGCTTTTAACTAAAGCCATTAAACTAAACAAACGTTCAACTTTGGCTTTTGAGAAAGACAAAACTAATATAGACAATACAAATATTGATAACTCCTTAAATGGAATTTCGCCAATAGAATTTTTCAATCCATAAAGAGGTTGTATTCAGTGTTGTATCCCAGTTTTGTTCTGTGATATAACTCCATTGGATTTGAATTTTTCCTGTTTCAGATGATATAAATTTAAACTCTTCTAATATATTGGTTATCTGTTCTTTTACCCGATTTAATGTGTTTTGTATTGAAAATTTTGCATTTTTTTAATACAATAATATTTTTTGGCAATCGACTTTCTAATTCATTAAAAACTGTTGTTGGTGTTTACATTCTTCTATTTCAAAATGTTTTGTTATATTTGTTGAAAGAAACGAGCAGAGTGGTAAAAGGAGTAGTACACACAATTACTGTACTACACTTTGAGAAATAAAAACATATCAATACCATTAAAATTATATATTCAAAAATAATGAAAAAAAAATATCAAAAAAAAGATGCTAAAAGCAGCTTTTTATTAATAAAATATTCTAAGTTAGCATCTAGCATCTTTTGATAAATTTTGGATGCTAAACGACAAAAAAAGTTGCTAAATCTAGCAACTAAAAAGCAAAAACGGCAACACTGAAAACCAAGAACAAATATTCTGTTTGATTTGTAACATCTCATTTGCAAGCCATTTTAATTAAGCTGCGTTCACACTTGTGTTTTCTTGTGTTTTTCTTATTGTTTTAGCACGTGCAGTTTGTACACATAGAGTGAACCCTTTCAAAAATTGTTTATGTACAACACATTTGGCAAGACATATGTAAATTTTTCAATTAGAGCAGGTTCTATTTTGGCATGACAACCATATGAAAATACAATACTGCTTGTGGCGAAAGAAAAACAGAGTAAATTATAAAGATAAATATTGAAAGAAAAATAAATTGTTTAATATTAATTAACAATTAAAAAATATGTAAAATATATTTCTTTATTTTTAACAATAACTTTTTGTAAATTCACAAATTAAATCAGCTATTGTTTACATTTAGAGGTTATGTCATACGGAAATACATATGTACGTTTGATCGCAAAAATTATGAATTGTATGTAAAACACCAATTTTGACACACACGCCGAATTACGTATGGATCGTAAAACTGAATTTAGATATGGAAAATACACATAGTGTAAACACACCTTTAGTTGTGTAAATTTTAAATGCACATCTAACCATATCAAAAAGATGAATTATACAGAATTGCAAAAATATTTTTTTTATATTATTCTTATGTAATTCTCATGATATTTTTATCTTATTTTTTATATTTTTTTCTTTGTTTTTATGTTATTTTTACATAATTGAAATTGAAAATGTACAAATTAAAAATAAATTTAAAAAAAAAGTAGTGTAGAGAAAAAAGGGAATTTTTTTCATAAGCGTTGAGATTTCTGAAAAAATCTCCTGGCATCACTAGTACCTATTAAAAAACAATGTAAAAATTCACAAGACAACGCGACATAGACTTGCTTTGTTCAAAAGCTTCCATAAGACTGAATGAAATTGTTGCTTACTTTACTCTTTGGTGAGTATTTTCATTTTTGTTCGGCTGTATACATATAAGAAGCCAATTAGAGTTCGGTTTACTCGTGCTGCTATGCATATGTTTGTGTGTTAACAAAAATATACGATATCCCAGTCATCATTTCGAAGATTGTTTTAACAAAAATTACCTTACTGTGTCTTCTTCGAGCACTTTTGATGATTAAAAACTGCTTAATCACATGCGCTATTAGAAAAAGGCTAGGTAATGATTTTTGCTTTCTCTTAAAAAGTGATTTATAGAAAAATTACATTAAATAAGACTCAAAAATGAGTCGAAACTGATTAGAAAAGCGGATAAAAAGGACTCTCAAGAAGATTCGCGGGAAAGGTAATATTTAATCCCAACAAAAGAATATTTTGTGATCAGCAAAAGGGCGCATTTATAACTGTTTTAATAGCACATATGAGTCAAAAAGACTCTACATGATCATTTATTGCATAAAATGCTTACTGGGATTTTATTCACTATCTGTAGAAACAGGTTTTTTAAGTAAAACAAATCTGCATACAATTTCAATTCTATTTCGTTCACAATGATACGATCACTTTGTTTACTAGCTACTAGTAAAATAAGAAAATAGTATTATAATACAGCGTAATGATGAATTGTACTTCTCAATTAGTTTATTTTTAATGTGCCATAAGAAGTTCGGTTTGTGCTAAGAAAAGCATGAATATATGTTTCCCAGGGCGAAGCTTCATCATTGCACTATGATTGAGTTGAGCTCCGCGACTATTCATAATGTGAATAGCTCGTGTCAAAAATTTTTGGTAGTTGGGAATGGCGTTTGTGTTAAGAAAAGCATAAATGCATGTTTCCCAGGGCAAGGCTCGATCATTGCACATTGATTGAGCTGAGCTCCGCGGTTATTTTTAATGTAGATAACTGTTGAAACAAAATTTTGGGAATGGCGTTTGCCTCCGTCCCGACATTAAATAACAAATTTTCAAAATTTATTGTAATTAACATCTGACAAAAAATAGTATTTTTCTAAACACCAATTTTTTTACAGGGTAAATAAATATTTTATGTCTTACCTACCTACTACTTTGTAAAGCAAGTATGCATGGTTTAAAAATATACTAAAAATACAACTCTTAAAACCATACTATTTTTTCAACTCTAAAAATTTCAGAATTTTGTAAAAATAAAATAAAATACCGATTTATTTTAATATGCGCTAATTATGGATATACAGAATATATGAATATTATTTATAGTATTTTGATATTGGCAACAGTAGTATGTATCAATTTGTAACATTTTGTGATGTTATAAAAATCGCAGAATATTGATATTGATTTTATATAGTTTCTTTTATTAATTAATTAACTTAAATATTACACCCAAAAATATTGATATTGATGAATTTTTATATTATTAACACAACGACCACAAAAACAACATGCACAGCTATGACAAAATACAAAATTTAGGAAAACAATATAGGAAAACGTCATATTTTTTTTACCTTTTCAGTGATTTCTCGGCACCTATGAAACCTATTGTCATGATTTAAAAACAGGAACTTTCTCAAGATGTTAGTGAATCATTCTCACTAAAAACAAGCGCCCTATCTGCCCTATTGAGGGCGTTATCACAAGAACACATATTCAAATCATATTTTCTCATGACTTTTTAATTCTTCGCTCAATTCTCGGGATCAGATTAACCGATTTGGACGATTTTAAATAGCAAACTTCTCAGGATGTTAGTGAATCATTTTTTATACCAAGGAGCACCCTAGCTGTCCGATTGAAGCCGTCATCGTGATTTCCACAGACGGACAGACGGACAGACGGACAGCCGGACAGACGGACAGACGGACAGACGGACATCGCTATATCAACTTCGCTTGTTATAAGGATCACAAATATATATATTTTATGGGGTCCAGAATTTTTTTTCTAATTATTACAAACGGAATGACAAACTTATATATACCCTCTGCACACTGGAGTGGAGGGTATAACAAAAATATTGCACTGATTCTTCTCAGATTTGGTTTGTATATATTTTTGCAAAATACAAGAGACTTTTCCAAACATGATCAGGATCGGTCCATTTTTGGACCAAGTCCCCATATAGATATAGCATCCGATATGAACTTTGTCATATCTGCAGCCAAAAAAATTAATAAAAATCCCACTCAAATTTGGTTTTTGCTTATTTTCTATGTCCAGTTAGTTGGGCCTAAGAGATAGGGTTTCTAAACGCATGGTATAGGGTATCGTATAGTCGGTCTAGACCGACTATAATTTTCTTACTTGTTGTTCTTACACTCAAACAACCTCTTTTGGGAAGCAAGCATTTTTTTGGAAATGAGAAACCCTTAACGCAAACCCGGTATTTTGAAGTATCTTTTGGCATCCAACAAAACTTTTATAAAATTATCTACCTCAACATAGTCATCTTCATCAAAATCATTCTATGAAGGAGAAAAAGTGACAGTGAAAAGATTTTTTTTTATGTATTGCGAAAATAAAATAAATTCTATGAGATAAGTGGCTACAAAGTGAACCGACATCGGTCCAAAGTGCCATATATAACGTACTGAAAAGTTTCGAAGACAACGTACCTATAATTCTATAAAAAAAAATAAAAATAAAACAAAAATTTTGTATGCATTAAAATCTTGATTTCCGAAAGTATACATCGGTAGATCGACTCAGAGAACGATAAAATAATTTTTTTGGTTACAAAACTCAGTACAATCTCATTATAAACTGACCTCAGAACGATGTGGGATGTGCTTCACTTCTTTGGTTTTGGGTAAAAACTCTTCCAGTAGGGTTTATCATAACTGACTTATAAGCCTCTGCGTAATGCCATCATACTGCAGGGAAGAGTAAGAAGCCCTATATTGTTTTCTTAGATAATGGTGACTCACTCTTTGGTAGTGACACCATTTTTACGCCAATGAACAACATTTCCTTCTCAACTACTATTTTTAACTCCAATTGTATTTCGTCAACCCGTTTTTTAAGTCAAATTTATAAGAAAATATTAACAGAATATAATGTTTAAAATGTTGATATGCTACATATTTTTTATTAAAATTCCTTTGCTAAAAAAATTGTTGCCCTCCAAATAGCTACCAAGATACAGAATCCCGATGCACATGATATATATTGCGATTTTTTTTTTTTTTTTTTGTTTGTAGAAATCTTTAAGAACTACTACTCAAACTTTATAAAGTTATAAAGTTATATTCATTTCTTCATTTATGTTTATGCTGCAATCGTGTTGTATGTAAAAAAAAAATATATGGAAATATATTGCTATTAAGAAAGTACATATGTCAAAGGAACTTTACAGTTGAGTAAATGCAAATTTGGTAATAAACAAATATCCCAGTAAAAAAAACTATTGAGGTTAAATGGAAGTAGATTAGAGTTGCTGGCATCAATTTCCTCACAAAAAACATATACGGCAAAACATATGTTACACAGGACGTGTAAATGTTTCCTCGACTTGCATGTACAACGTCAATGTTATAATTCCATGAAACTTTCTATACAAAGTTCTTTCACAAATCCATTCTGGAGGGAGAAAAACTTATCGAAATGAATAAAAGTATTGCTCTTATACTATGATCAATTTCATTTTTAAATTCTTTATTTTAACTCATACTCTATGTCTGTCCGTCTGTCTGTCGTAGGGCAACCCCATTCCCCCTTATCCTATTGATCTGAAACTTGGCCGATAGTCTTCCTGTGACCACAGATTAACTTTGGGGTGGTCACACAGTCACGCATTCTCACGCACAGTCACGGAGATATTTAAAAAGGATTTCCCTTCCACCAATCAATCTGACACTTGGTCGTTATACTTGCTGTAAAGAAAGATTAACTTGGACATAGTCACGCACAGTCACTCATAGTCACCCATAGTCACGAAGTAATTTAAAACCCATTTCCTCTTACCCGATCGATCTGAAACACTTGCTGTGAAAAAAGAATAACAGTCAAATTTAGTCACGCACAGTCACGAAGAGATTTAAAACAGATTTCCCTTCATTCAATCAATATGAAACTATGTATATGGAATTGTTTTGACCCAAAATTTATTTAGTAAAGTAACAGACAATCACGGAGTGATTTATACCCCATTTCCCCTCATTCAATCAATCTGGAACTGGGACTATAGACGTTTTGTGACCGCAGATAAATTTTAAAATAGTCACGCAAAGTCACGCACGGTTACAGAGAGATTCAAAACTCATATGTGTAAGGAAAGGCAGAGTTTTAATAAACACTGGGTTTGATTATTCATAAGAAAATACGAAACTAAATTATGAAAAATCAAATAATGGTACGCAAAGCGGAATTTCTAAAAATGGTGCAACTGTAGTTATTATTTTTTTTTGAAAAAAAATTGCATTATTCCGTCTTAAAAATATATATCAACAGACAGTCGGGTAAAGCCTTTCAATTTAAGAAATAATGTGAATATTTTACAAAAGAAAACAATTTGTAATTTGTTTCCTATCAGCAACAAGTGGTCAGTACGTCTCCAGTATTTTCTTATACAATTTTCTTTGAATGCTTTATATTTATGAGATTGGCATAGTTTTGTATTTTGGAAGAAGCCCCAGTAAACAGAGTTCCATGTTCTCTTAATGAGCCCATACCAAAATGTTATCATATCAAATAAACAAAAATTTCTTAAACAAAATTCCTCAGATTGCTCATCAACTAGAAAGAGTTCACTTAAAAACCTCACGATAATGCTCATTTCACTTGAAAAAAGAACTGATATTAGAAACTAGTACATTAAATTTAAATAAATTTATTGGCTATAGATAAAATAATGATAAATTCCCAGATTTGGAATTATTTTTCGGCAATATTTCTTTAAGCTCCTTGACATAGTCCACACTTTCTCTTTATTTTCCGCAATGTATTTACCACCACAGCTCTATTTTTGATACCTCTTGATTTTGAGCTGGGATGCAAGAAGAAACAAATCTATTTAATAAAAACAAAATATTGTTTCCTTAATATGCTTTTATGGAAATGACAAGTATTACTTCTTACCAATCTACCAACACAACATAGGTTTTCAATGCTGCAATGAATGCATTTAGTTGAATTCTTGAAGTCTTTAAAAGATATATTTGAAAAATGCTATGTTGAAATTTGTAGCAAATGAGAGTATATTCACCTCGAGATTCTGCATTACAAAGATTACAAATTTTCGCACATAACATTTCTATAGCTACGATAGGTTATCTAGGTCTTACTTTGCATATGTAGGCAACGAAAGTATCATAGGAACACAAAAGAAAATTTTTTTAGTACTTAATATTGTTTAATACTGCATCTAACAAAACAATAATTTTAACTTGTTTGACAACTTCCCTTGCAAATAGCAACTCATCGCATTAGCTGCTTTTGGGATAACGACTTCTATAGGATTAAATAGGAAAGAATTTTTGGTGTTTAACTTAGTTTTCAAAAAATATTTTTTAAGGGTAGTTGAAACAAAACGTTGAAATTGTTGACCTGTTTTAAAAATTCACTAATAGATAGTGTTTGATATTCATGACATTTATATCATTATTTTGAAAACGCAGAGGCCTTACATACAGCCTTTGAAAAAATACTGGGAAATCTTAATGTTGAAATTTTTTAAATCATGCTGTAGGATGTCATAGAGTCATCCGAGACGTAATATTACTTTATCGGTAAGCTTGGAATAACGTTATATATTGAAATGATTAAAAAAAAATTAAATTGAGAAATTGGGTTCAGAAAATATGCGAAAGGTTGCACCATCTATTAAAAACTTTGAAATTGAGTTTAGGGGTTAATTTTATGATCCAAATACTGACTGGGATCTTACTGTATACCGATGGTTCGATAAAGGAAGCGGGTATAGGCTCAGGGGGTCTACTCTGAAGAACGAACTTCACATTCATATATCAAGGAGGGTCCGTTACAAATGTAGCGTTTTTTAGGCCGAGATTTATTGCAATTCCCATAGCAACAAAAATAATTCTGGACCGGGATATGGATCCAATGACCATTAATTTTCTTGGACAGTCTTGCTGCTTTCAAGGCTTTGAAATCGGGGACCGTTAGATAGAAATGTGTGAGATAATATGCACGTTCCTGGACAAAATCTGACAACACACCGCAAAGTGGATAAAGGTCCCAAGTCATAGTGGGGTCAAGGGAAACAAGCACGGAAGGGCTCACAATCTTCGAACGGAACGATGTACACTGATATTAAAATCTCTCTGTCCGAGGCAGCTGATCTTGAATAAGGACAAGGTGGACACAACAGTTCTTTTGCAGAATATCCCAGATCCTATTTCCCCTGCCAAATCCAAGAATAATAAAAATAGACCTTGGTTTTGGTAAATGGACAATTATCCTACTTATAGGTGTAGTCACTGGATACTGTATAATAGGGCAGATAACCCAACGCATAGGTGAAACGAGAGCTGTATTAGATCTATGGATGTGGACGCGGAGGAATCAGTGCAACATTTTCTGTGTGAATACCCAGAACTAAAGGAGTGGTAGATATCTACAGCAAAGTTTCTTCGTTAATCTTGCGGAATTCTTGAGGTAATCTGGTCGGTTCAAGAGGAATGCATAGCGAAAGAATGGGTTCACATTATTTTCCCTTTTATTCTCTTTATGTTTTCTATCTATACCCTTACGACTCTGAGGGGTATCACAATGGTCCATATGACCTCCGAGTAGACTCGCATTTGAAAGAGCAATCCATCTAACCTAACCAAGCTGATAGGAAATGGCTTGATGTTCCCAGAACTATGACTTTGACAACGGGTTTTGAAAGTAAATGATAATTTTGATCTTTTACCAATACTCGAAGGACGTAAATAAGTTTTTGGAGTTTCTACACAAGTATATTCCATATTATTTTGAAAATGATTTTTGAGATACCTGAGCTTTTTCGTACACAACTTTTCGAAATATAGGCAATTAATTACTCTATGCCACTCTGTGTTCAGGGAATAATGAGTTTGTGTTGAAGTTTATAACTACCAACCATATCTCACCAACACCCCAATTTTATTGTACCGAGCGACTCATTTGCTGAGTCGATGCAGCTATGTTCGCCCGCTCGTTTAGTTTTTTTTTTTTTTGTCTACCTGGCTGTGTGTGTATCCATTGAAACCTGGTAATTATTTTCACGTCACCAATTTGAATATATTTAGATGAAATTTTGTACGGCCACAGAGAACGGTGGAGAACGAGAAAACGGCCAAAGCAGAACGGTAAAAACCACACAAAATTCAGATGTAGTTCCCATAAAAATGGCTTTTAAGACATAGACTGCAATAGTATTTGTATGCGGTTCTGGTGCATAAAGATGGTTTTTTAACATTGGCTTTTTTATTTTCATGGTAGTGCATAATTGTTTTCTGAAATCTAATTTTTTATCATGTGTTCAGAAATTATGCATGGTTTGCAAAAAATCTATTTTTTTGAAAAAAAAAAAAATATTTATGTAGGTACACATTAATTTAAAACATATGTTCATACATACATAAGTGTATATTGTATTGAACTTTTGGCGACGAAAATTTTTGTTTGGAAACGTACATAAACAGATATAATTTCGTTTACCATACTGAAACATACAAATATACATACGCATATATACTTTGCGTTTATTTGGACTTTTGGTGTATTCCTGGTATAAATTCTTTGGTGCTTGGAAATATACAGACATATACAATGTACCGATATTGTAAGTTTTGATGTGAAATAAAAAGCTATTTTTTATTTATAGTTTCTCATTTTTTATTTTTTTTATTAGTAATTTTTACTCTAAGTAATAATTGTATTGCATTTAAAAACACAATATTTACAGATTACCAAAAATATTTGGGAATATCAGATGAAATATCATAAGAATCATGCTGAGGAAATCTACAGCAAACAGAGTTTTTGTGATTAATGTGCTTCTAGTTTGTGTTTATTCGAAATTTTTCGAATATATACATGTTAGAAATTCGTTTACTTTGAATTATTTTTATGCATTTTGGGTATGTTTTTATGATGACGAAATTCCACTTACTTCACTTTTAGTTCATTATATAATAGTAATTTATTTTTTCATTGAAACCTTTTATTTCTTATTTAAAATAAAATTTTGATAGTAGTGTGATTTCAATTTCCATAAAAATTTTAGGCTATGAAGAGGTTCTATGAAACTTATTGGTATCTCTTTACTACAAGATGAATTTCAGTCGAAACAATAAATGTTGCTGAAACTTTAATGCAACTTACAATGCAGCAAAACATTAAATTATGAAGCTGTAACGTCAAACAAATATTTCAGCTTTATGTAGAATCTTCTAATATGATCCCAAAAAGTACGATACACTTTTATCAAGTTCGTGTATCCACCGGCAATACAACTAAATGGGTTACCATATCTTAATACATTTTAACTTCACCCACGCATATTTAGATATACTATAACACAGGAACACAAAATTCTTTGAAAACAAGTCAAAGATACCAGTAGAAATATAAAAGAGTATAAATTCACAATAGAACATGATAAAATCTTACAAACATCATTTGACTCAAACAAATATACAGCAGCTGTTGCTATATTTACACAAAGCGACAATGAGCTTCTAAAAAGATAAATAGACAAAAATGTTAATATAAGTCAGACAATTTGTTCTACTTCCTAGACACTTCCCAACACACACATAGTACAAAAACTTTTTTACCGTACCAACATCAATATTTAGTTTATCCCATTTAACTAAATATTTGAATAACTTAGGCATTAAATAATTTTTAAATAAAGATTTTGATTTCTCTGCCTCTTGGCACAAACAACAACAATAACAAAAAAACAACAAAAAATTACATTAATCTTATTTTCTTTATTTCCTTGTCTAGCCTGCCAATGTGAAAGTCTGTGAATACAAATAAATTTTATGGACATGCACTGTATATGTTTATATATGAGCAGACATCACAGGCAGTAGATGGTGTTGATTAAAGATTTCTATATGTTCAATACACAACCATTTAACTTTTAGCTTCATATTGATTAACTGTTCGTATAAAGATATCTCTTATGCTATTTTTCTTTGAAACTTTTTTTACTTTGCTTGCAACTATTAATAAAGTGAACAATTTCACACAAATATTCACTATATCAGCTGTTGGAATCAGTAATGATAGAAATAAGGAATTGGTATTTACAGAAGCAAAAAATATAATACAATATTATAAATAATTCGACGATGATTACCAGGACATTTTTTTAATGTTTCGTTGCTGGAAATTCCTGAATTAGTACAAAAGTCTCCATTTTACTATTCCAATTAAACAAATGTTATCGTAGTTTGTTAAGTTTGGTGAGACATATCCACTTTACCATCATTTGAGAGAAAAATCATTTACTAAGTTCAACATATTACCAAAAATCTACCAACAACAAGGAACTCTTAAAATAAAAGCTGAAAAGTTAATTTTGCGGCTCTGAAGAAAACTGCCTGGTAATTTTTCAGAACATTTCAACATTATAATAGTGGTCATTTATTAGCAAACAGGATACATATGACGACAGACGTACAGATATCATTAAATCGTCTCAAAAGGCGAATATGTAATTTTGCAACTTACAAAAATCTGAACAAACTTATTATAAGCTAATAACAGAGTGGTAATAAAATGTAGCATAGTGTTTTGCTTCTTTAGTTTTTAATAAGACGTTTTCTACAAATGAATTTATAAGATTCTACTTATATAACGCCTTCATTCTGCAGAGAAGAAGTAGAAGCCCAATAGGATTTTCAAAGCAACTGGCAAGGTACTCTTTGATAGTGAGCATGCCAACGACCATTGTGGTCAAAAAAGTATAAACACAACAACTGCAGTCAAAATATTTCCTACTCACCTGTTATTTTTAACTCAAATTGTAAATTTGTGAACCCATTCTGATAATAAAGTTATAAGATAATATTAACATAATTAGTTATTTAGTCTTTTAATGTATATAGAAAGCTCTTAATTACATATTTCACCCGAAGTTTCGAAAATTATTATTGTCATTTCCAAGGGTTGTGATGTTTGAGTTTTGGTCACATTAAAATTGAAATAGAAATATAAATAAATAAGAATAAAATTATTTAGTGCGATTCATCATTTTGTTATCACAGGTTATAACCACTGCACCGGAAATTTTCAAAAATTCTCCTATCCTCGACATTTGATACATCATTTTTATGTAGAATACACTTCTTTCATTTTCGCTTGGATCTTTTTGCAAATAACCTTGGTGATGAAAGTGACGAACACGGTGAGCGTTTTCATCAAGAAATTAAACAAATGTAATCGCGCTACCAAGGGTATTGGAACGAAGCGATGATGTGAGATTTTTATTGGTTTCTGTCCGAGAAACGGATAATAATGCGAAGCGCAAAGAAAAATTGTCATCAAAAACTTTTTAGGTTGCAATGAATAAAAACAAGTTTTTTTCCTAAATTGCTAATAACTCAGTCATTTTTTCAACAATTTTAATCCAAGAAGGCTCAAGATGTTCGCTACAAAATAAGATATTGATCCACATTGCGAAATATGAAGGATATCTTCGTTTTATGGTTCAAAAAATTATGTAGAAGTTGGCAAATAGCTAAAAAAGACGAAAATTTACACAAATTATAGAACTTGATTAAGAATAACTCTTTTGTTTTTCAACGAATTTCAATAACTTGTTCACTTCAGAAAAGACTATTTAATTCTCTTTCATTTGGTAAAAATAAAATAAAAAGTGGTTTACAAATGTTGAATATATTACATAAAAAGTGAAGTCATCTTTTTCTATAACCAAAAACTTTTCTACTTTTGAACAACCTGATTTCAGATTTCGATTCAGCGGAAAACTCTACATAGAAATGATGTATCAAATGTCCATCTATGTGCACATGTAAATATTGTAGTCAAACTACAAATAGCAAATATGCATATATTTTGATAAAATTCATTACCTAAGGTGAAAATCGATTCATGTTCAAATTTAGTCGACGTACAAATGACCACTATCAGATCGACCTAAGTTGCCATAGGATCCAAATTATCAGATAGATTTCGTTAATAACCCTATAGAACAATTTTAACCATAGCTCCATAAAACGTGCTTCCGAATATTCGCTTAAATTTATATTAAAAAAAAATTGCTCAGATTTTTATCGAATTTGGTTTTTATGTATTTTTACAAAAAAATAAATTTTTTACTAAATATAGTTAGGACCAATCCATGTAATAATTTCTGATATGCCTTTGATATTTTCTGAAATAAATTTGATAAATTCTAAAATACTTTTGATGTGTTCTGAAATACAATTGCAAAAAGTATAGTAAAATGTTAATTAAGAATTTTAATATCAACAAGTAAGAAAATTATAGTCGGTCTAGACCAACTATACGATACCCTATACCATGTGTTTGGAGACTCTATTCTTAGACCCAACTAAATGGATATAGAAAATAATCATAAACCAAATTTGAGTGGGATTTTTATTAATTTTTTTGGCTGCAGATATGGAAAAGTTCATATCGGATGCTATATCTATATGGGGACTAGGTCCAAAAATGGACCGATCCTGATCATGTTTGGTAAAGTCTCTTGTATTTTGCAAAAATATATACAAACAAAATTTGAGAAGAATCAGTGCAATATTTATACCCTATACCACTATGTGTTGCTGTTTGTAATAACCAAAAATATTTGACCTAGACCCACCTTTTATAATACCGATCGAATCAGAATCACTTTATGAATCGATTTAACTATGTCCGTCCGTCCGTCTGTGTGTCCATGTAAACCTTGTAATCAAACAAAATTTGAGATGAATCAGTGCAATATTTTTGTTTTTTGATAGATTTAAGTGAAGATCGGGAAGCAGCTCTATATGGGGCCTATGACCAAGAGTTGTCCCATAGGTATCATTTTTGGACTACTCATTAATGGATGTAATAAACGCATACAAAACCCAATTTTAGTAAGATCTATATGACAATTTGGATCTTATAGCAATTTATGTCGATTTCATTTGTATGGGGGCTAGGTCTGAACATGAACCGATTCTCACCAATTTCAATAGCGTTCATCCCATGGCCGATAGAAGCGTAAATACCAAATTTCATCGAAATGTATTCATATTTGCGACATGCAGTATGATTACAAGCTTTATGTGGACACAAAGACTGATGGACATCGTTAAATCGAATCAGATAGTGATTCTGAGTCGATCGGTATATTAAAAGATGGACCTAGGTCAAATATTTTTGGTAGTTACGATCAGCAGCAGAAAGTCATTATAGGGTATAAAAACCAATAATTGATTGACATAATTTTTAAATGATATAAATTTTATCAAACTTTACCTGTTCGTTCGATAATCACTTTAACATCAATAAATGTGCTAAGATGTCTTCTTACTCAGTGTAACTTATTTAGGAATTTTTATCTGAATATTAAAAAAATTACAAATGAAGCGTTTGAAGCTTTTAGATTTTTAGTTTCTAAAAATATACTAGAAGTATACTGAAATATAAATATTAGGCCGGGTCGATTTAAAAATCACCCAAGTGACAAGGAAAATCATATTTTAGGGATCAAAATAAGAAATTTTGCCCTAGGAAATTACCTCTAAAACGAATTCTGATGTCCCGACTATTGACCTGTCTGTCTGTCTGTCTCACGTTGACCCATGTAGAGTGTCCCAATCGAGTATATATATATGATCGATCCCCACTTGCTTTGGAGGGCCGACCCACCCATGCCAGTGGCACACCCCTGGAACCCCCTGGGGTTCCCCATACTAAGATTTCAAAAAATCACCATTTATTGTTTAGAATTGGGCTGACTATGTTTGATTTTATATTAAAATTAACAATCATACGTATACGTAATAATAATCATACGCCTTGACTATGTTACGTTATTCAAAGACATAGATCGGATGAGAGTAAATAACTTTTAGATCACTCCGTGACTATGCGTGACCACCCCAAAATTAATCTGTAGTCACAAAAAGACTATGGGCCAAGTTTCAGACCAATTGCATGAGGGAGAATGGGTTTGCCCCATGGCAGACAGACAGACAGGTCAAAAGTCGGACCATCAGAATTCGTTTTAGAGGTATGGTTCCTTGGGGTAAGTTTCTTATTTTGATCCCTAGAATATGATTTTCCTTGGCACTTGAGCGATTTTTTTGGCTCCCTACAAGTCTACCTGCTCTAATAAATATATTATAGAGTACGTATAATAGTGTTTGTACATTAGTGTATCCCAAAAAAAAAAAAAAATTATAATAAATTTATCCTCAGGTTTTTTAAAAGCTTATAGCATGAGGTATTTTTTGTGATTTTTTCAGATTTTTCGGAAGAGGGTTAGAGGTCGCTAAAGTTGAATTTTACCAAAAATCAGGACTCCCGGATATTGAGTTTTTTTTATTATTTGGCCCATAAAAAATAAAAAATTTAAAAAAAAAATTTTTTGTTTTAATTACTTGGGTTCCAAAAATTTCAACATTAACCATATTGACTCCCATTGTAGCAGAACAAAAAAACACCCACATTTAACATTTGAATAAAACTAACATTAAAACAAATACGACGCATAACTGCCAACCACCATAGAATATTTTTAGTTTCACAATTTGGGTACAAAGGGTAAAAAGGGTATAACTTTGGAACGGTAAAAGGAAATTCAAAATTTTATCTCAGACTCAGAACTTATTTGCCTTTTAAACTGCGTCATTATTTTTTTTAACTTTGATAGATATTTTAAAAGTAACAAAGCCTTACTTTCAAAGTTTATATAAAATTTACGAAAAAATTTCATTAAGGGTACCCAAATGAGCAAAAAACTCACGGAAGATTATGATTTTTACACAGAAATGTAAAGCTTGAGCATTTTTTCTTTTTTAATATTGACTTTGCGACAAAGGATATCGTGTTTATGGGCCAAGTAATAAGTAAAACTCATAAATGTCTGGAAAAGCCGATTTTTGGTTAAAATTTTACTTTGACATCTTCTGGAAAATCTGAAAAAAATCACAAAAATACTTCACACTATACGCTTTCAAAAAATACTGGTGAACCCATGAAAATGGAAAAACAAAATTTTTTTGAAACTCCCTAATATACATACTTATGTGTATCTCATACTTATATCGATGGTATACAACATTGCATGAGTGTAGTATATACACCGACTGCATTCACTTGTAGATATTTAAGTTGCTGTTGTTTAGAATATGTTGTGTATGGGTACCCTTTTATTTTTTACGTCAGTCACTGCTCACATGTACGACCACTAATACCATAAGAGTACGTAAAATGATAATTTTGTTAGAGTCTGGACTAGATCTGAACTTGCACCGATTTTCACCATTTTCTTCGATAAATGCTGATATACCGGATTTGGTCAAAATATTTGCATATCTACGACCTGCAGTTTGATTACAAGATTTTGCATGGGCACACAGACGGACGGATGGACGGACGGGCATCGCTAAATCGAATCTGAAAATGATTATGACTCGATCGGATAACAAACGGTGGATCTAATACAAATGTTTTTCATAGCTAAGAAGTCAACACGAACTCATTTTACCGTGACTATACTAGAAATCAAAGCTAGCAAATACACACTAACAAATGTAATCATATACGCCCTTATTAAACTTGACAAATTAAACAGACAAACGTAACACGTATGTACATGTCGTGCCATCACATGAAAAAAAGAATTGATAAGATAAGCTATGACATACGTTATTTCTTTATTGACACAATACGTAACGGAAAAGATGAAAATGTAGAAATAAGAATGAATCGAAAAAAAACTCCCAAGTGGAGAAGATAAAGCCAATTCAAGCCGATCACACAATACCCTGTGCATTTGTGAAATTGTTTTAGTTTCATAACATATTGAGAAAACATAAGGTAATTTTCATGGAATATGTCAAGGGCAAGTGCGCACTAGCATAGCAAACTTCACTGAACGAAACAAGCATACAATCTTTTTCACATTTTTCTTAGGCTAGTTGCCTCAGGAACAATAAGTAATTTGAAAAGGCAATAAACTCATCACTCGTGCGTCTAAGAATTAATATAAAAACTATCATGGTATTTATTTATAAGAAGCTTATGAATGTTGCGTTAACGGACCATTTACTCCATACTGCAATTTTCATACAACATAAAAATTTAATCTTAGTTTTTGTATCTATTTTGGTTCCTAAATATTATTAATTAATTCTTTAACCCTTTCGCCTCCACTGAGATCATATGTCCCAGAAATGTTCCTTACATCATAACTTTTTTTACCGTTTGTTTTCTTATATCTTATGTATCCCAAAAAAAAGTGTTAAGTATTAACTGTGGTGTATTAAAGAAAAAAAAATGGTGGTGAATTATATCACTACGTCATTTATGTGCCGTTTTTTATGTGACAGCATGTGTTCTTCGCTGATTACATCATACTTTTATTAATAAAACCGCAATCCGCAATTCTTTATAACAACTTAAAGTAAGAAGTGGAATATTGTTTTTGACATCTTGCAGCAGAAAAATTTTCAAAAGGTAAAGTGTTAGAATGTTTTTGTTTTAATGAGATATATTGTCTTAATAAAATTTTTGAGTAGGATTTATTTTCCCAATATAACGTTACATATACGAGTTTTGTTTTTTGTTCTTGAAGATGGCTAGGAAACGACTAAGGATAAGCAAATCTGCGAGAATCTGTCAGAGGACGATGAAAGCCAAAATGATGGTACTGGCCTTATTGACTACGGATCCAACTATACGCTATAAGATGACGAAGAAGAAGATAACACAACCGACTCAAGCGATGAATCCGATGATGATGTTGCCCTTGGTGATGTTTGTAACAATCAAAAATATTTGACCTACACCTATCTTTAATTATATCGATCGAATCAGAATCACTATCTGATTCGATTTAATTTTGATAAAATTTGGTATTTAATCCTTTATCGGCCATGGGTGGACATTTAATTACGCAACGCTTTCCGTCTACGGCTCCAATACAGTTTGGCATTCCAGTTCTTGCCAAAAATTGTTCGGCTATAATCTTCAGTCTTTCGTTGTTAGGTTTCGGAATAAATTCTACATTAAGTGCTACCCATATTGATTCCATTCTTTCCTTTATTGTATTATGTATAGTCGACTTTCCGATACGGAAGGCGTAGGACAGAGATGAATAGCTCATACCTGTGGCTACAAATCTATAAAATAATTTTTTTTTATACTATTTTCATTTCAACCACAATCACTCGCAAAATGCGCACGCTAGTCTTTACCTTAGAGTTGCCAGTAGCCTCACAAGCTCACTTTTTGGTCTACGGATAGATTTATTACTTAATAATGGACCAACTTTATGTAGAAGCAAATCACATTGGACGTCAATCATCCTAACAAAGTTATAAAAACTTTCGCTGTCTTTCAACCTCATTTCCCGGACCAGATTAGTGCCATCTCCAAAGGTATCTCTCTTTTGAAGTATATCGCGGACCCACCAGCGTCTTTTATTTTCATTCTTTTTTAACAATATCGCGGATAGACCCACTAACTGGGCCACAACAAAAACGCGCATGTTGTATCTTGAAAGTGGTAGTTGTTGCTGGGTACGATTTGCAACAGCCTATAAATATATTTGGTCACTTATTAATTAGAATATATGTTTGTTTTTTATAATTACCACTTCTTCATTTACACCACAATTTTCCATTTCTTGCTGTTAACAATTTATTTACTTTACAAAATGTAAACAATCTGTCAGTCAGCTGTTTATTCGGACTCATTTCCGAATATATGTTGCTTGCATTGTGAACGGCTTTTGAAAGTGTCGCTTGCATTGTGATTTCCGCTTAACTGTCAACACAATAGAATATTTTTAGTTTCACAAATTGGGTACAAAGGGTAAAAAGGGTATAACTTTGGAACGGTGAGAGGAAATTCAAAATTTTTATCTCAAAAGGACTCAGAATTTATCCCCCTTTTAAACTGCGTCATTATTTTTTTAACTTGGATAGAAATTTTAAAAGTTTACAGAAATGTAAAGCTTGAGCATTTTTTTTTTTAATATTGACTTCGCGACAAGGGATATCGTGTTTACGGGCCAAGTAATAAGTAAAACTCATAAATGTCTGGAAAACCCGATTTTTGGGTAAAATTCGATTTTAGCGACCTCTAAACAGTTTCCGACAAATCTGAAAAAAATCACAAAAATACTTCACACTATACAAAAATACTGGGGAACCCATGAAAATGGAAAAACAAAATTTTTGGGACATCCTAATGTACATACTTATGTGTATCTCATACTTATATTGATGGGATACAACTATGCATGAGTGTAGTATATACACTGACTGCATTCACTTGTAGATATTTAAGTTGCTGTTGGTTAGACTATGTTGTGTATGGATACCCTTTTATTTCTTACGTCAATCACTACTCATATGTACGACCACTAATACCATAAGAGTACATAAAATGATAATTTTGTTACACTCTGGACTAGATTTGAACTTGCACCGATTTTCACCATTTTCTTCGATAAATGCTGATATACCGGATTTGGTCAAAATATTTACATATTTACGACCTGTAGTTTCATTACATCGCTAAACCGAATCTGAAAATGATTATGACTGGATCGGATAACAAACGGTGGATCTAATACAAATGTTTTTCTTAGCTTAAAAGTCAGCACGAACTCATTTTACCGTGACCATACTAGAAATCAAAACTAGCAAATACACACTAACAAATGTAATCACAAACGCCCTTATTAAACTTGACAAATTAAAGAAACAAACGTAACACGTACATATCGTTCCATCATATGAACTTACTTTTAGCTAAAAAAAAAATTGAAAAGATAAGCTATGACATACTTTATTTCTTTATTGACACAATACGTAACGGAAAAGATGAAAATTTAAAAATAAGAATGAATAGATAGAAAAAAACTCCCAAGTGGAGAAGATAAAGCCCTTTCAAGCCGATCACACAATACCCTGTGCATTTGTGAAATTGTTTAAGTTTAATAACATATTGAGAAAACATAAGGTAATTTTCATGGAATATGTCAAGGGCAAGTGCTCTAGCATAGCAAACTTCACTGAACGAAACAAGCATACAATCTTTTTCATATTTTTCGTAGGCTAGTTGCCTCAGAAACAATAACTAATTTGAAAAGGTAATATACTCATCACCCATACGTCTAACAATTAATATAAAATCTATCATGGTATTAATTTTGAAGATGCTTATGAATTTTGGGTTAACGGACCATTTACTCCATACTGTAATTTTCATACAACATAAGAATTTAATTTTATTCCTTGTATCTATTTTGGTTCCTAGATATTATTAATCAATACTTTAGTCAATACAGCAAATGTAAAAATTGGTTGAAGGATTCCCCTTTTTTGCATTTTTCTTTATCCAAAATATCTATTGTAAAAAACAATTGCTGAATTTCCCTTTTTTGATTTTTGTTGTGAAGGAGCACGAATATTTTCAATGCTTCATTCATTTATGTTTTGACTTCAATAGTTTGGATGAAATGGCATACTTGAACGATGATGAGCTGCAAGAAGTGTTCAATGCAGAAAGTGACTCTGATATTTCAGATTCGGATATTGATTATATTTCGGAAAATAACGAGTTCTTCTGAAACAGATAGTGAACAAGAACTCATCCTAGCAGCAGCTAGATTTGTTTATCCATTTTTTATAACTAAAAATTCTCGATTACCTCAGCCTAAAGGAACTATGGCTTAGAATACTATCTCACCACAAGGTGATATTTTCATCGCCTCCAATAGAAAGAATTGATATTCAAAATACTTATATGTATGACAGGGTCAAGTTTGGTGATAAATGGATCGATATTTTTGAAAATGCATTGCAGGCGTATGTCGGCATGTACAGGTTTTTTTTTCTTATTTCAATAAAATAAGTTTTTATTTTGTGAACTGTGGGATCGCTGATAACAACTGTCCCCAAAATGTCACTTTTGTTAAAAAAAAAACTTGTTGCATTCGGTGGCGGTGTTCGGCAATTTATGCTATCAAAACTAGCAAAATAGGGTTTGAAGTTTTGCTTATCGGTAAACTGAAAATCAAGCTACGTATGAAAAATATAACAGGCGAAAAAAATGTTTCCAGATTTCGGTTGGTAAAACACTTCATACCTCTGAAATTGTATCATACATTAGCTACAAAAACAAAGCAAGGGTAGTGATTGGTAGAATGCCAAGACAGCTGCTGTTGATCAGATTGGTTCGAAAAAAAATGTTAATAAAACGTAAGCTATTAGTATTTGTAAACATACTTGCTACGTTCGCTTTGAAAGCGTAAATAGATATTTTATGGGATCCAGCTGATCGGAATCGCAAGATAACAGAGCTTCGGCAGCAACTAGAACTTTCTTTGGCTCAACAGGAATTCTCACCACAGTTACTGACAGAAATACATCCACCATATATAGTTTCAGTGGCCTCTTTAATTATTGCTATTTTAATTCAGGGGCTCGAAAACATGGAATTTGTAATTGCTGCTTCATTTGCAGCAAGTCTATTTGAAAAGCTAGCCAAAAACATATCGCTCAACAAACAGTGTCAAATATTATCGAAAAATTAATAAACACTATTTTTTTTTAAACAAATGTAAACAAAATAAATAAAATATACCAAGGACTAAGACTCGCTATTTTTTATTTTTCTCCGTCCAGGTTTAAGTCAGAAAATTTATTTCTTGCACATAACAATATTTTATGAAAATACCACGGAAAAATTAAGTCAGCTTATCTCACCGCTCTAAACTTACAAAGAAATGAGCCATTAATTATAACAAATGGGCTTAACCTAACAACAGAGTTAAAAAGTGATTTTTCTTAAAAAGGTGTATTTTCTTAAAAACTTGGGGTTCTTTAAAATCGACCCTTTCAAGGAAACATTTTCTAAAAAAGAAAATTCTGTAAAGTAACTTTTCATAAAAAATAATATTTTCTTTAAAAACAAAATTTTTTTTAAAAATGAGCATTTCCTTAAAAAGTAATTCTTCTAGACTACTGCATGATACAGAATTTGAGCCACTTTTAGCCGATACCAAATTCAATTGTAAAAACTTGATTTTCAAATAACAATTATTCACCAATTTGGGATTATTTGAACCCAACGTGCAGTAGATACAAATTTCCTTTGAAATCTATTCTGCATTATTATAACCAGAATCCGAATATAACTCAGTCGTTTTTTCTTCTTCTTACTGTATTATTGTGATCTTTTTTTATGGATTAAAATGTCAGGTGTTTATTAAGTGTTTAACGTGATTTGCATCTTATTACGAATTCGGTATCTGGTAAATGGAAAATGAATAAAACATTCATATTATTTTATAGGAATAAAATCTTTATTAGGAACAAGACCCAAAACAATTTTTTATTTCATGAAGTAAATGAATAGAAAGGCGAAATTAATATTCTTAAGATGAAAGTCGTTAAAATTAGTAACCCCTTTTATATTAAAGACTAGATGTAACCCGGTGTGCTTTACTTTGTATGGGTGGTGCCTTGCCCACTAAAAATAGATAAAAAAAATACAGCCTGTAGCACTCCCATATCCGCAGTAAGACTCTGTGAAAATTTTACCTCCTTCAAACAAACACATATTACCTCTATATTATTTTAGTATTGAATATTAGTATTGATTTTTTATTTCAATGTTTGATATACAATGTTTTTTTTTTCATTCGGTACAACAATTATCAAATTTTTCGGCGTTCCTATCCTGGAGCAAAGTACATGTAGCTGCCCATGAGAAGAAAATGGATTATCCATATTAGATCTGGCAACACTTAACTATTGGCCTTGATTTAGCCCATTTTTCATTTTGAAGATTTTTTTTTTTGGCGATTTTTAATTTTGGCGATATATTTTCCACGACAAATCACATTGATAACTAATGTACTTGTTAAAAGACTGTCGCTTTCGTAGTACTTCATACTTTTTATATAGGAGGTGCCAAGCCCACTAATCCCATCCCGCCCAATTTTTATTGGACTTCTCACATTTATATCTGATGGACTCACTGCTTTGATCACGCCCATTTTTTTGTTCGACTAATCATACATAGAACCTATGGGCTCACGCAAAGCCGCAAAGCTCACTCTTTTGCAGTACTCCAGACACATGACATTAAATAGTTACTTTGCATGGGGACTGCCACGCCCATTGGCGTGAATACGCCAATTTTTGTCCGACTACTCATAGTATGATCTGATGGTGTCATGCAAAGCGTCAAAACTTCCCTTTTTAGTACACCAGTTTTATGATATCATATGTTTACTTTGTATGGGCGGTGCCACGCCCACTACTCTAATAACGCCCAGTTTTTGTCTAACTAATCACATGATTTACTTATGGGCTCACACAAAGTCCCAAGACTCACTTTAACAGTACTACAGATATATGACATTTTGTATTTAATTTGTATGGCATTAATAATAGGTTATATCAGACAAATTTGAAAAGCTCTCTCTATCACAATACTGGAGATATATAATATTGAATAATTACTTGTAGGGAGGTCACACGCCCAATTGTCCGATCCCGCCCATTTCCGGCGTAGCTACTAATATTAACAATAGGTGACCTCACACAAATTTGCAAAGCTCTCCCTATCATAATACTCAATATATGTATATGATATTAAAAATTTACTTTGTGTGGGATGTGCCACACCCACTAAAAATATATAAAAAATTATAGCCTATAGCACTTCCCATATCCGCAGTAAGAATCTGTGAATATCAGATAGGTAGTTACGGAGATTACCTCCTACAAACACACATTACCTCTTTATAATATTAGTATAGATTATGACCAAAAATCTCAGAATTTCATTATCGACATTAAGACTCGATATACAAAAAGTCATAAAAACATGAAAGATTTTTGGACTTAAATAAGTGATAATTTGATGCATCTATCTAGTTGTTTCGCATGCGTCCTTCTTTGCATACTTTCTTCATTGGCCGGAGATTATACAGTACTTTTACCAATTAGAGAATTATAGGGCGCAGCTTATGAAGCAAGATAAAAAAAAATTAAAAATTATAGAGGCACTTTGCTCGTAAATGCAGCTGGGTATCACCGAATTCGGATATTTTATGGACAGAAAAAAAAATATAATTTCCTAAGTTCGGATTTATATTTATTACTTTTGTGAAGTATTTCTAATGAAACTTTTGATAAAGATGACAATAAAGAAGACGATGATAAAGAAGATGATGATAATAGCGAACGACAAAGTGATAAGGACGAAGAATATGATAATTATGTGGAAATGCTTTATAATAATAAAGAATACGGTACTTGAATTATTTGTGATGATTTTGGTAATGCAGAATAACACAATTAATTTAATATTTATAGCCTATACCACTATGTGGTCAGGCTAAAACGATTTTGTCCTGATATTTGTAAATACCAAAAATATTTGACCAAGACCCGTCTTTTATTATACCGATCGACTAAGAATCACTTTCTGAATCAACTTAGCGATGTTTTTCTGCCCGTCTGTCTATCTCTGTGTCCACGTAAGCAAACCAAAAACAGGTCGCCAATATATTTTGATGAAATTTTATATATAAGCTTCTATCAGACGTAGGATGAACGCTATTGAAATTGGTGAAAATCTGTTCGTTTTCAGATATAGCCCCATACGACTTACCCCTATGAGATCGACTTAACTTGCCATAATATACACATTCTGCATGTTTATTACATCTATTGCTCACTAGCCGAAAAGGAAACGCTATATCGTAGTTATTACTCATAGCCCCTTATGATGCTTATTCCCGATTTTCACTTAAACTTATCAAAAAACAAAAATATTCTTATTTAAAATTTGGTTTATTTATATATATATTTGGTTTCCTACACAAAAAGGTTAAGAGTTTTATAATAAAAGTACAGGCTCGGTATATTGTGATACAGTATTCAATGAAAATATAGCTTAATTTAAAATTTTTATACAAATAAGTCAACCAAAATTATTTCACATATATTCAAAACAAAGCAAAGTTTAAATAATTTTTATATTGTATTGAAAAATTGGTTGCTTAAATATTTTAAATTTGGCGGTAGCAAATTCCACATAGGTATGCACTCTATATAAAACTGCCATTCATAGACCAAACTTTTATGCATAATTTGAATAATAGAGTGATTTCTTCTCAAATTTGAATACGATATCCGATTATACAGATATGCAGGCTCACGTGTAAATATAATCTTATGCATCAGTATCAATGATCCTCAAGATATCACAAAAATTCACTCTGAAAACTTTTCGCATATACGGTGTTATGTGGTATGATATATTCATATATCCATATCTTAATATAGAATTCAACATAATTATTAATTTCCTAGAGCTAATAGAGTTATAGCTAGCAAATAGTTCGCATCCATATAGAAAATTCTGAGTTAGACAGGTTTTTGCAACGTGGACTGGTGGAAGATATTACACGACACTTATATGATCAGACCAGGTGGCAGTTTTATTTACATAATAATTCCAAGATTTTGGATTTTTTGCATAATTTCAATAATTTGACGGTTAAGAATAATATCTGGTATAACAAGTGGAAGATATCTTCGAGTAATAATGATGCATGAAGGATTAAAACATAGCTCCATAGCCTGCCATAGCCCATAAAAAAATTTTTGTATGCACCACATTTATGTTCGCAGCACAAATATTTAGTTCATCGAAAGGATTAAAAATGTAAAGTTTGTAAAGTTTTTTCGACCTACTCTCCATTTAAATATAGCATTCGATATAAACTTTTTCATATCCGAAAGCAAAAATATTAACAATGCCACTCAAATTTAGTTAATGCTTATTTTCTTTCTCTAATTAGTTGGACTTAAGAGAAAGTATCTGTAAATACATGGTGTAGGACATCGTATAGTTGGCCTAGACCTACTTACTTTTATCAAAAAAGCAAAATAACAACAAAGATTCCAAACAACAAAACGTTTAGAATTGGTGTTGCTGTTTAATAAGCATTGACTTTAATAAACGTGATTGTTAAAATTTTTACATTTACTGAATTTAGTGAAAAACTAAAACGGGATTTCAATTGTATTTATACTTGTAAGAATAAATTTTATTTATTCTTAAAATTTCTTGAATCCAAATTTACAAAAAAAAAAAAATGTTGACCATTTTTTTTCTGAAAAACAATAAAGCGCTTAGCAGGCTAAATAAAAATTGCTCTCTTCCCATTTTTTTGTTTCTAAAATGTTGTATTTTTATGAATTACTTATCAATAAAGAATTATACTATTTCAAAACTACAGCTTAACTGAATTGATTGCTATTTGAGTACCATCGGACCTACTGTAGACTGGTTTAAAATATGTTTTTCTTCACTTAAGAAATTTGAGAAAAGCGCGGTGGTAAAATTTGTTATTCAAAGGATCGTTTAGTGAATAGATTTCACCAACATGAGTCAATTGTTTCTCAATGTTTTATGAATTGGTTGGTATTTGTGGACACATTGTTCTTTCTGACCGTTTTTTGCAAATGTCCTTGAGTAAAATAGAGAGTTTGCTATTGGTATTGATATTTTTTTTTGCATATCACTTCTTCTCACAAACGCTCGATATGAGTGAGTGTTTATTACATTATTAGAGCCCTAGAGGAAAGGATTTAAACTTATATACTATCAAGTAACATATAAGCTTAAATACGTTATACAAATAGAGCTTTTATTTGCCAACTACGGCTCAAACTATGAAAATTTAGTATCAGACCATAAATCAAATATGAAAAAAGCCTACCTTAAATTATTTTGCTAGCTGTAGGGTATAACCACGTAGATCATGTACTTAGATATAGTGGCATTAGTTAAGATATACGTACATATACCTGTCTTTTTGACATCTTGACAAATTGTTATTAATGATTAGAAAAAATATCCAATATATGTACACATAATGGATTACGTTATTTTTACATAAAAGAAGAATAATAGTAAAATAAGTTAAATAACTTAAGTTCATGATTAATATGTCATTGTTTTGAAAAACAAGAATAATGCAATTGATTTTTTTTTTTTTTGCTGAACACAAATATGGCCTCCAAATTCTTTTTTAGCATCCACTGATTCAACATTTTTATACCCTATACCACTATGCGGTTTCGGTATAATGACTTTGTGCTGCTGTTTGTAACAACCAAAAATATTTGACCTAGACCCATCTTTAATTATACCGATCGAATCAGAATCACTTTTTGAGTTGATTTAACAATGTCCGTCCGTCCGTCCGTCTGTGTGTCCATGTAAACCTTGTAATCAAACTGCAGGTCGCAAATATGAATATATTTTGATGAAATTTGGTATATAAGCCGTGGCCGTGGGATGAACGCCATTGAAATTGGTGAGAATCGGTCCATGTTCAGACCTAGCCCCCATAAAAATTACCCCTATGAAATCGACATAAATTGCCATAAGATCCAAATTGTCATATTGATCTTACTCAAATTGGGTTTGTATGCGTTCATTACATCCATTAATGAGTAGTCCAAAAATGATCCCTTTGGCCCCATATAGACTGCTTCCCGATCTTCACTTAAATCTATTAAAAACAAAAATATTGCACTGATTCTTCTCAAATTTTGTTTGTATATATTTTTGCAAAATACAAGAGACTTTACCAAACATGATCAGGATTGGTCCGTTTTTGGACCTAGTCCCCATATAGATATAGCATCCGATATGAACTTTTTCATATCTGCAGCCAAAAAAATTAATAAAAATCCCACTCAAATTTGGTTCTTGCTTATTTTCTATGTCTAAGAGATAGGCTTTCTAAACGCATGGTATAGGGTATCGTATAGTCGGTCTAGACCGACTATAATTTTCTTACTTGTTTTTTTTTATTAAAGTGGTTGCAAAATTGAAGGGCACGTTTATCATGATCAAGACTATCTGAATGTAGTTCTTTTATCAACAGTGCATTCAGACAAAGTTTTAGGTGACGATGTCAAAAAGAAACCCGACATTATAAATTTTTATAGTAAGTACAAAAATGAAGTTGACACTACGTATTAAATGGTTTGAAGATACACAAGTCAGTGCCGAAGTTTGAGGCGGCCAGAGGCATTATCTCTTAATATGTGTAATATACGATCTCGATGCATAGCATAAAGTTTTTATTGTTTCCGAAATGTTTTCCTTGATTTGAAAAAAAAAAAAAAAAAGGCAATAAATAAAATATTATTTCTTATTATGTAGTTGTTTTTTTTAAGCAAACAGCTATAATTCATTTACAAGAACGGCAACAACACCAAATTTTTAAAGAAAATTTGTAACCTTCATTTGATTATGAATAGTTCTAGATTCATTTAAAATCTTAACGGTTTCACATTTTTAAGCATTTATACTTAAACACACTTGTTTATACGATGCTACCAAGTTTGGCACCAAGTATCTAGTTATTTCTATAAGTTTATAGCAAGTTTCCTAAAAATTGGATTCTGTTGCTAAACGAACTTTTCACAAAGTTGAGGTAGTCGGCAAAAAGGAAATATTCATCCTTTTCCGTTTTTAATCTTGAACCAGCAACATCGTTCAGTGGTCAAATATTATAACTTTCGAAGTTAAGACATCGCAATTAATTTCCCAGGTAATATAAAAATGCGTTTTTTGTTACATCCCTAACAACTAATTAAATTAAATTTATTTAAAATAATAACGCTAGGTGCTTCTAAATATGAAAATACCATAAATTGGGAACTTAAATTATTATAAAAGTCCCACAGTTTTTACACAGATGTTCATATCAAAGTAAGTTAATTAACCCACATGTTAGCAAAAAATAATTTATTTCGATGCAAAAATATATATATATATTTATATATATATAATAAGAAAATTACATTTTCTAGCTTGTTTTCTGGATTTCCATATCAATTGTGGCTACGTTTATTTGGTGAAATTTTCTGATTTCTACTCGGAAAGGTTTTTATTTTCAATTTGACCAGAAAAATTGGAAAATATTAATAAAGAAGAATTAGCAAGGCTTTACGCCCATTTAAGGGTTAATTTAAGAAGACAAAATCCAGATTTAGGTTATATTTCAAAGAAAAGAGGTAATTACACGAATCATAAATAGTGATGCTTTTGTTAAAACCATTATTCTTGTTTTATATCAGATCTCACTTCCAATTATTGGAATAAACTCTCCTCCATTGAGAAAGAGCGAAGACTAGATGAAAGAGGATATACAGAAAACTCCAATAGTCCCGTTTTATTCGATGACATTAATAGAAATTACCTACTTAAGTTAATAAGTGAACTTGAAACAACGACATACTTACTAGAGTTATGTCAAGAACAAATTGGATTAAGAACTAAAGGACACAGCTTCTAAAGTCTTGCTAAAATCTTTAAATAAGTGGTTAAAAAAAATTATATATATATAAATTAGTTATTCCACCTTAAATTTGTGAATATGTGTTAAAATTAATCTAAAAAACTTTAATATAATATTGCACTCGGGTCGTTATATATTGCACAGTGATTTCGGTGTAGAAAAAGAGTTTCATAAAAAAAAAATTTAGTTATTGTAAAACAGAAAAAAAAAACTAAACAAACAAAACCAAAGTAAAATAGTGTATTAGTGCCTATATTCCGGGTACGAAAAACAAAAAAAATATAATATGAAATAAAACAACAAATAACAAAGTTATTAAATTAGTGGAGTGATACAGTGGTTTTGGGAGTCATACACAAAATATTAATAAAGTAATAATTTCAAAAAAGATTTGATAAATGAGCAACACTACAACTTATATATTATTAAATTGCTTGTGCTAAATTTGTTCTATCCAAACCACTGTTAATTAACAAGAAAATATAAATGTGTACACATCATTTAAAACAAGTGGTGAAGGAAGAATGTAAGAAATCAACGAAACCATGTTAAACCAGATCAATAAAACAACAATCAATGGAAATCCTCTGTTCTTATACCTAGCAGTTCATGGAAGATCTTTCGGCGACTTGCAAGTAAGTGATATTTGTTGTTTTGTTTTTTTTTAAGTAAAAACATGCTCTAAGAAAAAAAGGATAGAAGCATCTAGTTAACAAATTTCAAATTTTAAAATTTTATTAAAATTTTGATAATATTAAAAATAATTGCATTGAGCATCTTTTTACTTTCATATGTTTAACATGGAAAAACAAAAACCAAAAGTTTCCAAATAAATCAAATTGTTTTTTTTTTTAACTCGAATTGGTTTCAAATGAATATGTATGTACATACATATATTGAAGAAATGTATGAAGTTAAAAATAAAATATAAAAACAATTTGATTATAGAAAATTTTTTTTTGTATTTTTTACACATTATATTTTCTTAATGCTTCGCCAGAAGAGGAAGAAGAAGTAATTGAGAACTTTTTCTAAATTAAATCTCTCCACTAATTGAAACACCAAAAAAAAAAAAAAGAAAGAGACAAAGTGATAGTCGGAACAAATCAAATATTTTCATGCGCTCTACAGCATCGTTCATAAATATCAGTTAAGAATCGCGTTGGTTTCATGAAAATAAATAGCAAAACTAAACTACATTTTAAATCATTACGTTTATTTTTTTTCGATGATGCATTTACTAAAATCCTGTGCAAATTATAACTCGATCCTGCGTGCAAGTCTATAGCATTTTTTTTTATATAATTACGTAATTACAATTCAACCAAATATGTAAATACCTTTTATACATTGATTCTCTTTTGATATAAACGTATTTTCCAATTGATTTTGATATAAGTTAAAATAATTTAGCATCTGTAATTTGGAATAGGGTGCTATTAATCTAGTTTGAAAATTTACAATTTCTTTAATAAGTCAAAAAAATGAATAAGACTTGAATTGAATTTAAATAAAACATATAAGGATGTGTGAATAAAAAAAATCAACAGACTTTTCCTTTTACGGTTGAGGAACTTATAACACCAATTTTGGGTCTCTCTATACAATATTAGGACAATGAGAGACATAGGTCGGTGTGGGTTGTGATCCCAGAGGAATTAATATCATCCTCATCTTAAAATTTCCACATTTAATACCCCCTACTTTTAACTTCCTCCTTTAATATATTTTAATCCATTGGGGCAATAGTTTAGTTTACCATACCATATTTCACTTTGATTAGCAACCACTTAACCAGGGACTCTGTAATAATAAATGTAGATGTGTGATTTGTTCGATAAGGGTCAAGAACCTCCCCAACCACTGAAGCTAGCGGAAAGACGGGTCCCACCGACCCTTGATCGTTCAAACAAAGATAAGGAATTTTAATCACATAGAACGATAGGATGTTATTTCGTGGCTTAGATATGTTGCGTAGTTTTCTCAGAATCTCTAAATGCAATTTTCTATGATGATTATTAGAGCCCCTTAATTTTCTTATATCATCTTTGTTAGTTGGGCTTTTAGAAATTTAACTTAGTATGTATTATCTTATTTCGTACTTTTCATTTGATAAAGCTTCCTCCCAACAACATGCACATTACAAAAATGGCGCCCATCGTGGGGCATGATTACTTCGTTAGGTTATGTGTTCCTAGATGGATAATTCTGGCGAGGAGTCATGTCTCAATCAAGGGGATGTATTTAAATAAACTATCTTTGATAAGGTATTTATTTTTTTTTCTCCTGTGTAGCAAGTTTACTTGTGTGCACAAATACTTTTCAGTTAAAATATCTTTGCAAATATCGGGTGTTTAAAAAATTAATTTTTAATTAAACTCGTTAAATCGTAATAAATTTTAAAACCCTTCGTGGAATTCGACTGTCTGTGTTTGTAGAACGGATAGATTTCGACCTGTTGGCAATTAAGGTTCTTTTGCGATTTCTTGTCTTTTTTAAAGTAATTCTTTTAAATCTTTCGAGGATTTTTGATGTTGTTTTTTATAGTAATATTTTTATTTGGATAATTTTCCTTGGAATATTAAAATGTTGCTGTATACGGCGAGTTTTAATCCGTCAAATGATACTTAATAAGGGTATATCATAAAAAGCAAAATCACTATATCAGTCAATACAATAGCCCATATTTTATTTTGTTACAGTATTTTATGTGGATTTTTTTGTTCCAAAAGTTAAAATTTTTGGGATTTTATTTTTTTGTTATATTTTTTTTCTCAGCCGTAGAGAAAGGAAGTCTTATATTAAAACAAATATTATTATCCAATATTTTTTTATTTTTTTTATTTTTCAAATTGAAAAAATAATAATACTATAAGCATTGTTTAGTATCCCTTTAAAGAGATACTCAATCCATCAGATTTAATGAAAGTTATTTATATTAATGTTGCATTTGCAAATAATATATTTCGTTGAATAATTGGAAGAAGAAAATTTTATTTCGCAATTTTATTTGTAATCTAACACAGATAAAAATTTTTTTTTTTAAAGTAAGTTTTTAGAGTGATTCGGGAATAATTTAAATTTAAGTGCTCTCTATATATAAGCATAATGGCGGTTTTGCGTAGTACAGAGGATATTCCTGCGTTGTCAGAATCATTTTTAGGCCTTGCATGTTCATTATGTGAACAGGAAATGTTAAATCCTGGTGAATGCCTTTCAACTAATTGCAAACATACATTTCATAAAGAATGTATTGTAAAATGGTTAAGTGGTTCAAACGAATGTCCAAATTGTAAAAGATTGTGTCACGAAAGACAATTAGTTCCTTTTGGGTCGAAACCAAAAACCAGGCCAAAAAGTACTAATATCCGCGGTAGAGGTCGTGGGTCCGCAGTTAAAACATATAATACGAGAGGTTCTAATAAGCAGAATGATGCATGTGTGTCTCAGGTTAATCAAATTGAGGAATCTGAAAATGTAAGTGTACAGGAACCATTATTAGATTTAAATAATTCAGTAAATGACCACAACAACTCACAAAATGCACACAATATAACGCAAAATACGACCATGCAATCAAATCGAGGAAGACGAGGCAATCGTTATCTTGGGCGTATGTCTCAGATGATTGAATCTACCGTTCAGCGTATTTTGTCGCAGATGAATATTTCTCCTTTGCAATTACACCAATCAGAACAAGAAGTACCACTGCAGGCTATGCGACAGCAACCGCTTGATTCAAATGTTTTTCATGCTCGAGAGCAAAATTTCACTAATTATGCTGATAATCGATTAAGAATGAATCCGGACAAAATAACGACTATAATTCATAGTTGGAACGTAAGATTTGATGGCTCATCAAATGGCCTACGTTGTGAGGAGTTCTTATATAGGATCAAATGTCTAGTTGAAGAAACCTTCCATGGAAATTTTGATGACAGTGTTGCCAAAAACTTGCATGTTTTATTGACAGGTAAAGCCAAAGACTGGTACTGGCGATACCGTAAAACAGTTACGAGAATTGTATGGGAATCATTCTGTGCAGAGCTGAAAAAAGATTACAAAGATTTCAGGACAACTTTTGATATACGCGAAGAGCTTCACAATCGCAAGCAAAAACCAGCGGAGTCATTTGAAGCGTTTTATGATGCTATCAATGAAATTATAGGCAGGCTATCTCTTCCTTTAGAGGACGAAGAATTAATTGAAATAGTTACCAGAAATCTTAGACCTGAAATTCGACACGAGCTTTTGTATGTACAGGTTAGGTCTATAGGCCAGCTGAAAAAGCTTTGCCAAAAGCGAGAAAAGTTGCTTAGTGAGGAATCATTTCGTCGGACCAATTTAAGTCGTTACCCACTAGGAAGTCACCAACAACGTCGTGTTGCTATGATTGAATCTCAGTCGAATAATGATGAAAATCTTGAGGAAATTGTAGAAGTTGATATTAGAGAAAACATGGACTTGGAAGTAAATGCTATAACTGCTGCTAAAACAATCCAATGCTGGAATTGTGGAGAAGAAGGACATTTCTGGGATATGTGTCTTAAAGATCGTCAAATATTCTGCTATGGATGTGGTCTTAAAAATGTTTATAAACCACAATGTGCGAAATGCGCAAATAATCCCAGAAATTCAAAAAACTATCAGGGTCCTCAAAACAATCGATTGCCGAAATAGCCCATGCTAGTATAGAATCGAAAAATAAGGAAATTTTGAAACATAAGGAAAGTTTCCAGGATAGGAATGAAAATATAAAGTATAATATTAGTAATGAAAATGAATTTTTAGGAAATAGAATCAAAATTCTAGAAAATAACCGAAATATAAATAACGAATTAATACTAAATAATCAAAAATTATATAAAATTCGTCCTTTACATGAAAGAATGAAGGATTATGTAAAAGCTAGGTTTAGAATTTTTAATGATAGAAAACTAGATAAAAAGTTAGTTAAAAAATATAATAGATCTAGTATACGAATGAGGAATTTTTATAACAAAATTAAGCAGGCGCAACGATTGGTCATATCGTCCATTATAAATTCTGAATTAGATGGTAGATTATATGCCGAAGTTAGTTTTTTTAATAAGATAGAGTTAGGATTGCTAGATACAGGAGCAAATATAAGTTGTATAGGTAAGGATTTAGCTTTAGAGAAATTTTCAGAACATCCAGGATATAAAACAATTAAATCAACCGTTTGTACTGCCGATGGTAAACCACAGGGTGTTACAGGTTTAATTGAAGTGGAGATGTCATATAAGAACCAGATCAATAAAATGGTATTATATATTGTCCCAACGCTTAATCAACGTCTTATATTAGGGTTAGATTTTTGGCGCTCTTTTGGACTAATGAACAATATTATTTCTGGTGTAACTTTAAATACAAAAGTAGTGACTGAAAAAGAAACTACAGAAAATTACCCTTTAACAATTATCCAACAACAACAGTTAGATATGGTCAAGTCTTTTTACCCAAGTTTTGAAAAGCAAGGGCTAGGTCGAACATCATTGATTAAACACAGTATAGATGTAGGTAATGCTAAACCTATAAAACAAAGGTTTTATCCTGTATCACCAGCAGTAGAGAAGTTAATGTACACCGAGATTGATAGAATGGTTGATTTAGGAGTTATTGAAAATAGTAACAGCGCATGGAGTTCGCCAATGAGGATGGTCATCAAGCCAGGGAAGGTGAGGTTATGTCTCGATGCCAGGAAAATCAATGAAGTAACCACAAAAGATGCGTACCCTCTTCCAAACATAGAAGGAATCTTTGCACGTTTGCCCAAAGCTAATATAATCAGTAAAATAGATTTAAAGGACGCGTATTGGCAAATTGCTTTGGACGAAGAGTCTAAGCAAATAACCGCATTTACTATACCGGGGAGACCACTGTACCAATTTACAGTAATGCCTTTTGGTTTGTGCACGGCTCCTCAAACTATGTGCCGACTTATGGACACTATCATTCCACCAGATTTGAAACACTCAGTTTTTGGGTACCTCGATGACGTTTGTGTCGTGTCGGATACCTTTGAAAATCACCTCTCTATTCTTTTGCGACTCGCTGAACAATTTAAGAAGGCTAATTTAACTTTGAATATAAATAAAAGCAAATTTTGTGTCAAACGTGTACAATGTCTAGGATATATCATTGGTGATGGGGGAATTTCAACAGACCCGGCAAAAATAGAATCTATTTTAAACTGGCCAATACCTAAAACATTAAAACAAGTAAGAGGTTTCCTTGGATTAACGGGTTGGTACAGGAGATTTATATCTAATTTTGCGGATGTTACTCATCCAATCACGGAAGTTCTTTCGAAAAAGAAAAAGTTTGAATGGACGGAATCTGCAAATGCAGCATTTGAAAGAATTAAAACTTTATTAACTAGTGCACCTGTATTAAAAAATCCAAATTTTTCCAAAAAGTTTTATGTTCATTGCGATGCAAGTGACTTTGGAATAGGAGCTGTGTTAGTTCAGTTAGGGGAAGATGGCGAAGAAAATCCCATAGCGTTTATGTCCAAAAAACTTAATTCAGCTCAAAGAAATTACTCCGTAACTGAAAAGGAGTGCTTAGCGGCTATAGAAGCCATAGAAAAGTTTCGATGCTATCTAGAGCTTCAAGAATTTGAGGTCATTACAGACCACAGTAGCTTAGTGTGGCTAAGGCGACAGCAGAATCTGAAAGGAAGGCTGGCAAGATGGGTTCTTATAAGTTTTCCATTACACATAGAAAGGGTAAGGAAAATATAGTACCCGATGCCTTAAGCCGAATGCATGAATGTGAGATAGCTTCTTTAGCTTTAGCAAGTCCGGAAATTGATCTAGAGTCTGTAAATTTTTTAGACGAAAGTTACGTAAATTTAAAAAACAAATTTATAGAAAATGAAAGCCAATATCCTGATATTAAAATAATTGATAGATATATATATATTCGAACAAATTTTGCCACAGGTATCGATGATATTGATGAAAATACATGGAAATTATGGGTTCCTGAAAAATTAAGACCGGAAATTCTTAAAAGATATCACGACTCAGTAATAGCTGCTCATGGAGGTATCGGAAAAACATTGGATTTAATCCGAAGAAATTTCTTTTGGCCAAAACTAGGAACAGAGGTTAGGAATTATGTTAGCAATTGTGATATATGCAAACGTACAAAGGCAACCAATAAAACACTTACTCCGGAAATGGGAAAAAGGGCATCTTCAGAAAGGCCATTTCAACGCTTATACATTGACCTTTTAGGACCATATCCTAGAAGCAGGAAGGGGTTTATTGGATTGTTGATTGTGCTGGATCACTTTTCCAAATACCATTGGCTATGTCCAATAAAAAAATTTACATCTTCTGTTGTAACTGAATTTTTAGAAAAGCAAATTTTTCATCACTATGGAGTGCCTGAGATAATTATAAGCGATAATGGTAGCCAATTCAAGTGTAAAGAATTTAATGGATTTCTTACAACGTACGGAGTGCCCCACACATATACGGCTTTATATTCACCACAAAGTAACGCTTCAGAAAGAGTTAATAGATCCGTAATTGCAGCCATTAGGGCCTATCTGAAAAAAGATCATCGGGAATGGGATGAAAATATTTCGTCAATCAGTTGCGCCCTTCGCAATGCTATACATAGCTCTATTGGATGTTCACCCTACCATGTGTTATATGGGTTTGATATGATAACGCATGCATCTTCATATAAACTGCTAAAAGATATTCAATCATTAGGAGAACCAGATTTAAAAATTCAGCGTGATGATAAACTAACGTTACTTAGAGATCAGGTGTCTTCAAATATAAGAAAGGCATATGAAACAAATGTTAAGCAGTACAATTTACGAGCGCGACCAATAAGTTACTCAGTCGGTCAGGAGGTTTATAGGCGAAATTTTGCTCAAAGCAATGCCGAGCAAAAGTTTAATGCAAAACTAAGCCCTCTGTTTATCAAAGCTCGAATTCAGAAAAAGTTAGGTAATTGTTACTATGTATTAGAAGATATTGAAGGGAAAGGGGTTGGAACATACCACGGAAAAGATATTAAGCTATGATTGATTTTCTGGCTAATCTGTTCAATGAAATTTTCATATTATCCCGTTTTGTAATATACGATCTCGATGCATAGCATAAAGTTTTTATTGTTTCCGAAATGTTTTCCTTGATTTGAAAAAAAAAAAAAAGGCAATAAATAAAATATTATTTCTTATTATGTAGTTGTTTTTTTTAAGCAAACAGCTATAATTCATTTACAAGAACGGCAACAACACCAAATTTTTAAAGAAAATTTGTAACCTTCATTTGATTATGAATAGTTCTAGATTCATTTAAAATCTTAACGGTTTCACATTTTTAAGCATTTATACTTAAACACACTTGTTTATACGATGCTACCAAGTTTGGCACCAAGTATCTAGTTATTTCTATAAGTTTATAGCAAGTTTCCTAAAAATTGGATTCTGTTGCTAAACGAACTTTTCACAAAGTTGAGGTAGTCGGCAAAAAGGAAATATTCATCCTTTTCCGTTTTTAATCTTGAACCAGCAACATCGTTCAGTGGTCAAATATTATAACTTTTGAAGTTAAGACATCGCAATTAATTTCCCAGGTAATATAAAAATGCGTTTTTTGTTACATCCCTAACAACTAATTAAATTAAATTTATTTAAAATAATAACGCTAGGTGCTTCTAAATATGAAAATACCATAAATTGGGAACTTAAATTATTATAAAAGTCCCACAGTTTTTACACAGATGTTCATATCAAAGTAAGTTAATTAACCCACATGTTAGCAAAAAATAATTTATTTCGATGCAAAAATATATATATATATTTATATATATATAATAAGAAAATTACATTTTCTAGCTTGTTTTCTGGATTTCCATATCAATTGTGGCTACGTTTATTTGGTGAAATTTTCTGATTTCTACTCGGAAAGGTTTTTATTTTCAATTTGACCAGAAAAATTGGAAAATATTAATAAAGAAGAATTAGCAAGGCTTTACGCCCATTTAAGGGTTAATTTAAGAAGACAAAATCCAGATTTAGGTTATATTTCAAAGAAAAGAGGTAATTACACGAATCATAAATAGTGATGCTTTTGTTAAAACCATTATTCTTGTTTTATATCAGATCTCACTTCCAATTATTGGAATAAACTCTCCTCCATTGAGAAAGAGCGAAGACTAGATGAAAGAGGATATACAGAAAACTCCAATAGTCCCGTTTTATTCGATGACATTAATAGAAATTACCTACTTAAGTTAATAAGTGAACTTGAAACAACGACATACTTACTAGAGTTATGTCAAGAACAAATTGGATTAAGAACTAAAGGACACAGCTTCTAAAGTCTTGCTAAAATCTTTAAATAAGTGGTTAAAAAAAATTATATATATATAAATTAGTTATTCCACCTTAAATTTGTGAATATGTGTTAAAATTAATCTAAAAAACTTTAATATAATATTGCACTCGGGTCGTTATATATTGCACAGTGATTTCGGTGTAGAAAAAGAGTTTCATTAAAAAAAAATTTAGTTATTGTAAAACAGAAAAAAAAAACTAAACAAACAAAACCAAAGTAAAATAGTGTATTAGTGCCTATATTCCGGGTACGAAAAACAAAAAAAATATAATATGAAATAAAACAACAAATAACAAAGTTATTAAATTAGTGGAGTGATACAGTGGTTTTGGGAGTCATACACAAAATATTAATAAAGTAATAATTTCAAAAAAGATTTGATAAATGAGCAACACTACAACTTATATATTATTAAATTGCTTGTGCTAAATTTGTTCTATCCAAACCACTGTTAATTAACAAGAAAATATAAATGTGTACACATCATTTAAAACAAGTGGTGAAGGAAGAATGTAAGAAATCAACGAAACCATGTTAAACCAGATCAATAAAACAACAATCAATGGAAATCCTCTGTTCTTATACCTAGCAGTTCATGGAAGATCTTTCGGCGACTTGCAAGTAAGTGATATTTGTTGTTTTGTTTTTTTTTAAGTAAAAACATGCTCTAAGAAAAAAAGGATAGAAGCATCTAGTTAACAAATTTCAAATTTTAAAATTTTATTAAAATTTTGATAATATTAAAAATAATTGCATTGAGCATCTTTTTACTTTCATATGTTTAACATGGAAAAACAAAAACCAAAAGTTTCCAAATAAATCAAATTGTTTTTTTTTTTAACTCGAATTGGTTTCAAATGAATATGTATGTACATACATATATTGAAGAAATGTATGAAGTTAAAAATAAAATATAAAAACAATTTGATTATAGAAAATTTTTTTTTGTATTTTTTACACATTATATTTTCTTAATGCTTCGCCAGAAGAGGAAGAAGAAGTAATTGAGAACTTTTTCTAAATTAAATCTCTCCACTAATTGAAACACCAAAAAAAAAAAAAAGAAAGAGACAAAGTGATAGTCGGAACAAATCAAATATTTTCATGCGCTCTACAGCATCGTTCATAAATATCAGTTAAGAATCGCGTTGGTTTCATGAAAATAAATAGCAAAACTAAACTACATTTTAAATCATTACGTTTATTTTTTTTCGATGATGCATTTACTAAAATCCTGTGCAAATTATAACTCGATCCTGCGTGCAAGTCTATAGCATTTTTTTTTATATAATTACGTAATTACAATTCAACCAAATATGTAAATACCTTTTATACATTGATTCTCTTTTGATATAAACGTATTTTCCAATTGATTTTGATATAAGTTAAAATAATTTAGCATCTGTAATTTGGAATAGGGTGCTATTAATCTAGTTTGAAAATTTACAATTTCTTTAATAAGTCAAAAAAATGAATAAGACTTGAATTGAATTTAAATAAAACATATAAGGATGTGTGAATAAAAAAAATCAACAGACTTTTCCTTTTACGGTTGAGGAACTTATAACACCAATTTTGGGTCTCTCTATACAATATTAGGACAATGAGAGACATAGGTCGGTGTGGGTTGTGATCCCAGAGGAATTAATATCATCCTCATCTTAAAATTTCCACATTTAATACCCCCTACTTTTAACTTCCTCCTTTAATATATTTTAATCCATTGGGGCAATAGTTTAGTTTACCATACCATATTTCACTTTGATTAGCAACCACTTAACCAGGGACTCTGTAATAATAAATGTAGATGTGTGATTTGTTCGATAAGGGTCAAGAACCTCCCCAACCACTGAAGCTAGCGGAAAGACGGGTCCCACCGACCCTTGATCGTTCAAACAAAGATAAGGAATTTTAATCACATAGAACGATAGGATGTTATTTCGTGGCTTAGATATGTTGCGTAGTTTTCTCAGAATCTCTAAATGCAATTTTCTATGATGATTATTAGAGCCCCTTAATTTTCTTATATCATCTTTGTTAGTTGGGCTTTTAGAAATTTAACTTAGTATGTATTATCTTATTTCGTACTTTTCATTTGATAAAGCTTCCTCCCAACAACATGCACATTACATATGTTAGATATTGCTTCACTTGCATCATACATCATTTACCATGAGAACAATAAAATGATTATGCGTAAGCTATCTGAAGAGCTTGCTAAGCCGATGATTGAGGCACGAATAAAAATGCCCAACTTATGCGTAACTATACAACCAAAATTGCCACTGAAACCTTTTGGGTTTATCAAAAAATCTTATTATTTTAAGATGTATTAATATTAGCTAGAATAAAATTAATGACACCAAATATTTATTTTTTTCTTTTCATCAAGTAATATGGATGAGTGATTTCAATCTTCTAGTAAGAAAATTAAATATTTCTTAAAAATCAAATATGAAATCAAAAGAAATAAAACTTAATATAATACAATTAACTAGCAGTTTCCTGCGCTCGAAATTCGAGTGCAATTTCTGGGCAGCTTTATTTTTCATTTTATCCAATTCACAAACCAACACTTTTATGGTTTATTATATTTGTGGATGAAGATAACAAACTCATTAATAAACACATTAACAAATTTAATAAACACACACATAGCATATGTATACTTTTATGTATGTGTTAGTAGCAATTTTAAACGCAATTTACTCAAAATAAAGGAAAAAATTTAAAAATGTGTAAATCTGTTCAGAGCTAAAAAGAAATACCTTTCAAATAATATACGTTTGGTCAAAATCGGGATAAAACTGTAGAACAAAACATCGGTCACAAGAAGTATTAATATTATAGATTCTACCGAACACTGTGTACTAGTTCGTATATAAATTATAAAAACACTTATATCCTGTTTTCAATGAATACAACTGTGGCTACTATTAGTTCCAATTTGTGCCGAGTCACTTAGTAATTCAACATTAAAATGTGATAGGAACGGAGCACTCTCGCCATAATTACAGCTCTTTTTTATTGTTCAAAGCTACAAGCAAAAACTAGTCATAAACATTTTTGAATTTTGTTACTTTGTGTATAGTGGAATAACCTACTGACATACAAGCACTTTACTTATTTTCTGGATAAAATTCACTTCTGCTTATTATCCCCTTCGTTAAATTATATATGGCTTAGTCTTTAGCATGCTCTCCAAAATTTCTTTCTCATTTAGAATGGATAAAACAAACAAATGCTTTATAACTACATATGTATGTCAAATACACATTTTACCTTAGGACAAATACGTTAAAATAAACATACAATCCAAAGCACTCACGCACATGCTTTTAAAATTAAAATGGAAACTGTTATTTTATTTACTGAGTAGTCAGATATAGTTAGAGCCTTGACCAACAAAATTAGGACAGCAATTAAACTTCAAAATTAATTGCATTACGAATAGAATGGATATTTGCAAACGAAATATACGCTACGTTAAAATCAACAACAATTAAACTGCCATTAATATTGGCAATGTTTGTTAGAAGTGTAAAATTATTTTTGGTAATAATTAAGGTGATGAAGAATTGCGTGAAAACCTGTAACTTTCAAATACAAATATCTGTGGTTTTCTAGAATAACCGCGTATGTCATAAAATCTAAATGTTCAGGGGAGCCAAAAAACGTTATATTTGAAATTATGAGCTCGATATAAAGTTTTTAGAGCTTTTTATTTAACAGTCCAGCTGATATGGGCAATAAATACTTTATATAAAATTTTGAGTCAAAAATCTTCAGAGGAATACATCCTAGAGAAGGACGAAAAAACAATATGTAAATTACACTTAAAGTGTGTGCAAATAAAACAACTTATGTCGACAAACGTAGTTTTCTTTGAAAAATGGATTTTTTGATCGTCAACAAAAAGTAAAAGGTACTTTGGATGAGAATATAACATCGTGTCAAGAATAATAGTGACAAAAAATAACAGAAATAAACACACAAGTTTTTATAAGTGGTTATACACTGAAAACTAAGTCAAAATTATTTTGCATTTTTTTCATTAATAACAACGTATGTCGCTATGTGTCGTTTTCTGAGAAAATAATTTGTCCGCGATCAAACGTAGGTTGACGTACGTCATTAGTGCTGCAAATAAATTTAATAAACATTTAAGCTACGTCGTTATTTAAAGAAAAAACTCAGAAATGGTCAACATTTAAAAAAAAAATTGAACACATGTAAAGAGCGTTAAAAATTAATATATTTGGCATCATTAACACAAAACTGACAAAAATGGATATACGTGGTTATTCTAGGAAACCGCAGATATAGAATTTATTAGAGATTTCAAAGGTAAAGTGTTGAAGGGACAATACCACTGAGCAAAATTTAAAAATTTTAGGACAATTCCAGGACTGATCTCTTTCATTCGATACTTATAGCGACATGCTTGGACGAGCATAAGTATTTAAAAATTTGTGAAAATATGAAAGGAGAACAATGGTAAAAAATAGCTGAAACAAAAGGAGGAACACGGGTATTAGCAGCAACATAGGAAGCATAAAATAGGTGGAGTAAATGAAATTAGTTTTTCAAAAAAAAAGTACGTATGGGTACAGAAACTGCAGCAGATTGTTGTTTGAAACACAAAGTTTCATGTTTACACAGGAAACAGGAACAAAAATATATAAAAGTTTTCTTTTCAAGCACAAGATAAAAATATAAAAAAAGTGTTTTTCATAACCTAAAATTTTTGGATAAAATACTTCTCCGCCAACATCTAAAAATATTTGAAAAATTTCTAAAAAATTCTTCGTCGATAAAAATTCATATTACGCTTTAAGAGTTGCAAAAATAAAATAAACAAATGAGAAAATTATAGTCGGTCTACACCTACTATACGATATCCTCTACCATGGTTTAGAGACCATATCCCATTGGTCCAATTGGATAAAGAAAAAAGCATAAACCAAATTTGAGTGGCATTGTTATTAATATTTTTGGCTGCAGATATGAAAAAGTTCATATCGGGTGCTGGGGACTAAGTCAAAAAATGGACCGATCCTAACCATATTTGGTAAAATCACCTATATTTTGGAAAGTATATACAAACCAAATTCGAGAAAAATCTGTGCAATATATTTGTTTTTTGATAGATTTAATTGAGGATATAATAATTACATACAAATCTAATTTGACGATATGATTACTTTTAGCTTATGACAATTTACGTCGATTTCATAGGGGTCATCTGTATGGGGACTATGTCTGAACATTGACCGAATTCCACCAGTTTCAACAGCGTTCATCCTGCGCCCGGTAAAAGCTTATACACCAATTTTCATCAAAATATATTGTTCTGTGCGACCTGTACTTTGATTATAATGTTTACACACACAGGCGGACAGACGGACGGACGGACAGATGGACAGACGGACGGATGGACGAACGGATGGACGGACAGACGGACGGACATCGCTAAATCGACTCGGAATCACTTTCTTATTTTCTGAGTCGATCGGTATAACAAAAGGTGGGTCTAGGGCAAATATTTTTAGTACTTGCATACAGCAACACAACTTCATTATACCCAAACCACATTGTGGTGTAGGGTATAAAAACATTTGCAATAAAAATGCGCTAATACACCATTTAAAACAAAATGGTTTAATAGTTTTAAATTTTCTTATCGGGAGATTTGGAAATTTCCTATGAAATTTCAGTAAAAAAGTTAACTTTGTCACAAATATCAAATTTTTAGAAAAGAGATATAAATTTGTGAAGGAATTTAATCTGATAAAATTCAGTGTGATAATGTAAGAAAAAATTTCTGGTGGCGGCGTATTGATTGCCTGCTAAACGAACTTTTGTCTGAAGAAATTATCTTAAACGATTTTTTACAAATTGAGATTATATGTGTTATAGGTTTTTTTTTTTTTTTTGTTAGTTTATTTAAATTGCAATCTATCTACATACATACGATAATAAGAAAGTTTGATGAAAATCTAATAATAACATTTGTAGATGTACTCCAGAAGGTACAACTATAAGTTCAGAAAATCTTCTGTTTAACAGATATAAACAAACATATTTACAGTATTTATAACGAGAAAACTTAAAAGTAAATAAATTTAAATTTACTAATAAATTTAAAATATTTACATTTGTAACATAAATTTAACTTATATTTAACTAACAAGATTTAAATATTCTTACAGTATTTACATATAAACAATATAAAAAGATAAAACAGACAAAATATTGATTGTTAACAAATATTTAATTTCGAAAAGAAGGTCTAGGATGTGATATCTTTTCAGTCTATGCAATTCATTTGAGTCGTCCAGTAATGCAATAGCTAGAGGGTTAACATGGTTACTAAGTCTAGTCAAATATTTCTCACTTAAAGTTTTTATTACTTCCTTAACAGTTTGAATTTTAATGTCGTTATGTATTGCTTCGTTTGTAATAAACCATGGAGCTTGAACAATAAGTCTTAGGGTTTTGGATTGATATCGTTGAAGTATCTCAATGTTTGAGTTGCTTGCGGTTCCCCAGAGCTGTACGCCGTAGGTCCATACAGGTTCCAAAATTGCTTTATAAAGCCTTAATTTATTTTCTATATTCGGTTGTGATTTTGGACCGAGTAACCAGAAAAGTTTTCTATTTTTCATGTTTAAATGTTGCCTTTTGGCTTTTATGTGTTGCTTCCATGTTAGACGACGATCCATGTGCATTCCAAGGTACTTTACACAATCCTTATTAGGGATTTGCATATTATTTATTGTAAGGCTAGGACAATCTCCTCTCCTTAGAGCAAAAGTTATATGTACAGATTTTTCTGCGTTTACTTTAATTTTCCATTTTCTTAGCCAGGATTCTAACAAATTTAACTCATTTTGTACACAAGTGGAAGCCATGGCACAGGATTCATCTGTAGCTAATATTGCAGTGTCATCTGCATATGTTGAAACGCTTACTTGGTCTAGAACTGGCATATCTGCTGTAAAGATCGTGTATAACACCGGGCTAAGAACGCTGCAAGGGCAGAACGTAGTGCTGGATCTTGTGGAAAAATATTTAGATGCTGGCCGTACTATATACGCGGATAATTTCTTTACCACTCTTGACTTGGCGAGTATTTTGTTGAGGAGGAAGACCGCATATGTTGGTACAGTGCGCTACAACAAAACATTCATTCCACAGCAGTTCAAGAAGAACCCGAAGCGCACCATCAATAGTACATTATTCGGTTTCAACGAAGGGGATATAGCGTTATGCTCATACGTGAAGCGGAAGCCCTATGCCATATTAGATTACAACCCCAACAAATGCGGCGTTGATACCATGGATCAAATGCTAGGCACTTACAGCTGCAAAAGAGCAACACAACGATGGCCGTTGGCCATGTTTTATAATATGCTGGACGTCGCTGCATTGGCTGCTCTTACGATTTACAACGAAATGAAGCCTATAAAAAGTAGTGACAGACGGCGGCCGTTCTGGTTACTGCTAACGAAACAATTGGCCACACCAAATATCGAAGAACGTGACCTGAACAACCATATAACCTCATATCCAAGGATACGCAATGCGATGGAAGCATTCGATGCCAGGGTAAGAAAAACATCTTCAAATTCGAGAATAGAATATATATTTATTTGTTTTTTATTTTTTTTTTCATTTCAGGTATTACCAAGACCGATGGAAGGCAATTCACCGTCGTTTGCGGGTAGGTCAAGTAGACCGCCATGTCGCCTTTGCCGTTCTGAGTACGGACGGCAGCGGAAAACGCGGTCATACTGCTTCGGCTGTGGCAACGCTGTTTGCGGAGAACATAGCACACTTTTACATCGCTGCAACACTTGCGCACAGGGCGGGGGATAAGAAGTACACGCTCAACAACAATAATTTTTAAACTTTTTTATAATAGTCTTAAGAGAATTCAAGCAAAAAAAAAAATAAAATTTTAAAAAATTGAAAAAATTATTTTTGTATGTAGAATTTAGTTATCTATACTAATCTATACTAATATAATAAAGAGGTAATGTGTGTTTGTTTGTTTGTTTGTTTGTTTGTTTGTTTGTTTGTTTGTTTGTAGGGGGTAATCTCCGTAACTAGCCATCTGATCTTCCTGAAATTTTCACAAAGTCTTACTGCGGATATGGGAAGTGCTATAGGCTATAATTTTTTTAATATTTTTAGTGGGCGTGGCACCTCCCACACAAAGTAAATTTTTAATATCATATACATATATTGAGTACCATGACAGGGAGAGCTTTGCAAATTTGTGTGAGGTCACCTATTGTTAATATTAGTAGCCGCGCCGGAAATGGGCCGGATCAGAGAAGTGGGCGTGGTACCTCCCATACAAGTAATAATTCAATGTTATATATCTCGAGTACTATGATAGAGAGAGCTTTTAAAATTTGTCTGATGGCACCTATTATTAATGTGAGCAGTCGGACAAAAAACGGGCGCTATTGGACCAATAGGCGTGGCACCTGCCATACAAATAAAATATAAAATGCCATATATCTGGAGTACTGTTATAGTGAGAGTCTTGGGACTTTGTGTGAACCCATAAGTTATTCATATGATTAGTTAGACAAAAAATGGGCGTGATCGGAGCAGTGGGCGTGGCACCGCCCGTACAAAGTAAATATATGATATCATATAACTGGTGTACTAAAAGAGGGAAGCTTTGGCACTTTGCACGACACCATCAGATCTTAGTATGAGTAGTCAGACAAAAAATTGGCGGGTTCACACCAATGGGCGTGGAGCTCCCCATGCAAAGTAACTATTAAATGTCAAATATTTGGAGTACTGTAAAAGAGAGAGCTTTGTGGCTTTGCGTGACCCCATAGGTTCTTTGTGTGATTAGTCGAACAAAAAAATGGGCATGATAGAAGCAGTGGGCGTAGCACCGCCCATGCAAAGTAGATATCTAATATCATATAACTGGGAAAGGCTCGACATTTTGCACGAGTCCCTCAGATATTAATATGAGTAGTCCAATAAAAATTGGGCGGGATGGGATAAGTGGGCGTGGCACCTCCTATATCAAAAATATGATGTACTACGAAAGCTACAGTCTTTTGACAAGTACATTAGTTATCAATGTGATTTGTCGTGGAAAATATATTGTCAAAATCAAAAATCGCGAAAACAAAAAACATATTCAAAAAAAAAAGAATTAAAGAGGTAATGTGTTTGTTTGTTTCTAGGAGGTAATCTCCGTATCGACTTATCTGATCTTCCTGAAATTTTCACTGATTCTTACTGCGGATATCGGAAGTGCTACAGGCTGTATTTTTTTTAATATTTTTAGTGGGCGTGGCACCTCCCATTCAAAGTAAATTTTTAATATCATATATATAAAGTACTATGATAGAGAGAGCTTTGAAAATTTATCTTAGGTCATCTATTATTAACGTGAGTAGTCAGACAAAAAAATGGGCGGGATTGGACAAATGCGCATGGTACCCCTATACAAACTTAATATTAAATGTGATATATCTGAATTACTGTGTTAGTGAGAGCCTTGGGACTTGCGTGAGCCTTTTCGTAACAATTCGGAAGGGGGGGGGAGGGGGAGGGTGTAGCGAAGCGCACCGGGTTACATCTAGTAATATTATAAAGAGGTAATGTGTGTTTCTTTGTTTGTTTGTTTGTTTGTTTGTTTGTAGGAGGTAATCTCCGTAACTAGCCATCTGATCTTCCTGAAATTTTCACAGAGTCTTACTGCGGATATGGGAAGTGCTATAGGCTATAATTTTTTCAATATTTTTAGTGGGCGTGGCACCTCCCACACAAAGTAAATTTTTAATATCATATACATATATTGAGAATTATGATAGGGAGAGCTTTGCAAATTTGTGTGAGGTCACCTATTGTTAATATTAGTAGCCACGCCGGAAATGGGCGGGATCGGAGAAGTGGGAGTGGTACCTCCCATACAGGTAATAATTCAATGTTACATATCTCGAGTACTGAGACAGAGAGAGCTTTTCAAATTTGTCTGATGGCACCTATTATTAATGTGAGCAGTCGGACAAAAAATGGGCAGTATCGGACCAATAGGCGTAGCACCTGCCATACAAATTAAATATAAAATGCCATATATCTGGGGTACTGTTACAGTGAGAGTCTTGGGACTTTGTGTGAACCCATAAGTTATTCATATGATTAGTTAGACAAAAAATGGGCGTGATCGGAGCAGTGGGCGTGGCACCGCCCGTGCAAAGTAAATATATGATATCATATAACTGGTGTACTAAAAAAGGGAACCTTTGCAATTTGCACGAGCCCATCAGATCTTAGTATGAGTAGTCAGACAAAAAATTTGTGGGTTCACACCAATGGGTGTGGAACTCCCCATGCAAAGTAACTTTTTAAAGTCATATATCTGGAGTACTGTAAAAGAGAGAGCTTTATGGCTTTGCGTGAGCCCATAGGTTCTTTGTATGATTAGTAGAACAAAAAAATGGGCGTGATCGAAGCAATGGGCGTAGCACCGCGCAGGCAAAGTAGATATCTAATATCATATAACTGGGAAAGACTCGAAATTTTACACGAGTCCATCAGATATTAATGTGAGCAGTCCGATAAAAATTGGGCGGGATGGGATAAGTGGGCGTGGCACCTCCTATATAAAAAATATGATGTACTACGAAAGCAACAGTCTTTTGACAAGTACATTAGTTATCAATGTGATTTGTCGTGGAAAATATATCGTCAAAATCAAAAATCGCCAAACCCAAAAATCGCGAAAAATAAAAATCGCCCAAAAACAAAAATTTTCAAAATCAAAAATGGGCAAAATCAAAAATCACTAAAAATAAAAATTGCCAAGTGATATTTTAAGTTCAAGGCCAATAGTTGAGTGTTTTCAGATCTAATTTGGAAAATCCATGTTCTTCTCATGGGCAGCTACATGTACCTCTAGGGCAGGAACGCCGAAAAATCTGATAATTGTTGTACCGAATTGAAAAAGCAAAAATCATTTTATATCAGCAAGTATCAAAATAAAAGAATCTATATTAATAATCTATACTTTGCATAATAAAGAGATAATGTGTTTATTTGTTTGTTTGTAGGAGGTAATCTCCGTAACGACTTATCTGATCTTCCTGAAATTTTAGTGGGCATGGCACCTCCCATACAAAGTAAATTTTTAATATCATATATACTAAGTACTATGATAGAGAGAGCTTTGAAAATTTATCTGAGGTCATCTATTATTAACGCGAATAGTCAGACAAAATAAATGGGCGGGATTGGACAAATGCGCATGGCACCCCTATGCAAACTTAATATTAAATGTGATATATCTGAATTACTGTATTAGTGAAAGCCTTGGTACTTTGCGTGAGCCCTTTCATAAGGATTCGGAAGGGCGGGGGGGGGGAGGGTGTAGCGAAGCACACCGGGTTGCATCTAGTAAACAATAAAAACAAAAAAAAATAAAAAAAAAATTTTTTTATATGAAAAAAACATGATTTACAAAAAAGGTCCGTAGGGACCTTTTCACACGGCCGTGAAGTTCAGAACTGTCACTCATCGGAGGGTTAATCCGCCCTCTTATGTATGTACTCTGTGAATTTTTTAGTCAGATCGGTTTCCAGTATTAGTTAAGATTTTAACAAGATTATAGTAAATATTTTAATAATAGTTTAGTTAAAACACTGTGGAACATTTTTGGTCGATGTCCGTGGGTGAAAATTCTAAATCTGAGTGAAAGTACGAGGCGTGTTTAGTACAAATTTTAAAGGGCTTGGCGTTCTCATGGCAAACTCATTTTATGATCTTTATATTTTTCTTTATATTGATATTTATTTGCTTAATTTTTTTTTATCTATAACTCAAGAACCATTTATGATTTCTCATTTCATTCTCCACAAAATTGTAGCTAAGCTAGTATGCCATGTTCAAAACGAAATAATAATATGCTTGATTAAATATTAAAAATATCATTCTACGTAAACATCTCTTCTAAGTATTATACTAATAAATAATAATCATACGCCCTGATTATGTTGTGTTATTTACAAAAAGTGATAAAAAAAAAAAACGAAAAGAAAAACAAACAATTTATTTTAAAATTTCACTCAATGAAGATGAAGCAATTTGCAAAAATCTATCTGGACTTAAAAATAAGATAAATAAAATTTTCAAAAATTAAAACATATGTAACGTTGATGGATAATATGAAACAGTCATTGTCAAGATCATAGTTTACCGTTGCTAAACAATTGGCCTATAATAACTATTTAAATGAAGTAAAAAATAATATTAAAAATAATCCAAGGTCACTTTATAAATTTACTAATTCTAAAAGGCTTACTGCGAACTTTCCATCGGTTATGAAATACGGTGATTTAGAATCTTCAGCTGGTAAGAGACGTGTTATGTGTGCAGGTTGTTTTGCATCAACTTATTCTTCCCTGACAAAATTGAAATTGTCGTACGCTGCTGGTCCTGACGGTGTATTTTAAAGCGCTGCGCCTATTCGTTGTATATTCCATTGATTTATATGCTTAAAAAATCCCTTAAATTGGGTTATTTTTCTCTCATACAAAGACTAAAGTGTTCCAGAGAGGAACTCTGTAAAAAGTTTAGAGGCCAAAAATTGAGCACGGATATTGCAATCATGTTTAAAAAACTTTACCGTTGCTGCATAATTTACCACGTAGCGTATGTTGTGACAGATTTTTTGTAATTACCGGTTCAACATTTTTTTGTAGATAATGATCGACGAACTGACGAACTAAAAAATGTTCTTCGTATAGTAAGAAATACATAGTTGCGGCAAAAGAAGAAAGTCATTTGTTCTATCGGGCTCTATAAATACTGAAATTTGTATTAAGAATGTTTGCAGACAAATACTCTTTCATAAGCCAACACAATGTGTGCACATATTTTTGGACCCGATTTGGCATCCTGTCATTATTGTAGGAAAGCTTTTGTGTTTCTACCAAGCGAGTCAAATCGTCCAAACTGTCTAGAGCTTAGACCAGTGGAAAGATATTCTAGATATTCGGCTCTTTTTAAAAAAGTTTTGAAGAGAACAAAAACGATGTTCAAATTGTGGAAGATTTTAAACGAAGTGATACAGAGTATTTTTGGTTTAAACTTGTTTTTGCCATCAATTTAGTAAATATTCTGCGGTTCGCAACTTACCATCATTTAAAAGAACTAATGGCTTTGAATATTATATGTGGACTTATGCTGATTATATTTATCTTATATGATCAAAATATTATGTAAATACGTGTTTGCATATAACAAATAAGTTGTTGTTTGAAATATTGTTATGCGTCCAATGTGTACTATATGTGTATGTATGTTGATAGTGCAAAATGATTTACCCTATTTACGCATAACAATATAACCGTCCACTATGAAAGTCACATGTACACCTCCGTACATTCTTCATATGTGTATGTGTTCATGCGTAAGATAAACAGCCAAATTCATACACATTCACATAAAGATAATTTCATGTTTGTGTGAAGATGTGAGTCTGTCTGCCAACAACAAAAGTGATTTAACGATGACACCAATGCCACAAAGTCAAACGAACTTAAACCAAATGCTGGACAAATATTTAGACCACCTACATTGGGACTAACAAGTAAAGTTTTATAAAGGGATTAATATGTTAAAAAAATATTCTCTATTTACAAAGTTAATTTGTAAGTAAATAAAAAAAACTTTATTTCATATTTGAGACTTTCCACTTTTTGCCGATAGACCTATGTATATATGTTCAATATTTTCTTTTTACTGTTTTTCAGTACTTTTAGAGCATAGTGTAAATTACTATTTCTTGTCCCCCTTGTTACATTTCAGTTTTTTTTTTATTACTTTCAACAAGCAGTACCAGATTTAAATAAAAGTTTGCAATTAGTAAATGGATTTCAAAATAAACTTCCAACCAAAAAAAAAAAAAAAAATAAGTAGAGTAGTCTCAATTTTTGGCTAAACCGAACTCATAAATAGACGACTTTCTCATATGTTACTGACCACATTGAATATAAACAACAAACTTTGTCGGTTTTGTGTGTGAGCAAAATTTTTAGCTCTAATTTCCAACTGCCAATTTTTTTTATGAACCACAAACCAATTCCCAGGGCATGTAAACACAGATACTATTTACTAGAGAGAAGTTACATCACAACGACAACCAACTTAATATCAGCTAATAATTTATTAGGCAACTGAATTCTGCATATGGTCGAAAAGATTTGAATGAAACGAGCGACAATGTGGCCATGGTATGGTCCTAAAAGCCTACGATTATCATATCCATGGAGAAAAAAATTGTTTGTACTCATACAGAGACTTTAACAACATAAATTATAATTTACTATATGAGATATTAGAGATATTAATTGGGAGAATCTTTATTATATGCTCACCGTAAATGATCAACTTTATTTTCTTGAAACTAATATTATTAGTTTATACGATGCTATAGTTCCTTTAGTAACCCGATCCAAAAAATTCAAAGCAAAGTCATGGTTTGCATCTGATATAAAGCAGTTAATTTCTCTCGGAGATATATGTTATTTGACGCGGAAGTGATTTGAAGCTACTGTGCTCAAAAAAGATGACCATACGTCAAGAAAAAAAGTTAATGACAGCATCAGAAAAGCTAAATCGGTCTATTATTCAAAGCGTTTTGAGTCCGCTCTGGACTCGCGACAAACCTAGAAGCACGTTCGTGATATTGGCATAGGGAAAGACATTAAAAAAGTTGATAGTAGTCTTGATGTCAATGAGCTAAACTCAGTCTTCAGTAATTTACCAGTAGTACACAACAACAACTTGTGATGATGTTACACACATCTTCATTTATCTTTATTTATTTCATTTATTCATCTTTATTTGTTTATATTTTTTTGTTTATTTTTGTTTACTATATGCACATATTTATTTGTAATTATTTGTTTACATTTATTTATTTTTTTGCATATCTTTTCTTTTCATTCAACACATACCACAAAGTACACTAACCTTGGGTAAAGGGTTGAATTACAAAACAATAAATTATTGTGTAATTAAATATCACTGGAATGCAAAATGACAAATTTGTGAAAATTCAAATTGTGTCAATAACCCATGACAAATAGGAATGTCACTCAAATTTTGAGGGGAAAAATTTAAATTGGTTATTGAACGTTTTCTGATTGGCTATTGAGCCCAACGTTCAAAAATCAATGAATTTGTAATATGCGAATGTAAAGAAAAGAGAAGACTATTATTTAAATTAAGTAAAAATATTAAATTATAATGATATAAAAGACCAGCATTTTAAAATAAATAAATCAATTATAATTCTGATTTGAAAGGGTTATAATTAAAACCAAACAGAGATTTTCTCTTTTTACTGGCATATTCTGCCAAAGGGTTCAAACATTGGCATAATCTGCCTACGTGCTGTATAAAAAAGTGCATCTAGCGTGCACGCGGGAACTGCTTTGAGGAAAGCACTTGACAAAATTCCTCCTGAGATTGGTCCGGTTCTCACCCAATCTTAGTGTCCTTTTATACACCCTTCTTACACTATATGGCGATCCTGCCAAGCTAACACTATATGGCGATCCTGCCTCCTCATACACTATATGGCGATCCTGCCCCCATACATACACTATATTAAATTAAAATGCCACTATGTACGTAGATTGCTACAAGGCATACATTATATAACGGTCCAGCGATTTTTATAATATTTGGTGATCCTAGCTGGCGTCCCACCAACACTATATGGCGATCCTGCCCTTTTACTCTATATGGCGATCCTGCAAACACCGATCCTGCAAATTTGATCCTGGTAAAAACTTCTGTTGCCCGATCCTTGCAAATTAGACCCTGGACAACGAACTTTCCGAATCCTGTAAACAACTACACCACTATATAGATGCCTGCAAAGATAAATTGTGCGAAAACCAATACTGTCTACATCATCAATCAATTAATCCAATAAAGAAAAGATCAAGGGGCGGCAAGAAAACCAAGGCAAACAAACAGCGAAAAGAGCTAAGAAGACTTATCGCAATCAGCCAAGGGGAGCAGAAACATAAATTTTATCAACAATTACGGTTATTAGACTAGGATGAGTTTCTGGAAAAAGCTAGGAACATCAATAATGCTCATGCTGGCAGGGTATGAAGCAAATAACGTAATAGACAACGGAAAACAAACAACACAAATCATCGAGAAATTCGTGACAATACGTACACCGACTCCAGCAATCGAAGAAGATGACCACACCTTACATATAATATTAGTAATAATTTGTATTTTTTTTGCAATTATTTTATACAAAGTGCAACAGCACTATAAGAAATATGCTATTAAAACGGCATCTAGGATTTGCGCCGCAAATGTTTAAAAATTAGATACTTTAGTTAAATAAAACAAATATTATTTTACCTTAAATGGATAAATTTAATATTATACAAGAACTTTTAAAAAATTTAAAAAAACAGCCAAATAGGAGATATACACAAAAAACAATTAAAGCTAAATTACAAGTAGTCAAGGAAATTAGTCAGGAAATAATAAGTGAAACTAAATTAGAAGAAAGGGAAAACATTTTGAAAACATTAGTAAAACTAGAGAAGGAAATAACAAAACTATTAAGACCAATGGAAACAGAAGAACCCCAACCAGAGGGAGAAGAAAAAATAGAAGCACATATAACAGAATTAGAAACAGAAATAGAAAACAATACGAACATGGCGTCTTTTAATCTAGAAACGGCACTCAAGGTAATCCCTGAATTCAAAGGTAATTTTCAAGAACTTAAACCATTTCTGACAATAATAAAATTAATATACGACACCTTGAATGATACATCTAAACCAGTCTTAATAAATTTCGTAATAAACGTAAAATGTAGCTCAACGGTTAGAACGGCAATTGGTTCCGACCCATTAACAGATTTTAATTCCCTAAAAACATGGCTCACAAATAGGTATAAGAATAATCGAACAGTGAGTAAAATACAAAATCTACTTTCTAGATTTCAACAACGAAATGACTCAATAAGTACCTATAGTGATAAAATTTTGAAACTAATTGACGAACTAAACGAAGTGCAAATACAAGAGTTAAAGTTAGAAAATGAAACGGAAATACACAACGTGAAAAAAATAAATGAACTATATTCTCTTAATATATTCAAACAAGGTTTGAATGAAAAATATATAAGTACAATATTTGCTGCACAACCAAAAACACTAAATGAAGCAGTAACTTTAGCATTAAATATAGAAGGTCAAGTAGAAAACCAAGTTATGTTTTTTAGTAGAAATAGGAACAATACCTACAACAACCCTAACAGAAACAATCCAAATAGAAGGAACAATCAGGGAAGCAATAATTCCAATTATAACCAACGAAACAACAACACGGGTAGAGATTACCACAATTCAAATAGACATCCTAACAATAATTATTCAGACAGCAGTAATAATAATTCAAATAGAAACAATTCCAACAGAAGTTCGAATAGCAACTACCGTTACAATAATAATTTGAATAGAAATAATAACAATAATGGCAATTATAATTCAAATAACCAAAATCGACATAGTAACCAAAATCGAAGGAACTATAACAATAGTTCAAGAAACATACACGTGTTACAGGAAAACTCCCAGAGTCCGGAGGGGACTCAAGCGAACAATTAAATGCACCTTCCGGAAATAATAAACATAAAATATTTAATATTACGAATAACATTACAAATTATATAGAATTAAAATATAAATTAGATAACAAATACTTAACTTTCCTAGTGGACACTGGCGCTGACATATCTTTATGCAAAAAGAATGTTCTTAATATAAGTGAAACAATTAATGAAAATAATTGTTGTACGTTGTCAGGCATTTCAAATGAATCCATTACCTCGTTAGGTACACTTGATATGCATTTTAGCATATTTAATAAAAGTATTTCACACGAATTCCAAATAATAGAAGACGATTTTCCAATTATAACAGATGGAATAATAGGTCGCGATATTTTAAATAAACTATTAGCTAAAATAGACTATGAAACTTTTACTATAACTTTTGTTGTTGAGAATGAAGAATATACCATACCTATGAAATCAAAAGTCTTAAGAGATTTTTACATAACTATACCCAAACGTAGCGAAGTCATACATCAAATTAACGTAGATTTAACGGAAGACAGTTTGGTTCTAAACAAACAATTAGAAGAAGGAGTATTTCTAAGTAATTGCATCATTCCAAAGGAAGGAATTGCTCACGTAAAAATACTTAATACAACTGATAGAGATGTAAAACTTAGGAATATTGAACTTAACGTCGAACCAATTTCTAATTATATTTGTGTAACTGGAAATAAACGGAATTTTACTAGTACAGATAGAAAACGATTTGAGAAATTATTAGACACATTGAATATTGATAATATTGATAATTATGCTAAAAATTCTCTAAATGAAATAATTGAAGAATACTCTGACATTTTTCATTTGGAAGGAGACAAACTATCAGCTAATAATTTTTATACTCAACATTTGACTGTATCAGATAAAACACCTGTATATATAAAAAATTATCGTTTGCCACAGACACAAATAGAGGAAATTAATCAACAGGTTAAAAAACTGTTTGATGACGATATAATAGAAAATTCTACTAGTGCCTACAACTCACCATTGCTTGTTGTTCCAAAGAAGAACGATGGAGATAAAGGGAAATGGCGACTTGTAGTTGATTTTAGACAACTCAACAAAAAATTAGTAAACGATAAATTTCCATTAACAAAATTAGAAGATGTACTAGACAAACTGGGTAGAGCGAAATATTTTTCAACTTTAGATATGACTAGCTCTTTTCATCAGATAATGTTGGATGAAAATTCTAGACATCACACTGCATTTTCAACATCAGATGGTCACTATCAATTTAAAAGATTACCTTTTGGATTAAAAATTTCATCGAATAGTTTCCAGCGAATGTTAACTATCGCACTCTCAGGTTTAGATAGCAAAGCTTTCCTTTACGTAGATGACATCATTATTTTTGGATGTAGTTTAAAACATCATAATGAGAACCTAATTAATGTTTTTGAAAGATTAAGAAAATATAATCTTAAACTAAACGCAAGTAAATGTGTATTTTTAAAATCTGAAGTCGTTTATTTAGGTCACTTAATAACCAAAGACGGCATAAAAACCGATCCTGCAAAACATAAGGCAATTGAAAATTATCCCGTACCAAAAGATGCGGATGAAGTTCGACGATTCGTGGCATTTTGTAATTACTATAGAAGATTTATACCTCATTTTGCAGATTTAACTAAATGTTTAAATAATCTGTTAAGGAAAGGTCAAATATTCGTTTGGTCTGACGAATGCCAAAAATCATTTGAAACTCTAAAATTAAAGTTAATTAAACCACCTGTTTTGCAATATCCAGATTTTTCTAAGACATTTGTGCTTACCACTGATGCATCACACTATGCATTAGGTGCTGTACTTTCGCAAGATAACGATGGTAACGATTTACCAATATCATACGCAAGTAAATCTCTTCAAAAACACGACTTGAACAAATCCGTAATAGAAAAAGAACTACTAGCTATTCACTGGTCTATAAATTTTTTCAGACCATACCTGTACGGTAGAAAATTTACAGTAGTAACAGATCATAGACCACTCGTTTCGCTATTTTCACATAAAAACCCATCTTCTAAACTGACAAGAATTAGATTGGATTTATGTGATTACGATTTTGATATAGTTTACAAAAAGGGCTGCATGAATACTAATGCAGATGCCTTATCGAGAATTCAAATTAATTCTGATATTTTAAAAACAATGATTCCCACATGTGATGAAGAGGCAGTTAGCAAAAAATTACTACCCATCACAAGAAGTATGCAAGCAAGGCAAAATTTAATTCCTGAAAATAGAGACAGTACCAAAGATATTCATATATGGGAATGTACGTCCATTTCAGATGTCAACAATGTGCACAAAATGATGTTTTCTATGAAGTTAGAATTCGGTCAAATTAATAAAGTTCAAGATGATTTTATCATAGGTTTTAACGATAATCCTACATGTCTAGACATGATTATGGAGAAATTAATTACTTACATGAATAAAAATCGGATACGAGATCTCGCATTATCAATAAATAATGAAATATTTGAACACGTGTCAATGAAAAGGTTTAAAGAAACCTACACGTCTATTTATAATAAAATGTTGAAAAGATTAAAGAATCTTTATTTGAATATTATTTTATATAAGCCTTTGCAGAGAATAGTAGATAAAGACATGCAATTAAATTTAATTAAAGAATATCATGATAGTCCAATTGGAGGACATCAAGGAATCAGAAAGACCATATTAAGATTAAAACAAAGATACATTTGGAAAAATATGAACAAGATGGTTAAGAGATACATTAATAATTGTGATTCATGCTTAAAGAATAAGCAGTATAGAAACATAAAAGAAAAAATGCGAATTACTGACACACCAGATAATACTTTTGAAATAATTTCTATCGATACGATAGGTCCACTTAGGTTATCCAATAATTATAGATATATTCTCACGCTACAATGCGATTTAAGCAAATATGTTATAGCCTATCCTATGGAAACAAAGGAAGCTAAGAGCATCGCTCAAGTTTTAGTGGAACAATGCATACTTAAATATGGCACTTTTAAAATCTTGAAATCTGACAGAGGTACGGAATTTGCTAACCAATTACTGAAAGAAATATGCGACATGTTAAAAATAGAACAGAAATTTTCCACTCCCTATCACCACCAAACAATAGGTTCCTTAGAAAGAAATCACAGAGTCCTAAACGAATACTTATTGAACTTTACGGAAAATGAGGAATGGGATTGTTGGATTCAATACTACACATTTGCATATAACACAACTCCACACGTAGATACAGGGTACACACCTTTTGAGTTAGTATTTGGTAAATTAGCGAGACTACCCACAGACAAAATTACAGATAACAAGCCAGTCTATAATCTAGAAAATTATGCAAACGAGTTCAAAGCTAGAATAGCATCGGCATTAGATAGAGCTAAAAAATTAATTAAAATAGCAAAAGAGAAAAGAAAAATACAATATGATAATTACACTAATGTTAGCAACTTTAAAAAAGGAGATTTAGTATTAGTAAAATATGAAAGTAGGAGAAAAAATACTTGTCCTACTCATGGTCCATATGAAATTATAAATACTGAAAATGAAAATTCAATTTTAGATGTAAAAGGAAATATGAAATCATATCATAATAATACTTTAAAATTATATAAACGTAAATGAAAATGTAAAATTGTATAGATTGTTAATTACTACATATAAGAGCACATAGTAAACTTATTTATAATGTTAATAAATAGATATAGAAATTACTTATTACATTTTTTTTATAATATTATATCAAAAACAAAATTAGAATAACCACTAAGTTTAAGAGAAACGAAAATAACATTTTTATTTTAAGTAATGAAATTCATGAATTTTCTAAAACCCATAAATTTCATCTTAAGGGTAGGGGTGTGATGATGTTACACACATCTTCATTTATCTTTATTTATTTCATTTATTCATCTTTATTTGTTTATATTTTTTTGTTTATTTTTGTTTACTATATGCACATATTTATTTGTAATTATTTGTTTACATTTATTTATTTTTTTGCATATCTTTTCTTTTCATTCAACACATACCACAAAGTACACTAACCTTGGGTAAAGGGTTGAATTACAAAACAATAAATTATTGTGTAATTAAATATCACTGGAATGCAAAATGACAAATTTGTGAAAATTCAAATTGTGTCAATAACCCATGACAAATAGGAATGTCACTCAAATTTTGAGGGGAAAAATTTAAATTGATTATTGAACGTTTTCTGATTGGCTATTGAGCCCAACGTTCAAAAATCAATGAATTTGTAATATGCGAATGTAAAGAAAAGAGAAGACTATTATTTAAATTAAGTAAAAATATTAAATTATAATGATATAAAAGACCAGCATTTTAAAATAAATAAATCAATTATAATTCTGATTTGAAAGGGTTATAACTAAAACCAAACAGAGATTTTCTCTTTTTACTGGCATATTCTGCCAAAGGGTTCAAACATTGGCATAATCTGCCTACGTGCTGTATAAAAAAGTGCATCTAGCGTGCACGCGGGAACTGCTTTGAGGAAAGCACTTGACAAAATTCCTCCTGAGATTGGTCCGGTTCTCACCCAATCTTAGTGTCCTTTTATACACCCTTCTTACACTATATGGCGATCCTGCCAAGCTAACACTATATGGCGATCCTGCCTCCTCATACACTATATGGCGATCCTGCCCCCATACATACACTATATTAAATTTAAATGCCACTATGTACGTAGATTGCTACAAGGCATACATTATATAACGGTCCAGCGATTTTTATAATATTTGGTGATCCTAGCTGGCGTCCCACCAACACTATATGGCGATCCTGCCCTTTTACTCTATAAACTCCTTATTTTACAATTTTAACAATTATAATGATTCCACTAATTGTTTCGAATTTTCGTGTCTTACTCATGAAGAGGTTAATCTTAGTGTTATTGGCGCTAAATCTAATGCTATCGGACATTACAATATTCATCCAGTATTTGTGAGGATTTTGCTGTCCTTTTTCCTGCCTTATATAACAACTTTCTTTAACTCAATTATAACCACAAGCACTTTCCCTTTCAAATGGAAACATGCCAAAATTATTCCTGTTCCTAAATCTACTAACGAATACCGCCCCATAGCAATTCTGTGTTACTTTTCCAAATTACTGCAAAGTTTATTCACAAAAAAATAACCACTTACATAAGTGAGATTGGTTTGTTGTCAAATATACAGTCAGGTTTTCGATTGAATCATAGTTAACTTACTGCTTTGACTGAAGTAACTGAAAACATAAGGCAGGAACTGGATGACAATAAAGTTAATTTTTGGTCGTTTGACTGTTCAAACGCCTTCGATACAGTCGACCACTTAATGCTATGTAATCACCTGAAATATCTTTTTCAGTTTTCTTCATCGCCTGTAAATCTGCTTCGATCCTACCAACTTAATCGTACCTAATCCGTTTACGTGAAAAATAAAACCTCAAAACGTTGAATATTTCGAGAGGAGTGCCCCAGGGATCCATCATAGGGCCTTTGCTTCTTTCTCTCTATTCTAATGATCTGCCTTCACAACTCCTCCATTTCAAAATTCATATGTACGCCCATGAGATGCAGTTATCTTTAAACAGTCCGACTGCTTCAATTAATCACAATATAGGGAAACTCGAAGAGAATTGAAATAATATCTAGCATTGGGCTACGACCAACCAGCTCTTTTTAAACCCATTAAAATCTATATATTTGATGATAAGTTAACGATCTAAACAACCATCCATGGTTCGTGATATTACAATTAACGGTCAAAAATTCCTATTGTTTCTTTTGCCAAAAATCTAGGTGTTATCTTTAGCAGCTTTCTATCGTGGTAAAATCATGTAAATAATGTAGTTGGGCAAACTTACATTAAACTGAGATCTCTTTGGTCAACACTATGTTTCGCGCCTTTGAAAGAAAAAATTCTACTTGTCAAAACGTATATTATTCCTGGACTGCGACTCCTCGAGAAAACGTCGACTCAATATTGCTTGTAATAATATTATTTGTCGTGTTATTTATTTAACCCTAAAAAGCGCAGTTATTTTACAAGCGTTAGCGAACAACAGTGCCTCTGAGTCTCTATGACATAGTTCTATGCAAAAAACACATTTTGATAATAACTTGACTGAAATAATTTATTATAGGAACAAAAATTACTTCATATATGTGACCTTCTCCGAGAAAAGGGACCTAGTGTGTGAAAATTAAGTTTTGAGAAAAAATCGCATTTAAAGTTCCTACACCATTTTAGGTACCAGTATCCACCGTTTTTGACACAACCCGTTTTTTGACACACTAGGTCCCTGTTCTCGGAGAAGGTCAGATATATAAAAAAAATAAAATTCATAATTCAAAGAAGATATATAACCATAAGTACATATAAAATTTTACAAATTAATATCTAGTTATTTTTGCACGCGACCATTATTTTTAGTGTTCATTGGATTTTGCATATGGACACAAATGACACTATTTCCTTTTTCATCTGAAGTGGAAGTTGAAGGTCTGCTAGAAGACCCTTAAAGCTTCAAGAAAGATTTTTATTTCAAATTTGGACGATTGGTGTAAGTTTTTATTATTTTGCCTCTTTCTTATGTAACGTTCAACTACATATTCGCCCAATTTCATATGTTGGGTTTCAGTTGGTTCCAATATGGAAATTTGTTAGTTCACAGCACATATGAAGCTATTCCAGCGGCATATTCATAAAATAGGCTAATAGCCAACGAATTATTTTTCTCTTTATCACGTGCTCGTGGATAAGTTGATCAAATGTATCAACAACTTCATTGGTTAAGTCATAATATTTATTTATTTCCGACATAAACTCTATCTTTTTTCGGTCATTTTGTCGTCGTGGTGCATTGCTGACAAAAAAAATTTTGCTTTGCCTTGCTTAGCTACATGCGATGCAATAGTAATATTTTTTGGAAAACTGAACCGTTTTTATTAAGCTGAAATTCGGGTAAAATACAGGCCTTATTTTTTGGCAGAATGTCTAATAAAGTTGGACCATTAGACAAAAGAGTTTCGGCCAATTCTCTAGTTGTAAAGTAATTATAGTAACATTTCGATTTGTCCCAAAATACAGTGCACACAGATTTTCAACGCCCTCTCTTTCATGACCAACTGTTCTGTTATTACCCACTTTATCTCTATGAATTCCGCCTAGTAGGTAGGCTGTTTTAATGGCATACATATATTGAATAAAAGAACGCCGGCTGCGACATGGCATAAGCTATTCATATTTTGTCCAGGCATATAACATTTTTCGAAATTATGGTTTACCATTTCCCAAATAGCTCTAATTGGCATCAACTTATCAGTTTTTCGTCTGTTGTTTCTAGTATCTTTATCATCAAAATGAATAAAACCTACTATTTCGACGAATATTCTAATACCCACTGTTGCTTTGAAAATTGTAATACCGTATAAATTATTCCAAAATACTCGGTAGTTTTGACCATTTGATTTCATATGACCAGCTGTATTGGTTTCCACTTTTTTGACTAACTGTATATTGTTACTGCTTCTTTGTTCGATTGTTTTAAAAATCTGTTCACAGACGATCTCATAAATATATATTTTGAACCTATTCCAGATGCTATCTATTGACTTTCCTGATGAAAGTATATCTGTATTTTATGTTATTTATTTATCAAACTGTTTGCTTTAATTTTCCGATATTTCATCTTCCTCATCTGAAACATCCATCGCGAGCTCTATTTCAGAATCTGATGCTTGACTGGGTTTATTTTCAAGTAAGTCAATTTCATCGTCGATCCAATTCTCTAAAATCTCTTTTAATTGCATTTTACTCAGTGGGACATATTTTTGCTTTTCTAAGTTTCTTCAGATAGTATATAAAAATATAAACTTCTAAAATAACAACAAACTTAGCAATTATATCAATAGAGAGGGCTTACAAAAATTAAGCTTACAGTTACTCCCATTCGGCTATTCAAATGAACTTCTAATAAAAAATATTAAGACGCTACCAATTTATTCCAAATAATGCTCAGCCCTCAAGCAATACCGGTCCTATGTAACTATCTAGATAGCTAATGACACTATCTATATGTAGAGCTCCATAGGCACTGTTGTCCGTTGGTGCGATTTTTTTAATGAAATTTAATTGTGTTACATTACCGAGTTAAATTTTTTGACCTGATTTGATTACTATACTTAAATATTGAAAATAGACAAATACACGAAATTCTTGAAAAAAGTAATAAATATAAAAAAAGTTATCAGCAATTTTATTTCAAAACAAGTAAGAAAATTATAGTCGGTCTAGACCGACTATACGATACCCTATACCATGCGTTTAGAGACCCTATCTCTTAGGCCCAACTAACTGGACATAGAAAATAAGCAAAAACCAAATTTGAGTGGGATTTTTATTAATTTTTTTGGCTGCAGATATGAAAAAGTTCATATCGGATGCTATATCTATATAGGGACTTAGTCCAAAAATGGACCGATCCTGATCATGTTTGGTAAAGTCTCTTGTATTTTGCAAAAATATATACAAACAAAATTTGAGAAGAATCAGTGCAATATTTTTGTTTTTTAATAGATTTAAGTGAAGATCGGGAAGCAGCTCTATATGGGGTCAAAGGGATCATTTTTGGACTACTCCTTAATGGATGTAATGAACGCCTACAAACCCAATTTGAGTAAGATCTATATGACAATTTGGATCTTATGGCAATTTATGTCGATTTCATATGGGTAATTTGTATGGGGGCTAGGTCTGAACATGGACCGATACTCACCAATTTCAATAGCGTTCATCCCATGGCCGATAAAAGCTTACGTACCAAATTTCATCAAAATATATTCATATTTGCGACCTGCAGTTTGATTACAAGCTTTACATGGACACACAGACGGACGGACGGACGGACGGACGGACGGACATTGTTAAATCAACTCAGAAAGTGATTCTGATTCGATCGGTATAATTAAAGATGGGTCTAGGTCAAATATTTTTGGTTGTTACAAACAGCAGCACAAAGTCATTATACCCAAACCACATAGTGGTATAGGGTATAAAGAGTCTGACAGTTAAGAAGGTTTAGAAGGTATTATCATATAACACCCTTCTGTGTAAGACTATTTGATGTGTGCTTTGTTAATCTTTAACAAATTAGTTCTAATTTTTATGCACAAAATTATTTACACAAAAATATTATTTACGAAAAATTGCAATTTGCCAGATCTGATAGAGGAAGAGGGCTCATAATTCATATTCATAAGACACTTGTCTCAGAACAGCAATTCTTTGTGCACGGAGTTCGTTTTTGGAATGCACTTCCACAAACTTATCAGCTAACAAGCAACGCAAGACTTAAAAAAAAAACAATTTTTTGATTATTTTGCACAGCAAAATCTTTGAAATTCTTGTATTTTGTTATTTTGATTTTTTTTTTTTTTTTGTTAGCAGTTAGGGGTGAAAGTGGTATTAGATGCAATGGTGTATGCGATAAAGTTTATCACCTTACAAAAAAATGTGCCGGTATAGATCAATACTCGGCAGATATTATTGATGAAGCAAATTTCTTAAAATTTATCTGCGATGATTGCATGCAATATATCCAAAATGTAGACTTTGTTTTAAGGGAAATTCAAGATAGCGTTAATAAAAACAAGCAAACATTATTGGAATACAAACATGAATTTGCGGACTCATTAAAAAAATTGAAGTTGAAATATAAATCATTATTGGAAGCAATTGAAAAACTCTATGATGATAGATTTAAGAAAATAGATAATATACAAAAACTTTGTGAAAAAAATATGCAAGAAGCAAAAAATGTATATGGTAATGTAAATCAAATGGAAAATAAAAAAAAGATATGTATAATGCAATTGAGAAAAAAAATATGATAATGTGTAATGAAATAAAAAGAGCGGTCAAAGATTCAAACGTCAAAACAAAAATGTCATACGCGAAAACAGTGTCAAATAACATAGTGATACCAGATGTTTCAAAAAATGTTCCCTTAATTATAAAACCTAGAGAAAAGCAAAGTGCAGAAAAAACAAAAGCGGAATTAGACAAAAAAGTGGATCCAATTAATTTTAAAATAAAAAATGTTGAAAATATAAAAAATGATACTTTAATTATTCAAAGAGAAACTATTGAAGAAAGAGATAAAATTAAGGAGGCAACACAAAATGAAATAAATTAACATTATGAAATAAAAGTTCCAAAACAGATCGATATGAAAATTATTATAAGTGATATGAATTTTAAAATACCTGAAGAAGAATTAATAGAGAAAATAAAAAACAAAATGAAATAATGAAAAATTATGAAATGGAATTAGCAAAAATATTTGAAACAAAAAGATATATTAGAACAATATATAATGCAAAAATAAAAATTAATAATGAGCCGTACCCAAAAATCATAACAGGTAAGATGCTTAATGTTGAGAATTTTCGATGGTACAAATATAATACAGTGTCTTAAATGTCAAGGATTTAATCACAAATCGTCGGAATGCAAAAATGAAGAAATATGTTACAAGTGCCATGGAAAACATAAAAGTAAAGATTGTAAAAAGGAAATAATAATGATATGTGTTAACTGAAAATAGAACCCTTAACTTAGGACTTGATGACAACCATGCCACCAATAACCGGGAATGTCCGGTATATCAAAATAAACTAAGTGCAAGAAAGAGAAGAATAGGTTTAACAACCTAACAATCAAAGAAAATACATGGAATATATACTAGGTTAGGTTAGGTTGATAAGAGGAGCTATGTATACACATAGCTCATATCCGTTGTGTCCGGATATACACCTAAGCCAGTAGGTCGGCTTGTTGTGCGCTCTACATCTCTACGTTCATCCGGTTATCTACCCCTCTGCTAACTTAGAAATTCGGTCTCATCAGCAAATTTCTTGAGTATTTTCCAGCTTATCCCCCTAAGACCCGTCAGGCCTGGTAAGATGTCGTTGGATAGATGTCTGACCCTTGTTCTCGCAAATGCAGGACAGTAGCAGAGGTAGTGTTCCAGGGTTTCGTCATCCTCTCCGCAAGCTCTACAAATGGCTGATTCCGCCCGTCCTATACGGTATAGATGATCCCTCAGCTCAGAGTGTCCAGTGAGGATGCCAATTACACTACTAAGTTCTACCCTGCTCAGATTCAGGATCTCCCTAGTTCTTGTAGTGTTGGGAGAACCCCATAATATCTTTGTAACCTTACACACGTCAGTCTCTTCCCAAATTGATACATGCGAACTGGTCGCCCCGTCTGCCAGTTCCAATTTGAGAGACTTGAAAGGTTTTGGGTTTTCCAAATTAACTCTTTCCAGGAAAGAGCCCTTCCTGGCCAGTTCGTCAGCAATCTCATTTCCCATTATACCACTGTGTCCTGGGATCCAAACGATTTCAAGTCTGCCTCTTCTGGAGAAGTTTGAAATCTCCTCCTTACACTGGAGGATAGTCCTTGATTTATTTTTGTCCGCGGATATCGCTCTGATAGCCGCTAGACTGTCCGTAAATATTTTCACGTCTCCGGGACTTGGGGAATCCCGTGCGTTAATAGAGCTAATACATTCCTTTATCGCTACCAATTCAGCCTGAAAGACAGAGTTGTGGTCCGGAAGATGGAGGTATTTCCCTGTGGAACGGTCCTCATCGTAGAAACCTATTCCAGTCTTACCATGCAGACTAGAGGTGTCCGTATAGTAATGTGACCCTGGAAGGTTTTGTAGAATATTCCCGTTCATCCAACTTTCCCTGTCTAGTATCCGTATACTGCAGGGTATATCTTTTGACACTTCCGCGATTCTATCACAGCTAATATTCACAGTGTCGAGTACCGGAATTTGGTCTAAAATAGTCTGGTGTCTGGTCATGTGGTCGGTGATATATTTCCCTGTTACCCTTAGTCGTAACATGGCCAGAGCTGCCTCATATTTAATTCTAATCTCGATTGGATGTATAGATAGAATATTCTCTAAAGCCCTCGTAGATGTAGTCCTTATTGCTCCACTGATTCCTATGCAACAGAGGCGCTGTATCTTTTGGAGTGGTTTAATGTAACATTTCCCGTTCATTGATGTCCATATGACTATGGATGCGTAGGTTAGAATAGGTCTAACGACGCTTGTGTACAGCCAATATGTCATCCTCGGGTTTAAACCCCATTTTGAGCCTATAGCCCTTCTGCAAATCGCCCACACACGATAACATTCAAGTACTAATAAACAACTTTAATCAACTGGAAGTTATTGCTGAAATCGTTAAACCAGATTTCATAATTCTGACTGAAACCCATTTGCCTAAGAAAATAGATAAAAAGAAGATTGAAATAAAACAATATGACTATTATATAACGTTACCAAATTCATTTAAAACTGGCGGAGTAATTATTTATTTCAAAAAGCAATGGAATTTAAATAAAATTAAAGACAATATAAATGACTCAAATTATTGGACTAGTGCATATATGACAAAATGTGTAAAACTTTTATAATAGTAATAGTATATAGATTACCGAGGAGTCATAAAGCGGAATTTTGTGAAGCGTTTCAAGAATTTTTAGAAGAAGTATGCGATATTATAATAGCTGGAGATTTCAACATAGATTGGTTTAAAGATTTTTATAAAATTAAATTGGAAATTATACTAAATGATAATGGCTTAAAGCAAATAATGAATAAATATACCAGAATAACACAAAACCCAAAAACCTTAATAGACTATATTATAACAAATAATGAAAGGATTTCGGCAAAAGATAACACAAATAATAAAATAGCGGATCTTGAATCCATAGACATTTGTATTGAATATGAAAATATAGACCGGGAAACACAAAACTAAAGAAATAGAAATTTTTAAATATAGTAAAAATAATGTTAATAATGAACTAAGTGCAATACTACAATGTAATGAAATAAATGATATGAATTGTTATGTCAACAATTTTGATACCTGTGTAGAAAATATAATAAAAAAATTAACTATTAAAAGAAAAGTAAATGAAAGCAACAATAATAAATGGTTTAATAATGAACTCAGAATACTGAAAAGAGAGAAAGTTCCTAAGTTGCAGAAGGCAATTATTGAAAACAGTATTGCTGCATGGAATAGTTATAAATTAATAAGATATACATATAAAGTTAAGATTGAAAACGAAAAAAATAATTATATAAACAATAAAATAACCAACACAAATAATCAGAAAGAAATATGGAGCAAAATAAAGAACTGGTACTAAGAAAACCCCGAAATGTGATAAAAACTGTGATGTTTCAGCAGATATGAAATATCAGAAAATTTTAATAATTATTTGGTAAATAGTATTAAGGAAATAAGAAACTCCATTGAAAATGTACAATATAGCAATAACATATCTGTGATAGACTCAAAATTCAAATTTCGTACAATATCTTTACAAGAACTAAAAATTAAAAATACGAAAACAAACCAGACTACAATAAAATATCAAACAAAATAATCTTAGATAAGTGGATCATAACAGGCAATATTATGCTCGATATTATAAATAAGTCGCTTAGAAATGGAGTTTTCCCTAACAACTGGAAGGAATCGATGATTACACCAATAGAGAAAGTTAAAAATACTACCAAATGTGAGGAATACCGTCCAATTAACACATTAAGAACATGTGAAAAAATTATTGAAAAGGTAGTTAAAAATTAATTGGAATATTATATGGAACAACACAAGTTACTGTCAAAGTATCAATCTGGTTTTAGAAAGAGATATTCATGTGAAACAGTGGTCAACTATGTTATTAATAGATGGAAATATAAGATGAGGAATATTAGAGTATTGGCTATTTTCCTAGACTTCAAGAGAGCGTCCGGAACAATTGATAGTAGTATCCTGGTGCAGAAACTCCATAAGTATGGTATTAAAGATAAAGAATTAGAATGGTTAAAATCATATTTAGCTAATCGTAGACAAATTACAAAAGTTAATTATGTTGAATCTAATGCAATGATTTTGGAGTGTCCCAAGGCTCAATTTTAGGAGCTCTTTTATTTATTATATACACTAATGATATGGAAAAAGTTTTAAACAAATGCGAAATTATTCTATATGCAGACGACACTCTGATTTTTACAGAAGCAGTAACTGAAGAAATGTGTCATGAAAATTTAAGAACGGTTATGTCTAATATCAATAATTGGATAAAAATGAATAAAATAAAATTAAACGAAAGTAAAACGATATTAATGGAAATAAATATGAACACTAACATAACATTTAAAATAAATAATGTAATAATAGAAAAAGTTAACAACATTAAATATCTGGGTTTCTTAATAGACAAAGACTTAAATTTCAAGGAACATCTTGAATACGCATGTAAAAAAATAGGTAAAAAGATCGGATTTTTCAAACGAATAAGAAATAAACTATCAATTACAACTGCAATAAACATATATAAAACAATAATTAAACCACATTTTGAATATGGTTTAACTGTGTTATACACATGTGGTTCAGAGCGGCAAATAACAAGAATTAAATGCAAATATTTTTAGAAGAAAACTTTTATTTATTATAAGAAATATTAATATAAACCCGACCTTATATATGTAATTTACTAAATGCAATGTCATGAAAAAATATTCAAAATACTACTTAAAATTAAATAAATTATTCAAAAACCATAGTTCATACAGCTTATGCTGCAATAGAGCTTATCCCGTGGTTCGTACCAGGGATGAGTAATCTCTAGCATATGCGGACCTTTGCAGTGGTGAATTTATTTCTATAATCTTTATAAATAAAAAATATTTGTAACTAATTTCATATATCAGGTTACAGTGTCCCGTATAATTAATTAATCCTGTACTGTAATTAGAAGAATAATTTTCTTGATGTACAGGAAAGCACAATAAATAAATAAATAAATAAATAATATAAATAAAAAGCAAAGGAATCACTATGATCAAGCTAAACTTTTTATTGAATTATATTGAATTAAAGTATTCCTAAAAAGAAAACACAGTTTGCGCTAGCGATAATCCTTCCCTGTATCCCACATAATACCTGAAATTTAATTCTCTTATAACTTACTAGTATACACTTGGCAATAGTTTTTATTGTTTAATCTTATTCAAACTATTTTACGGAGACTAACATTCGCCTATGAACATCCATTTGAATTTATACAAGAGTACATATTAAGAACAATATTTGTCCTTAAAGTTAGGAAATACTTTTTATTCCCTATACCACTAAGTGGTTTGGGTATAATGACTTTGTGCTGCTGTTTGTAACTACCAAAAATATTTGACCTAGACCCATCTTTCATTATACCGATCGAATCAGTATCACTAACTGATTTGATTTAACGATGTCCGTCCGACCGTCCGTCTGTGTGTCCATGTAAACCTTGTAATCAAACTGCAGGTCGCAAATATCAATATATTTTGATGAAATTTGGTGTATGAGCTTCTATCGGTGAGAATCGGTCCATATTCAGACCTAGTCCCCATACAAATGACCCCTATGAAATCGACATAAATTGCCATAAGATCCAAATTGTCCTATCGATCTTACTCAAATTGGGTTTATATGCGTTTATTACATCCATTAATGAGTAGTCCAAAAATGACCCCTATGGGACAACTCTTAGTCATAGGCCCCATATAGAGCTACTTCCCGATCTTCACTTAAATCTATCAAAAAACAAAAATATTGCACTGATTCTTCTCAAATTTTGTTTGTATATATTTTTGCAAAATACAAAAGACTTTATCAAACATAGTCAGGATCAGTCCATTTTTGGGCCTAGTCCCCATATAGATATAGCATCCGATATGAACTTTTTCATATCTGCAGCCAAAAAAATTAATATAAATCCCACTCAAATTTGGTTTATGCTTATTTTCTATGTCCAGTTAGTTGGCCCTATAAGATAGGGTCTCTAAACGCATGGTATAGGGTATCATATAGTCGGTCTAGGCCGACTATAATTTTCTTACTTGTTTAATTGCTAATGAACATGGTGCTTTATATAAACCACCGTATCGTTTGAAATATTAACAAGTCTTATTGGTTAAGTTTAAATGTAAAGCCAGTTTGTTTGATTTGTGTTGCGAGGACTTTTAATTTTATTAAAATAACTTTGAATAATTTAGCTTGTAAAGCATCGATATATTGATGGAAGACACCAGAAAGAAGAAATTACTTTAGCAGATAGAATTCACTGATAACGTGTTGCTTACTTTGCTTCAAAGGGTGCTTCAAAACCTACACACTGTATCACTTACTTCACCCAGGGTATATAGAATATAAATGACACACAAGACGACATAAAGCATATGCACGATAAAAATAGCATACGCTTTCAATATGAATTAATTTTTACTACTTAGGAAAAAAGATTTTCGGATTATAAAGGGTCCGCCTAATAACTTTTTTTTTTTGAAAATGCTATAAAAAAAAACTAGTGAATATTATCTCAAATTTTTTTTTTTTTTATTTGAAAGTACAAAACTTCCGGTTAATAATGGAAAATAATTTCATTCAAATGGCTGCCTCGGCTGGCCATGCAGTAGCCTACATGATCGGTCCAATTTTTAAGCACATTATCGATTGTGTGCAGCTGTATTTTACCAATGGCTTCACGAATATTGTCCTTTAAAGCGTCAATTGTCTCTGGCTTGTTGGCGTAACACTTGTTCTGAAAAGATGATTTTTTTGGCAAAATCGGCATCTTCTGTAAGTCGATCGCAGTCCCACTTCAACTCCTGAACCAATTGGACTTTGTATGGCGTCATACCAAGGTCTTTATGCAAAATTCTTCTCAATGATGCCTCCGAAATGTTCAATTCTTGAGAACGACGGTGAATTGATGTTGATGGCGCTTCACGCACACTTTCTGCCACAGCAGCAATATTCTCGGGTGCACGCACTGTTTTTGGCTTTTCACGCTTTGGCTTATCGATGAGGATGTCAGTTTCTTTTACTTTTTTTACAAGATAACGAACATACGTAGCTGACGGTGCTTCTCTTCTTCCAAACTCCGTAGGCAATTTTCGCAGACATTCTGCAACATTACCATGATTTTCAAAGTAATGTCGCAATATTTTCCAGCGTTCTTCAAGCGTATACACAACCATATTCGTTCAGCGGAAGGATAAAACTAATTATCTGTCAAATCAGACATGAGGTAAGTGTTACCATTCACGCAATAAGCACTAGTTGGAAAAAAAAAACGTTAGATGGCGGACCCTTTATTTAATAATTTTAAAAAATTCTGATTTCGAGACATGCAACTTGATTCACCACCATTAAGAGTTTACTTAAGCATTTATTCTCTAATTATTTGCTTTCCTGTACAATAAGAATAAATCTTATAATTACACTAGAGGAATTATTATGCCAAGGTCTGACAAATATTGGTTATAAGTACGATTTACACAGTAGATACACAGTTAAATACAAAATATAGAAAAATAATAATAATAATTTAATCAATAAAAACAAAGTTTTTATAAAAGTCTTTCTTTCCTTATGCATATGAGTTTTAAATCTCTCCGTTACTGTGCGTGACTTTGTGCGACAATTTTAAAATTAATCTTTGGCCACAAGAAGTTTATGAACAAAGATTCAGCTCGATCGGATGAGGGGAAGTGAGGTTTGAATCTCTCCGTGACTGTACGTGACTAAGCGTGACTTTGTGTGACTACGTCAAAGTTAGTCTTTTTCACAGCAAGTGTATAGACCAAGTCTCAGATCGATCGGATGAGGGAAGTGACATTTAGGACACTCCGTGACTTTGTAGTCACAACAAGATTATTGGCCAAGTTTCAGATCAACTCGATAAGGGGGAATGGGATTGCCCCACGTCAGACAAACAGACGGAGAGTACGAGTTAAAAGAAAGAGTTTAAAAATAGGACATAATACAAAAATGTTTACATAAATAAGTTTAATTAGTTAACAAAATAATTATGCAAAATATACAGAAACAAATTTTTCTTAAATTTAGATCGTTGCTGGTTTGTTGCTGAAATCACGGAAGCAAATTCCAAAGATGGGTGGTGATAAAGTGGAAATACCATTTACAAATGGAATGGCCAGTACGTGGCCTTATATATAGATGGCGTGACAGGTGCCATTTTTTTTTTTTTTTTTTTTTTTTTTTTTTTTTTTTGTTTATGCCTTAAGGCCAAAATTTCTCGACATTTCATTAATAGAAATTAAGCTGCTTTTAAAGTTGGAGAATAAATGGATTGCATATAATTTCGTGAATTGATTAAACATAATTTCTTGGTGGGAAAATTTGCTAACAAAGTATGGATTAATACACATTACGCCGAATCTTCGCCATCATATTCAATGTTTAAAAAGTGTTATTCCGAATTTAAACGTGATGCCGATCGTCATGGTCGTCCAAATGAGGGAGTTGCCGAAAAAAAACCTAAGAAAGTGAATCAGATTGTATTGAATGACCGAAGAATTAAAGTGGTGGGATTGCTGGCATTATAAAGATATCAAGAGACTCACTCTCTTCGGCATATATTAAATGATTATATGATATATTACATGATTTCTGCTCGATGGGTGCCGCGATTTTTGACAGCTGAACAAAATCGGAAAGTATGCTTTGGAACAGTTTGCGGAGTGGTTAGGAGCGTGCGAAGGATGTCCAAAGCGGTCAAATAATAAACAATAGTGTGGAGAGTAATGACCAATAATTTTTGGTATTCACGTAGTAAAATATTTATTGATTACTTGCAGAAAGAAAAAACTATAACTTCCAAGTACTATGTTGATCTATTGGACAGATTGGATGAAGAAATTAAGGATAAAAGCCCCACTAAAATAAGAAAAAAAAAATTTAGTACCATCATGACAATGTATCGGTTCATTCAGAAAAATTGAAGTCTACATTATGGACTGATTCCATACCCCCTGCATTCTCCAGATGTGGCCCCCAGCTATTATTATTTGTTCTCAAACTTGAAAAGATGGCCCCAGGGAAAGATATTTTTTACAAATAAACAAAACGTATTAGAGATGGAAGCCTATTTTGTAGTATTTAACAAATCGTATTTTGTCTAGGCTATTCATTTGTTACATCGTCGGAAGAAATACATTTCACCTAAGGGAGATCATGTCGAAGAACAAAATTGAGATCAAGTCCAAAAAGCCGGATTTTAGTTATTAGGCCGCGAGGTTTTCATTCCATGTATAGATAGCAGATAATGATACCGACGTAGAACTAATTTGTTTCCTCCTCTCTGGCGAATCAAATGTTTTCGTAGAAATAAAGTGGTCTTGTGTTGAGAATTACTTTTTGAAGAAACAACAAAACTAATATTCAGCAGACCTTTCAGCGGACCTTTTTAGTCTAAAAATATACCTAGTTATGCTGTTATAAATAGCGTTAAGTTTGGATGTTATTTACACTTCTGGAATATATGTGGGTTTTAACTACTGCCTCATTTACGTGAATCGACCAAGTTAGAGTTACAGCCAGATATTTTGTTGTTGAAACAATGCACCGATAATAACAATTGCATTATCACACTTGCTAGGATCTATGCACAAAGCATTTTCTGGAACCCAACGGTGCAATTTCAATTGACTGAATTAGAGTTGTCAAGAAGAGTTTTATATATCTGCCTATATACGTAACTCGTAAGGCAATAGATAATCTGGAAACTTATTGACATATATTGAGCCTCGCCTATCCCATATATTGACTCTTGCGGTGCACCTTTTATAAGGCATAAAGGAACTGCAGACTTGACCTTGATCCACAGAGTTAGCTGATCAACTGTGTCAAACGCTTTGGAATAGTCTAGAAGTACAAGGATGATTATTTTTCTAATTATTTCAGAGAAGAAAATAAATCCTATATTACAGTAATACAATAAAGAATGAAGCAGAAATACATGGGATGCGATACTTTTTTCTGATATATAAGTCTTGTCGAGCACAACAAGACTCTGTCATCGAAATTTGCGAAACACCTCCAAATCTTGAGTTACGGGTAAAAAAAAAACAGTTTTTCCGTCCTTTTGCATAAATAAACCAGTATCTTTGTTGAATATCAGCCTATTTTGCTTTTCATAGCGGATTTGGAAGGAGGAAACTAAGGTCTTTCAAAGATATGATCATGATATTTAAGTAATATTGAGACATCTGTTCGTATTCCTTCAGCAAACTCAGTTTTTTTTTTTTTAAATATTCTCTGTTTTTCAACTTTGGAGATGTTTTTACACATTTTTTTACACATGTTTTTTTTAAAACCGTATAATTTATGGCCTTATTAAAAAAGTGTATATATTTGTGTGTAAAATGCAGCTTTGTATTAAAAAATCTGGTAAAAACTAACTGAATTATTAAACTTTTAATAAAAAAAAATAGAATAAATGCCTGCAAAGATTTTTGAGTTGAATATCCGAAAATGTTATTTTAGCAAAAAAATTAGTTTATGCGGGCAATTATCCATCTTTTTTTTTATCATTATTTAATTTATTAGTAGTATTTAAAATACTTTTCATTTCTATGACGATGTTTTACAAATAAATATAAATATATAATATAAATATCTTACATATCTAACAATATTTCTTTTAAAAACATTAAAATATCTCTCATTTTTAATACAAATTGGTAGGCTATTATATATTTGAAGTCCTTTAAAAAATAGGGATTTTTGCATCGCACTTGTTGTTACTCTCATCAGTCTGAAATTACCCATATTTCTAAGGCCATATGGCTGTATTTCCCCAACGTATGTCAACTGCTCCATTAAATATTCCGGTGCATTTTCCAATTTGTGATTTGTCTTCTATGTGTAAGATATGATTTAAGCCATTTCAATTATCAAAAGCTCAAGACTCAGTTAGTTTTTAATAGATTTTTTAAACAATTTAATCAATCAATTTGGTTTTGGTAAGCCTTGCAAACCGTTTTGGGGAAAGACAGCAAGCTAGTTGTAGTAATTTTTGCCCCAACTCATAAGACGTGAATAAATTGTACATTATAACATTATTACCTTTCAGGCCCTCGACCAGATGCAATCAAACTTGTTGGCCTTGATTTTTTCTGGAGCAGCTTCAGAAGCTCTCCCAAAGTGTGGTTGTATTTTCTAAACATAGAAGGTTTTTGCACATACGAGTACCCAAAATTTTAAACTGTATCTCTCCCGTTTGCATTGTATAAATAACCAGCCTTCATGGAAACCAGATAGCTGTTCGTCTACAGTGACGTAAGGGTTGAACAGCATTGGTAACATCTCAGATCACATATCCCACAGATGACGAATTGGAGGAAATTTATCCGTAGATCTGTTTTGTCGACGACTTATTTTATCACCGAAGCGAGTAATTTTGGTCAAGTACTCAAACTGTTTTTTCAACATAATTTTTTTGAATATAGTTGGACCAAAAGTGATATGGAAGAGCTCGTTATTCATATATATTCAATAACATTCAACTTACTTGTTAGCGCCAGCCAATATCAAAACAGTCAAGTATGCGTGAAGCATCAAATTCCTAATGCTTTTCATTCTTTAGCGCGCTAAATGCATACTTTTTCCAAAATGATTTTATCAATATGCGATTGGAAAAAATACCAAGAAAGCATTATTGATACCATTCACGACCGATGAAGTAGGATTAGTAGTACCTGGCCTTAGTCTCAACACATTAGTGGTTCGATTGCGTTCTGCTGTTTGCATATCTGTCGCTCTGCGAAGCCTTTTTTCATTTGAGACAAACAAAGGCCCAATATCAACAAAACCAGCTCCGACATCAACTTCAGCATTAAAACTCCATAGCCAAACATTTACAAAATATTTATTATTGTTTGGTTTCTTCCTCTCTTTTTACACTTGGCGTACAAGGTACTATTTTCATACAACTTTCCTATGCCATGTAGAAAACTACGCCAAGCATACCAAATTGAAGTTGGTGAAAAACAACGTTCCATGTATGATTTGAAACTTAAATGTAATCCATTTCAGTTCATATACATGATAATGAAAAAGTTAAGAAAAATGGGTAACAAAACCTTAACAGTTTTAGAAATTTAAAAAAAAAAAATTTAGTTTTCTAGACCAAGGTAGGCCGGTCACTTCTTAAGAAAAATTCAAACAATTTGGGGATAAATTCAATTAAAAACTCAACTGTCCATATTTCTTAAAAAAGATAATATTAATTTTATTAAAAAGAATTGGTGCTGCATTTTGGATAATGATAAATACGTCTACAAGATTTCACACAGCTACCAATAGTTATATTTATGCAGCCGTAAGAGTAAGCTGGATGCAGAGTTGTACAAATCACGTAATGAAAACTTCATACCAAGCGATGCGCTTCCACCCAAAGCAATGCAATTTGGAAACAACATTTTTTTATGTGCCCAATATTAATACGATAACGAAATTAGCCAAGTGTCTTATAAACATGAGATACAAGAAAAATATCGTAAAAAACAATTTGTTTTTGACAAAGAGAGTGCGAAAGTAGGGATAACAAACTAATATTATTATTGATACATCAGTTGGCTCTAAAATGTTTCTGTTATATATAACGCTTCCTTAAAATTTTCTGTTTTACCCGCTTTAATCTCATATAGAAAAGAAACTGGGTTCCATCGCTGAAAGAAATACATATTTCTTTTAAGCGTTTGAGAGATCGTATTATTTCGAAGTGGTAAGAAACTAAGGAAAGCGTGACATAGTGTATCGTGAAGACTATGCTGAAAACTCAAAATGAATTCACCGCAAATATTGTTCCCACCCGTGAGTTAGAATTTTTTAGAACATTTTTTTAGCAGTAGTTTAGTGATTTCTAAAAAGCATCTTTTTTATTTAAACAAAAACTATTAAAATGTTTGACTGCAATTATCTTTCGCAATTTTTTGGCAAAGAAATTTATATTCTAATGGAATTTCTCCTCAAATGCAAAGTAATACAATTTTGATTCAACCGTATTTCATTTATAATTCTTATTGCTTTGCATGCAAAATAGAAAAATCCATTAGAAGAAATAAATGTGTTTAACATTGATCTGTTCTAAGCTTTTAATATTTTTAAGATGAATCAACAAAAGATGGAGTAAAGATTTGATATATAGGCTGCAGTTTATGCCGTAATTTCCACGGTGTTTTCAAGCTGAAGTAAAATCTGATAACAACACTCACATAAATCATAGCCAAATAAAATCATGTTGCTGCAAAAACCATCAAAAGTGAAATATGCAGCAATGCAGTTGTAAGAACTTTTTTATCAATTATTTTTTTCTTTTTTTTTTTTTGCAAAATTATCAATGCAAATACATATAGTCAACTTGCACTAAAATATTAAAAAAAAACTTAAGCAAGCACATTTAAAAAAATAATTTGATCAAAAATATGCTTAGGTAATGATGTGTAACTCTTAAACTATTCGATTTAAAAATGTTTTATAATTCAGGACACATAGCCAACTGAAAATAATCTGATACAAGTACTTATTTTTCTAAATTTAGTTTCATTTAAGAACTATAAATTTAATTTATGAAAATTATTTTACAAATAATTAGTACTTTTTTTTAATATAAATCATAAATTTTTATAACGCAAGAGAAATTGTAAAAATTTGAAGACAATATTAGATGGAATAGCTACTTTCGAACTACATGACTTGTTCATATTGAGCATCTTTCTGGCTATTGTTTCACCTCATGCTTAATCAAATATTTAACTCACACATTAGCAAGAACAAACTGAGTTTTATTTAAAATTCTTTATAACAATAACGTGATGTACTATTTGTAAATAATGAAACACTTATTTTGATTGACAATTGCTCAGGATTTGAATCAAATTTTCTAACTTTAATTAAAGCAAACAAAAAATACCACATTTGTTCTCTTTTTAATTTATTTATAGTAAACTATTCCAGATTCAAATATCCATTAGTTGTAAACAGTATTAAAAAACTATGACACAACATTCAGTGAAGTGTAGAGCAAGGTTAGCAAATGTTTTCGCAAATCAACTATTTTTTGTTTGGCTATTCGTTGTTTTTCATTATTTTTAACAATACATATTGAATCTGTTTTCATTGATTTTTGATATCTGTGCTTTGTTTATTTCTGTTTTTTTTTTTTTTAATAACACTGTCCAACAAATTGAGACTTTTTATTAGAACAGAATAGCGAATATATAATTCTGAAACAGCATGTTAAGTAAATCATTTTTGTGGAATAAACTTACAGTCCAGTTGGTGTTGGAAGAGAGATTCAAAGGGAAATCCCAAAGTGTTATGCTTGCTGAATACGTATGGGGCTTGTACCGAAAACTCAATCCATCGGAACATTCGCGTCAAGCTAAATACAGGAAAACGTCTGTTATAATACTACTGCTATTTTTTTATTTTACTATTTACCATTTCAGTTTTATTCGAAAATTTTGAAAAAAAGAGAGAAAATAGAACATATTAAATAAACCGCTTTAAAAAAAAGTAACACATTCCAGCCCTCGAAATTCAAGTGCAAATGCCAGGAAATTTTATTTTTCCATTAAATAAAGACCCTAATCTATTATAGCCAATTCACAAATCAACACAAAAAACAAACTGATTTTTATTACAGACACAATAACAAATATAATAAACACACACATATCATTGTATAATTCTATGTATGTGTTAGTAGTAACTTTAAATGCAACTTATTCAAAATAAGCGAAAAAATTTAAAAATCTGTAAATCTGCAAAATGTCTAGAGAGAAGTACCTTTCAAATAATAAACGTTTGGTCAAAATCAGAATAAAACGGTATAACAAAACATCGGTCACAATAAATCGCCTAGCCCATTAATATTGCAGATATACACGTGGGATTCAGTGTGCCAGCTAACGTTATTTTAGTTAAGCAGAATTAAATTCCAACTATTTAACAGTTACCCATCACTCCAAGCCCATTTTCCACAATGCATCGTTTACATTTAAACGCCATATTTTTATATTTGATACTTAGGAAAAAAAATTATATATACACTATAGTAAGTTACTTGTATAATCGGATAAGCGTAAAGAGCTTTATTTACAACTTTGGTATATTTGGTGACCACCACTAAAATCTTCCAGCAAAAATTTTCGTAGAATATTTTGATCCTTAGATATCCGTTTTGAAAGCACTTTTATTGATTTTATCAAAAAAAAGAGTCAAATTGAGCCTTAAAGAGGGGAGCTAGAGAGCAGAGATCTTCCATAAAAATAATCTCCATAAAATTTGACAATATAACTCTGACAATAAGAATTCTCTTAGAGATAATTTTTTTTTTATGAAAATGTAAACTTTGACTCACTGTAAAAAAAAACTCAGACCAGTTGGGCTAAAAGTTTATTGTGCAAAAATGTATGCCCTTTCATTCCAAATATGCCATTCTGTTCCAAAAATGCTGATGGACAGTGTGATAAATAGTGTAAGTTGTAATAAGTTTTATTTTTTTGTCATTTGAACAATTTATATGATGTCAACTAGTGATATGATTGAACAAAAAAGTTACAAAATTACTGTTATTGAAATTGTATTTACCATTCACATTTATACCTTTCACGACCAATGGGATATATACTTATGTCCCATTTTTATACCCTATACCACTATGTGATTTCGTATAATGACTTTGTGCTGCTGTTTGTAACAACCAAAAATATTTGACCTAGACTCATCTTTAATTATACCGATCGAATCAGAATCACTTTCTGAGTTGATTTAACAATGTCCGTCCGTCCGTCCGTCCGTAAAGCTTGTAATCAAACTGCAGGTCGCAAATATGAATATATTTTGATGAAATTTGGTATATAAGCTTTTGTCGGCCATGTAATGAATGCTGCTGAAATTGGTGAAAATCGGTCCATGGTCGGAGCTAGTCCCCATACAAATGTCCCCTATGAAATCGACATAAATTGCCATAAGATCCAAATTGTCATATAGATCTTACTCAAATTGGGTTTATATGCGTTCATTACATCCATTAATGAGTAGTCCAAAAATGATGCCTTTGGCCCCATATAGAACTGCTTCCCGATTTTCACTTAAATCTATTAAAAAACAAAACTATTGCACTGATTCTTCTCAAATTTTGTTTGTATATATTTTTTCAAAATAGAAGAGACTTTACGAAACATGATCAGGATCGGTCCATTTTTGGACCTAGTCCGCATACAGATATAGCATCCGATATGAACTTTATCATATCTGCAGCCAAAAAAATTAATAAAAATCCCACTCAAATTTGGTTTTTGCTAATTTTCTATGTCCAGTTAGTTGGGCCTAAGAGATAGGGTTTCTAAACGCATGTTATAGGGTATCGTATAGTCGGTCTAGACCGACTATAATTTTCTTACTTGTTATTTTTCATATATTTTCCTCATTTTCCAACCGATTTTCTTAAGCTGACTTCAGTCGCCAGAGCATAGTTTTAGCTCTCAGACCTTATAAAGAAAGTTGGCACACGTGTTCTCAGGACCTATGATGGTGACCCCAAAGTCTGAAAATTATTTTTTTTTAAATCATATTTGGATGTCATTAATTCGGACGTTATTGAACCAAAAACATTAAAATTTTGGTATAACATGGACCAGTATTTATGGTTTTCAGAAATACCAAAATATTTGGAATTGGTTCAGCAAAATTCAGTGCGGGACATATATGTCCAATTGATCGTCAATGGTAAAAAAGATGTTTTATAGTTTTGAATTTTTATTAAATTAAAAAAAAAATGCATAATATTAAATCAATAATAAATTAAACTATAAATAAAAAGACTCAGAAAAAGGTTGATTCTAAATATCCCAAAAATACAAAAACAATTATGGTAATATTAGAAGCAAAGGTTTTTTACAAAAGAACATATTCCGTTTGTCTGATTTTCCTTCCCATTTTTAGTACAAACTAAACAAGTAAGAAAATGATAGTCGGTCTAGACCAACTATACGATACCCAATACCATGCGATTAGGTCCAACTAATTAGATATAGAAAATAAGCATAAAGCAAAGAGTGGCATTGTTATTATTTTTTTCGGCTGCAGATATGAAAAAGTTTATATCGGGTGCCATATATATATGGGGACTAGGTCGAAAAATGGACCGAGCCTTACCATATATGGTAAAGTCACTTATATTTTGAAAAAATATATACAAACCAAATTTGACGAAAATCTGTGCAATATTTTTGTTTTTTGATAGATTTAAGTGAAGATCGGGAAGCAGCTCTATATGGGTCCTATGAATAAGAATTATCATATTGGGATTATTATTGGACTACTGATTAATGGATATAATAAACATATAAAAACCCAATTTGACTGAGATCTATATGATAATTTGGATCCTATGGCAACTTATGTCGATTTCATAGCGGTAATTTTTATGGGGACTAGGTCTGAACAATTACCGAATTTCAATAGTAATCATCCCATGGCATATAAAAGCCTATATACGAAATTTAATTCAAATATATTAATACTTGCGACCTGTAGTTTGATTACAAGGTTTATATGGACACACAAACGGACGGACGGACCGACGGACATCGATAAATCGACCCAGAAAGAGATTCTGAGTCGGTCGGTATAATAAAAGATGGGTCTAGGACAAATATTTTTGGTAGTTACAAACAGCAGCACAAAGTCATTATATCCAAACCACATAGTGGTATAGGGTATAGAAAGTAGTAATCGATTCTCTGTGATCGATATTTAAAAATTTACAACAAATACAACACCAGAACTAGAGTTATTTATGTAAAAAATAAAAACAAAAATCACTGACTGGCTCTGAGCGGAGTAAATTAGTTACTCACTAATTTTTACCGTAGACGACTAATGCGATATATATGTCCCATGGATTTTTTCTTGAAGGAATTGAAAAAAAATATTTTTGACGACACTTTTGTTCAGAAATGTTGGGTCGTTAAGTGCGAATCCAAAAAAAAAAAAAAAAATTTCCAGCTGTTTAGATTCGGTCGTGAAAGGGTTAAGCTTCTTAAAATTTTGGGTTGAAAGATATATTTAAAGGTTATAATTCTACGGTGATAATTATTGGAATATTCACCAGCGATATTTTGGACAGTTTTGTATGGCATTTATTTTAACTAATGGAAAATTAATTACTGAATATTTTTTGAGATTACAAAATTATTCATGATAATACAGTTTACGATAACGATACAGTTTACGAAAAAATTAAAAGCGCAGTTTCAATGGCTGTTGAAGCTTCGTACCAGAGTATTTCAGAGAACTTATAATACAAGTAATATTTTTATGCTGATTTCAAAACGTGAAAAATTTTATTTTTTTACTGTGTTAAGACAACTTTGAAATACAAAATAATTTTTGAATCTTTCCGAAAATTTATTTTTGTTTTTTTATGCTAAAATTGTTGATTCTTCGACCCTCTAAAATTTCACATTCGGATTATGGGTATAAAATAGAAACTTACTCCATTTTTTTCCAAATAAATAAAATCTTTTCAATTATTTAAATTTTTTGAGTCCTTAGATTATACCAGTAAAAACTTTTTCAACCTAAAGTTGGCAGTGCAAGCATTCGGCACGACTATAATATTCTACTGTCTGCTATATGTTCTTGTGACTGTGCTGAAGAATGGCGGAGTCAGACCGTACATAACGTTTAAGGAAACATATGAGCACTTTTAAATCATCAGCTGTCTTGATAGGAAAATTAAAAGTTTTCGATCTATAAGATTGTCTATAAAAAATTGTCTATTTATAAAAGTCATAAAATCCAAAGCTGGCCTTGGCAAATAATAGGTTAAAGTTCGTAAATTAATCCGATATTTTGGAAACGGAAGATCTTTATATTTGGTTATTATATTTTAAGTAACACTTTTCAAAATTCAACTGCACTTACAAAATATTTGAATTTTTTAATTAATTGTTTTTATTAGATTGGGGTCATATGTGACCCCGAATTCAAAAGGGAAAATGGAGTTATATTATACGTTTCAGAAACCCTAGACTATTAAGATAAAATATAACATTTAAAAGTAGAAAAGTTATTAATTTTTGAAACAAGGTATTTAGGAAGAGTACATTTACTGAATATATATCGAATTTTTTTATGAAATCTGCAAAAAAAAAAAATTCTTCTGCCAAAAAATTGTGGTAGGGGAACTTAATTAAAAAACTCACACAGTTAATCTCTAACATACATTTAAAAAAAGCTTAAAGTGCCACATCCATTTTTTAAAATTTTGTTAAACAAATTTTTTAAAAATTAAAAAAGGAGTTTTCAAAATTTTATCAAGAAAATTTTCCATCTTTGGCCTCAGGTTAACAACTTGGTAATAAAATAATACTTCACGTTTAACTACTTATGGGTATGGGGACAAAAAAAATTATAACTTTAGTTAATTTCCTAGAGTTGAAAATATTTCCCTCAAATTTTACAACCTAGTGTTTTTTTTTTTGCCCAAAAGTGGTCAGGGGATTTACTATTTCGTGCGAGTAATCATTCGATTTTGAAGCTATCGATATCGATTCATACAACAACTTGTCGAAAAAGTTAAGCTGTAGAAAAAAATTTTCGTAAAATCTGAAAAAAAGTAATATTTTCCCCATATAAACACACTTCGGATACTTTGGGCCCCCCGCATTTATGAATTTAAAAATATACCACACAAGATCCCAGCTAATATACATGGTGGAACTTTTTCCATAGAGTATTTTAATTTCAATCTAAATATTGAAACAAGCGTCGCGTACAACAAAACTTTGCATCAAGAATAGGCATTGAAAGAAATCAATATAATTCCGGCTATGTGTTTTTCCAAAGCGTCGTTTCTTAAAAACTAGAGTTCCTTAAAAAGTTCCCTTTTTAAACTCTTTCTTTTAAATCATACCCTCTGTCTGTCTGTCTATCTGTCTGCCGTGGGTCAACCCCATTCCCCCTTCTCCAATTGATCTGAAACTTGGCACGTAGTCTTGTTGTGATTGCAGATTAGCTTTGGGGTAGTCACGCACAGTCACGGAGTGATCTAAATATCATCTCCCCTCTTGCTGTAAAAAAAGATTAATTTTGACTTAGTCACCCACAGTCACGCAGAGTCACACAATCAATCTGAAACCTGGTCGATATACTTGCTGTTAAGAACGATTAACTTCACATAGTCACGCACAGTCACGGAGTGATTTAAAAACCAATTCCTCTTATCCGATTGATCTGAAACTTGGCCGATAAACTTGCTGTGGAAAGTGATTAACTTTGACATAGTCACGATAGTCCGATCGATTTGAAACTTTGTCAATAGATTTGTTATGGCCAAAGATTAATTTTAAGATGGTAACAGACAGTCACGCATAGTCACGCACAGTCACGGAGTGATTAAAAACCCATTTCCCCTCATCCGATCGATCCGAAACTTTGTCCACAGACTTGTTGTGACCAAAGATTAATTTTAAAGTAGTCACGCACAGCCACGCGCAGTCACGAAGAGATTTTAATCTCATATGCATAAGGAAAGAAAGAGTTTTAATAAAAACTTTATTTGTATGGGTTAGATTATTTGAAAGTATCTTTTATATAAAACCAAGTAAGAAATTTATAGTCGGTCTAGACCGACCATACGATACCCTATACCAGGGTTTAGAAACCCTATCTGTTCGGTCCAACTAACTGGATATAGAAAATAAGCAAAAACCAAATTTGAGTGGCATTGTTATTATTTTTTTTGGCTGCCAATATGAAAAAGTTCATCTCGTGTGCTATATTTATATGTGGACTAGGTCAAAAATGGACCGATCGTGACCATATTTGGTAAAGTCATTACATTTTGAAAAAATATAAACAAACCAAATTTGAGAAAAATCTGTGCAATATTTTTGTTTTTTTGATAGATTTATGTGAAGATCAGGAAGCAACTCTATGTGGGGCATATGACTAAGAATTGTCCAATATAGATTATTTTTGAACAACTATTTCATCGATATACTAAACGCATACAAACCCAATTTTACTAAGATTTATATTATAATTTGGATCTTATGGCAATTTATGTCGATTTCATAGGGGTCTTTTGTATGGGGACTAGGTCTGAACAGGGACCGATTTTCACAAATTTCAACAGCGTTCATTCTATGGCCGACGGAATCTTATATACCAAATTTTATCAAAATATATTGATATTTGCGACCTGTAGTTTGATTACAACTTTTACATGGACACACAGACGGACGGACGGACATCGATAAACGAGTAAGAAAGTGATTCTGAGCCAATCGGTGTAATAAAAGATGGGTCAAGTTCAAATATTTTTGGTAGTTACAAACAGCAGCACAAAGTCATTATAGCCAAACCACAAGTGGTGTATGGTATACAATATTTTAATATACCACTGAATATTAGGGAAATCCACACATGAAGGTAAAGAGAGTGATATTTTTTTAAAAGCTTTTAAGCCAAATTAAGCTTTAATTTGGTTATTCAAATGCTGCTTCCGATCGGCCTTTACTCGGTTGTTAAAGCGGAGAATAGTAAGATATAGTTGGTTTTCTGTTGTTACTAACGATTTGTTTTTAAAAGAATCAAAGGCAAGGTTACTCTAATTTAGAATAATTGGTTTGGCTCAACGTTTTTCTCTTCATATTTTGGTTCACTGCAATATCAAATCCAATAGCTAAAAAAAAATTATATTTAGTTAATGTAAATATTATGTCAAAATACTTATTATAATTTAGTTCGAGAACCTTGAAGAATTTTGTTTTAAAATATATTTTTGTTTGTAATTTTTTGCCAAAACATAATTATAGAATTTATTACAGTTTCAACATAGAAGCATACTATTTAGAGATTCTTGATCTTCTTTGATTTAATTAAGTTATGTCTTTGCACCTCTTTTTTCTGTCCAAACTCAACCCTAACTCCATCAAATTAAAATGATACTTTGTCTCAACATTATTCTGTTTACCTAGTTTCAAAGACATTTAGCAGTGATTGAGTTCGTTTTATAAAATAACAAACAAAACAAAACTAAGCATACCAGACATGTATAAAATAATAAAGAATATTTAAGCTGATGACTATGACAGTTATGCGTTATCCTTGGAATGCTCTATATTTGTTTTACAGGTAGCTATAAAGAACCATGCTTTCATAGATATACTATATATATATAGCACTGAGCCAATTTTTGAAAAATATTTAATAAGAATGTTGTCTGCTTAAGGATATCATGGAAGACATGGTATTTTTCTTATTTATTTTAAAAGAAAATCTAGTACAAATGCATCTACAACTTGAGGACAATTTTCATTAGAACTGCTTTAAACAAGAGCAGTGTTAATCAAATAGATATGATAGTGAATTTATTTTTATTGGAGTTAAATGATTTCATATGAAATTAAGTGCTAAATTAAATTCTTTACAAACCCATAGTATACTTATTTGATTCTATCTGTGAGTGGGTGATTCAATGCATATTAGTCATTCAAACTGAAAAAAAAAAATATATAATTACATAAATTGAGAACGGTTTGCGTAATTTAAGCAAGGTTCAGAAAATACACACATCAGACACACAATGTTCTGTTCTAAAGCAACCATCACATATTTTTAATATAATGTCAATTATTTGTGTTTCTAAATTTTGTACTTTGCCGAACACAATCATGAATGTGTTTCGTTTTAATACTTGCTTGTAAACACGAACATGTTTCTATCACGTATTGTTTTATTCGAACACACAAAAACCACACAGTTTCGAGTGTAGCACATAATTGATATGAAAATAAAAATATGTGTTTTTTGGTCTTAGCTGTGTTTGCTTATATATGTACGAGTTTTTTATACAGTGTGTGCTTTTTTTTCTGTATTCTGAATTAATCTGAATTGTTTCTTTTTACTTTATTCTCCTACAATCAAATTTGAGGGCAAGACAAATGACCAGATGTACATATATTTTTGGGTTTTTTATAATAATGTCTTGCAATATGAAGCAAAACGTATCTCCATGCAACATGTTAATTATATCAAATTTTGTTTATAATATAAGTATATTTCCATACTCATTAAAATATTTATTAAAGGAGCCTGCAATCTTTTGATGAAAAAAGAAATATCTATTGTCACGAAATACACGCAGGGTTTGAATTACATAGAAAACACAGTTTTTTTAAATTGTTTTTTTTTTTTTTTATTAATTTTTCTTTTTTTGAATCATAAGGAACACTGAGTAACATCATGTATTGAATAGAACATCGAGCAAATGTTCTGCACGGCTTTGCTGGAATATACGCAATCAGCTGTCGAAATTTTTCATTACCTTTTAGTTTCCTTCTTAACTACAAGGCTGGTGGTGAGCTTGATTTCAAATAACATCATAAAACACACTACAGTGCAATGGTTATTGATATAATAATCTTTATCTGCTTGAACCATAGGAACACTTAAAAACTTTGTATTGATTGCATCGGCATCAATCGAACATAGTTCTCGTTTCTTAGATTTACCGATACCAGCTTCGCGTATCGTTTGTCATGTTCTTTTGGATCAAATGGCGGAAGAAAACTTTACAGCATAAAAATCTGATTTGGCCTTTTTACCCATTTTATTTGTGTTTCTCTTAGCAGTCAGATAATCCTCATGTAATGTTGTTGTTTTGAATCTTTTCCAATGTGCATATGCAAAATCTCTTTGATTGATATAATCTCTAATTTCTGATGAAAACCAGGGTTTTTGTTTATTACTATTAATTTTCGTTTTTATTGGTACAGTTAGATCAAACATATAATTTAGGTTTTGCTCCAGAAAAGAGAGTTGGTAATCTACAGAATTCAAACAATACAAAACATTCCAATCAATGTTAAAGATTCCTCCTCGAGGAATCTAAAATTTATGTTTTTTAAGTCTCGAAAAGTAATTCACTCAACTGGTATAACAAGTTGGAAATTGTAGGTCATGAAAATGAGACCATGTTTGTAGAAACATGACGCAGATAATTGATCATAGAGAAGTATATTAATTTTATTACTTACGAAAAACAAATCCAAAAGCATATTATTAGTTGCAGTGAAGTGTGTAGGATGTAAGGTATTGGGTGATATTAAACCAAGTGAGGCACAGTCATTGGAAAAACTACTATCTACCAGGATGTTTGAATTGAAATCTCCTGCTATGATAACATCATCGTATAAGGCTGTTTGCGTTTCCAAAGCTCGAAGAAACCACCTAGAACAAATATTTTTATTAGGCCTATAAACACTCCCTACAAGCAATTTTCTACATTCATTGTTTACCTTCATAAATAGATACTTAACTAAATTTAGAGGACCTTTATTATCTATGTCCTCAAAATCAATATTTTACTTAGATGTATATTTGATACTAAAAGAAATACCCTTTTTAAACTCTATCTTTTAACTCATACTCTCTGTCTGTCTGTCTTTGTGTCTGTCTGTCTGCCTGTCTGCCATGGCTGGACTCCATTCCCCCTTATCCAATTGATCTGGAACTTGGCCCATAGCCTTCTCGTGACAAGAGATTAATTTTGGCGTCGTCACGCACAGTCGCGCGTGGTCACGCACAGTCACGGAATGCTCTAAATGTAATTTCCCCTCATCCGATCGATCTCAAACTTGGTCCATACACTTGCTGTGAAAAAAGATTAACTTTGACTTAGTCATGCGCAGTCACGCATGGCCATGCACAGTCACGGAGTGATCTAAATGTGATTTACCCTCATCTGACCGATCTGAAACTTGGTCGATATACTTGCTGTAAAGAAATATCAACTTCGACATAGTCACGCGCAGTCACGCATAGTCATGGAGAGATTAAAACTCATAAGCATAAGGAAAGAAAGAGTTTTAATAAAAACTTTGTTTTTATCGGTTAGATTATTTATGTACACAGCAACGCCGCCATATCCGTCTTCTCTATCAACTCTACGTAAATTATATCCATTAAAGGGAACAGAAAAGTCTGTGATTTCGGAATCAAACCAAAATTCCGATACAAATATAAAATCAACACCTGAGTTTTCGAAACTCAATTTAGATTATGGCAATCTTTTTCCTTAAGCTTTGAGCATTAATCTATACTTCTATACTAATATAATAAAGAGGTAATGTGTGTTTGTTTGTTTGTTTGTTTGTTTGTTTGTAGGAGGTAATCTTCGTAACTACCCATCTGGTCTTCCTGAAATTTTCACAGAGTCTTACTGCGGATATGGGAAGTGCTATAGGCTATAATTTTTTTATTATTTTTGGTGGGCGTGACACCTCCCACACAAAGTAAATTTTTAATATCATATACATATATTGAGTACTATGATAGGGAGAGCTTTGCAAATTTGTGTGAGGTCACCTATTGTTAATATTAGTAGCTACGCCGGAAATGGGCGGGATCGGACAAGTGGGCGCGGTACCTCCCATACAAGTAATAGTTCAATATTATGTATTTCGAGTATTGCGATAGAGAGAGCTTTTCAAATTTTTCTGATGTCACCTATTATCAATGTGAGTAGTCGGATGCAAAATGGGCAGTATCGGACCAATAGGCGTGGCACCTACCATACAAAGTAAATATAAAATGCCATATATCTGGAGTACTGTAACAGTGAGAGTCTTGGGACTTTGTGTGAGCCCATAAGTAATTCATTTGATTAGTTAGACAAAAAATGGGCGTGATCGGAGCAGTGGACGTGGCACCGCATATACAAAGTAAATATATGATATCATATAACTGGTGTGCTAAAAAAGGAAGCTTTGACACTTTACACGAGCCTATAAGATCTTAGTATGAGTAGTCGAACAAAAAATTGACGGGTTCACACCAATGGGCGTGGCACTCCCCATGCAAGGTAACTATTTATTGCCATATATCTGGAGTACTGTAAAAGAGAGAGCTTTGTGGCATTGCGTGATCCCATAGGTTCTTTGTGTGATTATTCGAACAATAAAATGGGCGTGATCGGAGTAGTGGGCGTAGCACCGCCCATGCAAAGTAGATATCTAATATCATATAACTGGTGTACTATAAAAGGGAAATACTCAACATTTTGCATGAGTCCATCAGATATTAATGTGAGTAGTCCAATAAAAATTGGGCAGGATGGGAATAGTGGCCGTGGCACCTCCTATGTAAAAAAATATGAAGCACTACGAAAGCGACAGTCTTTTGACAAGTTCAATGTGATTTCTCTTGGAAAATATATCGCCAAAACCAAAAATCGCCCAAAACACAAAAATCTTTAAAATCAAAAATGGGCAAAAGCAAAAATCGCTAAAAAGAAAACTTGCCAAATGACATCACAAGGGAACAATGGTTCTGTTGATTAAGCACTGAATATTGTTTTTAAGGTTATTTGGGACGCTGAATCCAAATCTGCCCAAATCTTTTTCTATCAGCTCGACTTTTCGAGATATACCGTTATGTTCAAAATTAAGGCACTTCCGCTACATATATTGGAATAACTTGAAAACGGTTCACCATATTAAATTAAAAAAAAATCCGAAACTCGCAAACAATATTCTCTTAAAGCCGTGCTTACTTTGTTTTTAAATTTTCCAAGTAGTTTTAGAGATATCGTTCAAGTTTTGAAAAAAAAATTAAAATTTTTTTAAAAAAAACATTTTTTTTGTTCTTTAAAAATTCCTAAAAAATAAAAATGGGACAAAAATCACAGTTTTGGTCTACAAGCAGTTAGTTAAATACATTTCGAATAAAATGAGCTTTATTTCATTGCAATCGGTGCACAACTTTTGATTTTGTTCACGATTTACTGAATTGATATAAATCGCGATTTCCATACAAAAATAACATTTTGTAATGTGTAAGTGTTTGTATGTAATAAGTTAGTTTTTTATGATTCTAAGAATTAAAAAAATTAAGTAATAAAAAAAGATTATTTCATTTTTATGGTTGCGGTAGCAAACTCATAACGCCTATAAATTTTATTGTCCCTTTATGACACCTAGTCAGTTCACAGTCAATTAAAGAGAAAAAAGAAAAGTCCACTTGTTTTTATTGATGTGTGGTTTACCGTTGGTAACGGATGATTTTTTAAAGGAATTCCCCTGAACACATGTGTTCATTCATAAGTGACTGTCAATAAAATTGTGGATATAATTTTTTTTGGTAATTCAGTAAAAAACTACTAAGTATTTATATGGGTTCATTCAACCAATTTTTCTCATTCAACAAGTGTTTACGAAAGCGAAAAGTATAACGACAAAAAATATAAATCATTTTACATTGAACATTTAATCAGTCAACACAAAAAAGTTCAATTTTGTTCCCGTGTGTTATTTATTGAAAATTGTGTTACTTTGATATATACTTCAAAATTGTGCAATGGCTACGTCAAGAAACACCTGTAAGATCAATCCCAACTATTTTTGTAACATATGTGGCGAATACACGTTTATAAAAAATAGAAAAAGTGTGTCAGATTTTATTAAAAAAATTTATTTTGACTACTTCGGATTTACCATGGAAACCCGTGACAAGTACTGGATTCCTAATACTGTATGTAAAGACTGTGTAGAGTATTTAAGGTTATGGGCAAACAAGCAACGGACCCACTTCAAGTATAAAACACCAATGATCTGGCGGGGACCTTCGAATCATTATGATGACTGTTATTTTTGCGCGGTCAACATAACAGGCATTAATAAAACAAACCGGTCTAAATGGATTTATCCTAACGTGTTGTCTATTACCCAACCAGTCCTGTACTCTAGTGAGGATTCAGAACCACAACCATCTACATCTACACACAATTTCCACGACTTACGACAAAATGTTCCTTCACCAATTTCTGAATTTGGATCAGATGACTTGCATTTAGATATTTCTTCTGAACGCGAGCAATTTAATCAGGAGGAGCTTAGTGATTTAGTGAGAGACCTTGGACTTTCTAAAAAAGCATCTGAAATTCTTGCTTCTCGATTAAAGCAAAAAAATCTGTTAACCCAAGGAACAACAATTTCATACTACCGTAACAGAGAAAAAAACTTACTTCCATTCTTTTCCGAAGACGATGAATTTGTTTATTGTTCAGATGTTCCTGGTTTAGTAACAGCGATCGGATTAGAGGAGTATGATCCAAATGACTGGCGACTATTTATAGATTCTTCTAAACGCAGCCTAAAATGTGTACTTCTGCATAACGGTAATAAATTGGGTTCGTTGCCCATTGCACATTCAACTAAAGCTAAAGAAGAATATTCTACAATTGCCTCAGTTATAAATAAAATAAAGTACAACGAACACCGCTGGCTAATTTGTGTGGATCTAAAAATGGTGAATTTTCTTCTAGGCCAACAAGGTGGCTACACAAAATATCCGTGTTTCATTTGTTTATGGGATAGCAGAGCCAGATCTGAACACTGGAGTAAGAAAGACTGGCCTTCGAGGGAAGCTATGGTTCCAGGAAACCACAATATAGTTAATCAACCACTTGTGCCCATGGATCACAAAATACTGCCACCTCTCCATATCAAGCTAGGACTTATGAAACAATTTGTCAAAGCTCTCAACAAGGACGGTGATTGTTTTAGATATATCAGTAAAAAGTTCAACAATTTGAGTTCGGAGAAACTGAAAGCTGGCATTTTTGATGGCCCTCAAATCAAAAAATTAATCAATGATGAAAATTTTAGTAATTCCATGACAGATATTGAAAGAAATGCTTGGAATGAATTTGTTTGGATAGTGCGCAATTTCCTGGGAAACAAAAAGGGTGAGCACTATTCGGACCACGTGGATAACATGTTGTCACATTTCAAGCAGCTTGGTTGTAATATGAGCATTAAGGTGCACTACCTACACAGTCATTTGGATTGTTTCCCTGAAAATCTTGGAGACTTCAGTGAAGAACAAGGTGAACGTTTCCATCAAGATATCCGCACTATAGAGGAGCGGTACCAGGGTCACTGGGATAAGCATATGATGGCGGACTATTGCTGGAGCATTAAAACAAATCCCTCTTAACAAGGTTATTTAAGAAAATCTTATAAAAGAAAATTTTTCGATGAGTTGTAATTACATTGTAATATTTGTGCATTAAAATTTTTTATTTTTCTTTAAAATTCTCTTTTTGTGTTAAATTAAAAAGTATAGCTGACCATAAAAATGAAATAATCTTTTTTTATTACTTAATTTTTTTAATTCTTAGAATCATAAAAAACTAACTTATTACATACAAACACTTACACATTAGAAAATGTTATTTTTGTATGGAAATCGCGATTTATATCAATTCAGTAAATCGTGAACAAAATCAAAAGTTGTGCACCGATTGCAATGAAATAAAGCTCATTTTATTCGAAATATATTTAGCTAACTGTTTGTAGACCAAAACTGTGATTTTTGTCCCATTTTTATTTTTTAGGAATTTTTAAAGAACAAAAAAAAATGTTTTTTTTTTAAAAATTTTAATTTTTTTTTCAAAACTTGAACGATATCTCTAAAACTACTTGGAAAATTTAAAAACAAAGTAAGCACGGCTTTAAGAGAATATTGTTTGCGAGTTTCGGATTTTTTTTTATTTAATATGGTGAACCGTTTTCAAGTTATTCCAATATATGTAGCGGAAGTGCCTTAATTTTGAACATAACGGTATATCTCGAAAAGTCGAGCTGATAGAAAAAAACCAAGTGCAGATTTGAAATCAGCGAAATCAAATTAGTAAAAATTTGCTATAAATTTCAAATCAACACAAAAAAAGTTCAATTTTGTTCCCTTGTGTATTCTATGTTTAAGGCCAATAGTTAATTGTTGCCAGATCTAATATGGATAATCCATCTTCTTCTCATGGGCAGCTGCATGTACCTTGCTCCAGGGTAGGAACGCCGAAAAATCTGATAATTGTTGTAGCGAATGAAGCACACCAGGTTACATCTAGTATGACATATTTTAATAAGTTTTCTGTGATTAGCAAGGACTTTAACCATAGTCGTAACATTATCTCTGAAACTAATTGTATGATTATTGTTCATTGATAAATTTTAAAAATAATAATTTACATGAATACATAAATATATATAAAATAAAAATTATTTTCTTTCTTTTAAGGAAGAGACGTAATGATCGGCCGTCATTTTATCCAAAACCAAGTCTTTACTTCGTGGTGCTCACGCAGTGTCTCCAATAATTGCTAGTGACAGCGATGTAGCTGGTCGTTGGTTTGATTTAAATTATATATTTAACATCTATAAGATTTTTATTTTTTTTTTGTAAATATTAATTAATGTTAAATTTACGTACAGAAATTTTAATAAGCTATTACTTGTTTCCCTTTAATTTTTTCTTTTCTCAAATAAAAAACTTGAATGTTTTTGTTTGATAGTGATATTATTGCTGTTCCTTGGAAGCCACGTATCGCAGCATCTCACGTCTCATGGAAAAATCAAGGTGAAGTCGTTAAAAAATTCTTATGTGGCTGACTATATTATTTTTGTTTTCTACTCGACAATATAGCAAAAATATAATTGTGCTAAAGCGCAAAGAAACTAATTTGAACACTACCGTTCTTCATCCCTAGCCATTTACAAAAAAATATAAATTTAGCATACGCGTTTCATACTATATACGGTACTAATTGAAGCACTAATGTAAAAAGCTAAATATTTGTCTAACATACACAAAAACATTTCACTTCCAAATTGCTTTGATGTAATTTGACAGTCATGTGGCTCTGCTAACAACATTATGACCCTTTATAGCTAAACGCACTTTAAGTCAATTATGCTGACATTTACTTGAATAACATGAAATGGCGTTAATAGTAGTCAGCAATATTAACAAATGCCCCTAAGCAAGATACAGTGTCGAATATGAATATGCAAAATTATTCAACAAAAGGGTATAAACGCATGAAGTTACCCACATACAGTGACACAAAGAATTCGGTATACGAATTGGCAAATGATAGCATTATTCAAAGTAAAAACCATAAGTAACCTCAAAATATCCAAAATCTATGGCCATATAAGATTTGAGTTCCAAAATGACCTATTGAAACTGTAGATTGATAGCTATGTTTTAAGAAATCACATGCATAAATAAATTTCTATAAATTCTTCAGCACTAAACATCTGCTCGAAGGCATGTTTTCTTGTGTTTCATAGCTGTGTGTCAGGTAAGAATATAAGGAAGTAACGTTTCTATACTCTACCAAGAACTATATCTAGAATAATAACACCTCTTGGTGTATTATAGCCTGCTCAATTTGAAAACCTTAATAAAATTATAAATCATTTCATGATTTTTTATACACATGCTGGGTAAAATAAAAAAAAATTCCTAGGATAAGAGCGCTGGAAATTGGAAATCACCTAGTATCTAATTGCATTGCTTCACTTCCACCCAGAAAGAGTGAACTGTCGTGTACCTAGAAAGAAGCCACACATCAGTGAAGTGAATAAGAAAAAGCCCAGAAATGTATAGAAAAAGATGAAACTAAAAAGTCTGCTTCCACAAGTCAAGCATGGTGGAGGTAATGTCATTTTCTGGGGTTCTGTTTACCTTGATCTTCCAAAAGATAATATTGTACAGCCTGCTGACCCGAAGCACCCTCAGGTTTTGTTAAGGAATGGCTTCTATATAATATGCCTCATCACCTAAATTCATCACCCTAGACTTTTTTGTGCCACTGTACATGAGCATGTCCTGTCCGATAGAGTTTTTTACTTAGTAGTACTCTTTAAATGATGCCTATTGATGAGACGAATGTGGGGGAAAAATGAATTATTTTTGAAATAATGTTCACGTCCAACAAGTGCTTTTAGTTCACTATTGAATCATAAATGCTTGGAAAAAGTAATAAAACCCAAAATAAAAGAAAAAAAAAGCAATCCTAACGATAAAGCGAAGATTGAAAGCAACACAATAACATTTCCTATTTACTTCATCTATCAGCTTTCCACCAAAAAGAAATTATCGGCTGTCATTATTGCCTGCAAACAAAAATGCCGAAGAAAAAATCTGTCACTGGCAACATCCTGCTTTCCTGTCCTTTAATAAAATTACAGTACACAGTTTTATTGTTGCCGTTTTCTTTCCTTTTACCCCGACTGACACATATTGTTCATCAAATTTTATTTCTTTTTCATTTCATTGAACACATTCATCAACAAAACAAGGCTGTTCTAAAGTTGTCAGTACATTTACTAAAACTGAAATGAAATGACCAAAAACACAAAGCGAAAAATAAGAATGAAACAATAAAAATTTCAAATTCTCAGTAGTCAATGCAATAATATGGGAAAATGCATAGACATTGTGGTAACTGCGCCAGACATGGTCTACTAAGGTTTTAAAGATTAAAAATAGAAATTTTGTTAAAAATTTATTAAATTATTTATATGCGCGAATCTCTAAACAGAATTTTTCTTTTATTTAAACCAAATCTTTTGGTTCAGCGTCCAATTAGCTTAGCCGTGGAAACGGAAGTCAGTTGCGAAAGATTTTCAATGCTATAAGAGCTTTTGAAAGTCATTGGAAAGGTTCATGTGGTTATAAGATTCCCTATAACTACGAGTAATTGAAAAAATACTCATGCATGAAAGCACTAAGTTTTATTTGCCGAATAGTGCTATACGTTATAAATCAAGGTGTGTGGTTAGCGGTTAACTAATTGTAAGCTCTTGAAAAAAAAATTTCACTGTTGCCAACACTTGAGCACCTTTATTGAATAACAAATTGTGGGAAAGAAACCAGAATTCATTTCGCAATTGAATATGTTAATGAAGTACCGCATTTACTTTATATAGGTATCAAAAAGGGTTGTACTATGGGTACCAGACAGCAAGTTTATCATAACAGCAGACAATATATTGTGAATATTGGTACTATATGACGTACATAGAATTTTATTTAATGAAATACTTCCGCTAGTCGACGGAAAAGATTCATGCTAAGATATTTTTAATTAGTATCGCCTCACTATTTGACACTCTCTAAGTTGGCACTCATTTTCAAAAAGGATACTTAGAAATCTATGCAGTTAATTTTAACTCTGTGCTTGAAAATTTATACTGGGAACAAGGTGGCGCACAATGTATTTAGCTACAATTTTAAATTTCTTAATATATCTTCATTAAGGTGGCCCTTAATAAAAAAGTGTTAAAACTGTCGGTCTCACCCCATAGAAATATGCGAATAGCAAAAAACTGAGAAATACAAATTTTTGGGCCAACCAAAAAACGTTTAGTCGTGGCGCAAAGCGATTGAAAATTTCAAGTGTGTTTATATGGGGAAAATATGAGTTTTTTTTCAGATTTTACGAAAATTGCGTTCTATAGTTTAATTTTTCCGACAAGCTGTTATTTAATTAGAGATTAGTATTAAATTATCCTTTTAGAAGGCTATAAAACTTCAAAATCGAATAAAACCTCGCCAAGAAATAGCAAATGACCCAGACCAATTTGTGCCAAAAAAAACTAGGTCATGAAATTTGATGGCATTTTTTTCAACTTTGCCAAATTGATTAAAGCCATCATTATTTTGTGGTCTCTATACTTATGAGTACTCAGATATGAAGTATTGTTATATTAACACGTTGTAAACCTATTGCGCATTGAGACCGAAAATTGGAAATTTCTTTGATAATATTTTTAAAACTCCTTTTTCAAGTTTGAAAAAACTTTCTTAAACAAAATTTAAAAAAATGAATCTGTCACTTTAGGGTTTTATTACATACATATTGCAGATTAACTGTGTGAATTTTTAAGTAAATCCCTCAGCCAGAATTTTTTTGACAAGGATTTAATTTTTGCGGATTTCGAGAAAAATTGGATTTTTGTGAAATATTTTGTAAATGTATTCTTTCTAAATACTTTGTATCAAAAATTCATCACTTTTCCACTTTTAAATGTTATATTTTATCTTAATAGCCTACGGTTTCGGAAAAAAATAATATGACTCCATTAACCCTTTCGGAATTGTGGTCACATATGACCCCAAGCTAATAAAAGACAATTTATTAAAAGAATTCAAATATTTTGTAAGTTCTGCCCAATTTTTAGATGCGACGCTTAAAATATAATAACCAAATGTGCAGAAGTTTCGTTCCAAAAATTTTGGATAAATCCGAGAACGCTAACCCATTATTTGCCAAGGCCAGCTTTGGATTTTAAAATATTTTTAAATAAAAATTACCGAAAACGAGTTTTTCTATTAAGCTCGATGAAACCACTACTTAGAATTTAAAAAAATAATTCGGTTAATTTTTTTTTATTTAACCCTTCAGTGCTCCTGAGATCAAAATTATCCATTGTGATATATCTCTGGTGCAATTATCTGCTTATTGCTCACGGATATAAATTAAAACAACTTTTAACCAATTTTGTTAAAAATATCTAATAAAACCCACAAATACGAAAATTTCAAAATTATTATAAAATGTTTATTTGTTTGAATTAAATTTATTAAAATTTGGTAAATGGTATTTTTATTTGCAGATTTTAAATTATTATATAATTAATTTTTCTTTTATGCAGTTGAATACTTACTTACATACCACTAAAGCAAAAATGGAAGAAGCTTTAAAAGATGTAGGTGACATTGAAGAAAATATAAAGCGACCGATTATAAGAAATTAAAAAAATGTCAACCATTATAGGTAATGGCATTGAACAGTTCGTTTCCGCGGAAACAAAACTTTTTTTTAAGAGATTCTCAAAAGACCAAGAATTTTTAAAATCCAACTCTACAAATTGGCATCAAATTACTGATTTTACCAAAGCAAAAGAAATTATTGGTCTCTTGAAAGTAGTCAATGACACAGCAGAAAGGTGTGTTAAGCTGATGGAGGAATATAATTCACTTTTCACAAAAGATAAAGTGCAAAAACAATTTGTTTTACAAGTTGTGTACGATTATAGACGTAAGACTTCTAAGACTTCTAAGACTTCTAAGTAATCTTCCTCCGATAGAATACTATTTTACTAACGTTTTGATACAGGTATTGAGGAAAATGGAGTACAACTCCCATATATGGAGCTATTGGTCCATATGCAATGGAGGGCGTTGACGCTCATTAATGACGGTAGGATATCCAATTCTATTGACTCATTGTAACAGCGTCGCAATGTAGTTTGTATAGCACTATTCCCTGGATACTACCATGGTAAAAGTTCTTCTCAGATCGGCTAAGTGATTCCAAGTGCTAGAGGTTCAGTTCACTCTACCCGCTTCACTAGTAGGTCACATCTGTTTGTAGTCTATTGTCCAGTTGACCGCGAAATGCATTACAAAGGCAATTCAATTATAAGTCGAACTAGCCGTATGCGGAATATACTCCACGCATAGGTCTTTCTTGACAGTTATAATCTAATTAAAATTAAGTCAGATATCCACAATCACTACTCCCTCTTTCATCCTTTCCATAACCTATTTTCATGAGATCAAGACAATGCACTGCTTCTGTAGGGGCCGTGCCCTATATTTTGGTTATTAAATAAAAAAAGTGGAAAGAGTTGTTAAGGTCGATTTGCGGAAAGGTTTTCAAATAGGGAAGGTATTCGGCTTCATCAACTCTCCTTAATCGAATAAAACTGGTGTTTCCGAAGTAGTCTTTTCTTTCTAAGAATAGTCAGATGTCACGCGGCATTAATCAGGTAAACTTTGTAACTTTAAATTAATTATCAATCGACATTCAAATAATGTTTCATGTTACCAATTTAGGCTTGCGGAAGAAACGCATAATCGAAGGAAGTTGGTGATCTTTTCTGTCTTTACATTTTGCACAACATTCCCACCAAGTATCGTCATTTATTTTCTTTATCCTGTTGGCCTGAAAGCACTGTTTCGGAAGATATTCTTAAATAAATAAATAAAAAAAATTGAGTGTTGTTGTTTAAAACAAATGGAGTAGAATTAACCTGAGGCTGAAAATATTTTTCAAATGCTGTTAACTCATACTTTTGTAATATCAGCAACTTCAGCAAGATCTCAGATTATCTCTCGATGATTTTGCTGTACTAACTGTTGTTTATCAGTTGATTATTTTTCTCTTCCTGGACTCAATGTGCCTTAAACCTATTATCTGCTCTCTAGGAGCAGTTTGTACTACATTCCTGTTGCAACCCACAAGCAATGTTATATAGAATCCAATGTACTTTTAGTTGTTTACAAAGATTAACGTCATTATTGCTCCAATGAAGATATTGGCAACACAGACATATTGCAAGTATTGTTTAACTGATTTAGAAAATCATTAGCTGATTTTAATTATACCCATTTTTTTTTTTAATTCTTTATGTACATTTATATATAACTTCCCAAAACTTTGTCGAATTTATGTGATTGAGCATAGAAATGACGTCAAACCTAACGATTATAGGAATTTAATATTACAAATTGGCTCATAAAAGAGCTGTTTTTTATTCGATCTGATTTTTCTGACATAATAATTTAAACTCATATCCATTTATGCGAAATATAGTGGTTTTTGATAAGCACGTCTGCATACATCAAAGTTGTAACTTGTGTCAGTGCTGCCTAAAAATTTCCTACAAAAAAAAAAAAAAACGAGAGATCATAAATTTTGGCACGTATGCAAATTCAATAAAAATTTTTATAAAAATGAATTTTTATATCATACTCGTGACAAGATTTTGCATGGCATTTTACAATTTCAGCTACATTATGTGACGGTAAAATATGCGGTGATCATAAAATTATTTTTTACTTTTAACAGCATAATAAAATATAAAAATGCTCAATTTAGTGTATATTGTAGCTGGCAAATGAAGCTAATGAATTTGGTTTTACATCTTGGCGTTGTTTTGATAAATAATTTCTAACACCCATACCGCTATAGGTTAACTAAATAGAAGAGCAATTATAACATACATACACACAGAAAAACAAGTAAGAAAATTATAGTCGGTCTAGACCGACTATACGATACCCTATACCATGCGTTTAGAAACCCTATCTCTTAGGCCCAACTAACTGGACATAGAAAATAAGCAAAAACCAAATTTGAGTGGGATTTTTATTAATTTTTTTGGCTGCAGATATGAAATAGTTCATATCGGATGCTATATCTATATGGGGACTAGGTCCAAAAATGGACCGATCCTGATCATGTTTGGTAAAGTGTCTTGTATTTTGCAAAAATATATACAAACAAAATTTGAGAAGAATCAGTGCAATATTTTTGTTTTTTAATAGATTTAAGTGAAAATCGGGAAGCAGCTCTATATGGGGCCACAGGGATAATTTTTGGACTACCCACTAATGGATGTAATGAACGCATATAAACCCAATTTGAGTAAGATCTATATGACAATTTGGATCTTATGACAATTTATGTCGATTTCATAGGGGTAATTTGTATAGGGGCTAGGTCTGAACATGGACCGATTCTCACCAATTTCAACAGCGTTTATCCCATGGCCGATAAAAGCTTATATACCAAATTTCATCAAAATATATTCATATTTGCGACCTGCAGTTTGATTAAAATGTTTACATGGACACACAGACGGACGGACGGACGGACGGACATTGTTAAATCAACTCAGAAAGTGATTCTGATTCGATCGGTATAATTAAAGATGGGTCTAGGTCAAATATTTTTGGTTGTTACAAACAGCAGCACAAAGTCATTATACCCAAACCACATAGTGGTATAGGGTATAAATATTCGCCAACCGAATTGTTCTAAAGTGGAACAACTGTATTTTCGATTGTATCTTCAGAAATTTAATAGCATCAACAAATTTACTATTAGGAAAAAATATTTACTGTTAAGGCAATAGAATATTAATCATAGTGAACCCAAAATTCGGTTATTAGCGTTATCGCAATTCGGTTGGCAACAAATTCGGGTGCAACAACGAATCTATTTTCTGTGTGTACAAATTATTGCAAATAAATCATATTAAAACAATGGCAGAGAATGAAGATATGTTTGTTATAATGTTATACAAAGTACTCAAATTAATAGATCAATTAAATATTATAGTAGAGCATCTTATTTGTGCAAAAAAGATATGTAGAATACATTTACTGTTATTTTATTTTTATTATTTTTCCCTCTACAACTTTGTTATCAGATTACAGAATTAGACCTTGGGGTTCTGTAATAAATTTATTTTTAACGTATATTGCTAAACATAAAGTATGAAATTTTGCTTTTAGTGATTTATACGATTTTCTCTTCATCTTTGTTATTTAGTGGCAACAAATTGTTGCTTCTGAAATACAGTGTCGATCGAAATTATGACTAATTAAAGAGTAATTGAAATCATATATTACATTGGGCCAAAATGGTCGCATTACAACCGTAAGGTCGACAATGAATTTATAAAAACTGAATAACTTTTAGAGAGTTTGTCATGTATATGTTTCCAGGGTAGATAAGGTCCAAAAGTTTTGCCATCGTGGTCACATTTTTTTTTTTGATATTCCATAAACCTATAAAAAATAACATTTTTTTTTTTTAAACGTACATCTTAGTTGTTTGCCAAGCGCTGAATATTTATATCTCTCGTCTATGTTTCAAAATTGCCTTACACTGTAAATTTTCAAATTTATTGATAAAATGTACACACATTAATCACAAAAATATGTGTTAACAGGTATTTATACAAAAGCCTGCTATACAATTTAATTTGTTTCGAAACACAATATTGTAATTATTCAATATCTAAATGTATGATTAATAATAAATTTGAAGTAAGTATACCTACACATATAGTTATACGATTCTCTATGCTGTTGATTAGACGAATATACTTAGTAAATGATCATAAATCAAAGCTGAATTGATTGAGATTTTTAATTTATTTTTATGCCATGTTTTCCGCAGACTTATGTTTTATACTAAATTATATGGCGACTAGCAATGATCGAGATACACCATAATCTAAACCGTAGGCTACCAGTCTATACTGAATCTATAAACAAGGTCAGGAGCTTACTCGGGTGTTCTTAATATTCTCGTAGACGTTCTAGTGAATGTATTGTTTTGCTGTGTTCAAATCGAGGACAGCACGGACATAATTTGTAAGGGAATTGTTCAGATCTCTCAAACGAATCCAAAATCACACCTTGATAATAATATGGGCTCCAGAACAAAACACTATGAGGAGTTAGATGACCTTAAGCGAATAATGAGATGGACACAGCGTCCGTCCGAAGCAAAAGGGAACTCAAAAACATTCCTTGGATTTAGTAATGGGAATCAGCATGATTATAGAAGTGCTCACTGGGCACTGTGTAATAGGGTTGAAAAAATATGTGCCCTAAGAGCTATATGGTTGTGCCGAGGGAGTCAGTATAACATCTTACGTGAGAATGGCCATGATTGAATTAATGTTACCATCAGTGTTTAGCTAAAATATGTTTGGGTTATTTGGAACGATAGTAGATATGCCACAACTTTATCTTGTGTATGATGAACAAACAGACAAAACAGCTGAGTGAAAGTTAGTAGTTGGGGTCATGCCATGAACTTGCTTACAGGCATTACAGGGTGGCGCAGAATGAGCTATATAGTTTAAATGGTTTATAACTTTATTTACGCGATTATTATAATTTTTTTTTAAATACAGTATATTATTGTGGAATTTTTCAATTAGTTCTGAAAAATGATAACTAGTAAATGGTGTCCATTTTCTGCTTCGCAAAAATGTGCTCTTTTTAACATATTTTGCCATAACTTTTCGTAGAATTTCGGCTGTGATGGCCATGATTTCATATCGAATATTGGTTTTTAGTTGGGGAATGGTTCTTGGCTTGTTAACATGCACTCTTTCCCCAAAGAAAACTGTCAAGAGGTGTTAAATCCGGTGAACGTGGAGGCCATTTTAAATCGCTTGTGCGTGAAATAATACAATAATGGCAAAGTCAAGCCGTTGCTGATAGTCTGTCGTCTTCAATTCTTGCACAAGTTTAACTTTATATGGGTACAAGTCTAATGTACTCAAAATTCTCTGCAGCGACCGCCGCGATAGTCCAAGTTGTGCTGAACGTCTTCGTGTTGATGATGAGGGACTATGATGTACGCAATCCCGTACAAGTTCTATATTTTGAGCAGTGCTCATGGTAGGTGCTCCTCCGAAAATTTCAATCGAATTGCTTACTGCTGATGCTTTGGCCGCAATGCGCACATTAGAATGACGACGTAATGCACGCTGTGTCAACACAATGGAGATCTGGTTTAAAAAATAATGTTCATCTATTTTTGATCGTTGTTCGATTGTATGGTTATTCATAATTAATTTCCCAAGTCTTCTTTATAAAATGCTGAAGAAAAAACAAAATTAAATAATAATTATTAAAAAAGTTATAAACGATTTATACCATATGGCTATTAATTAATTAGTTGTAAAGCCAACGTATCGAGTACTATCCGCGTTTGTGTGATGAATTCAATTAAAAATGTTTCACCAGTTTATAATTTTGGCATTGCAATTGTCAAAAATGTTTTCTGGTTTTCAGGGACAGACAGATAGATGGATATTGCTAACCAATCTTAGAAAATTATTTTGATTCTGCGGATAAACTGCGCAGAAGCAATATGAACGGTTATACATATCGAAAATATCGAAAAAGTTTACAATACTTGTTGGCCGGAATAGTTGACGCCATTGACATATAACATGCCTGTGTTATTTTAACCATACTCCTATTTTAGAAAAAACTTCATAATCGTACATTTGTGTAGTGTTCTACACTTTACATGAATTTTTTAGATATAATATAATGAATAAGGTATAGTTCTGCATACTTTTTAATTACACAACGTAAACAATTCGGTTGTGATGAGCCTTGGAAAAGGTTTCTTTGCAAATGCAACAAGCCTCTACCGTTTTTTTCTTGCACGCAATATACGAAACTGCCTCTTTTTTCAATTGTTTTGGAACGCGCGAGGCATAGCTTACTTCAGGTATACTTAACCGCACAGAAGTAGAATATGGACCTCGTTTTATATGCGCCGTCTACGGCTGGGCAAAAGCTGGTCCACATTTTTAAATTAAGTTCAATAAATAGTTGATGATCTTATTGCATAAAAATCACAAATACATTCAAGGCTGATATGTTGGTTTTTCGGTTATAGTTATATGCAGAAATTATTCTGTCAACTCCACCCTTCAGTTTTAATACGATATTATTTCTAGTAGCTTATTTCCAACAGTCTCGACTTCGTGTTGTAAAGACGGCGTGTTGTAAAGAGTACTCTGCAGCACTGCGCATTTGAATTTTCTTCCAACGTAAGAAACAAGGTTAGTATCCTTGGTAAATGCGAATGTACACTGAAAAAATGGAGCCTTTTGGCATTGTAATAGTTTTAGTGGCTTCGGCCGCTTATTCTTACGCATTGCTCCAACTCTGGTCAATTCGTTTTATAGTCATTTTCAACCCAACTCATAAGACGTGTAGAAAGTGATCATTGTACGTTACGATATTTTAGGCCTTGACCAGATCCAAAAAACTCATTGCCCTCGGTTTTTTTGGAGCAGTTCCAGCAGCCTTCTAAAGGTATGGTTGGATCTCCCAGAGGTAGCAGGTATTGGCACATATGATTACCCAAAATTTTAAAGCATCAATCTGATTTGCTTGGATATATTGCCAAGGTCTATGCACATTAGAGTGCTCCTACATTATATAGACATTTTTCAAATTGAGATTTTGGGGATAGGCGGGGTCCAGTTTGTTACGTTTAAATATAAAACTAATAAATGTGAAGTTTGGGGCCAATCGGATAAAGAAACGCCGCACCGGAAATCGATTGAAAATTTCAGGTGTGTTTATATGGGGAAAATAAGATTTTTTTTTGATATTTTACGAAAATTTCGTTCTATAGTTTAATTTTTCCGACAGTTTGTTATAAGAATCGGGATCAGCATTAAATTATATTTTCAAAAAGCTATATAAATTCAAAATCGAATAAAAATTCGCCAAGAAATAGCAAATGATCCAATTCACTTTTGTGCCAAAAAAACTACGTCATGAAATTTGAGAAATTGATTAAAGCCATAATTTTTTTTGTCTTTATACTTAAGGGTAATTAGATGTGAAGAATTGTTTTATTACGTTGTTAACATATTGCGCATTGAGGCCGAAAATGGGAAATTATTTCGATAAGATTTTGGAAACTCCATTTTCAAGTTTTTAAAAATTTTCTTAAACAAACTTTAAAAAAAATGGAAATGGCACTTTAGGGTTTTATTACATACATACCAGATATTAACTGTGTGAATTTCGGAAGTGCGAATTTCAAGAAAAATGGGATTTTTGTGAAAGACTATGTTTTCATTTTGAAAAATATTTACATATAAGAAAAATTACTCTAGATAGGAGAACCATACAAAGAGCAATATCATTCCTGTACAAAGTCAAGTTTAATTTAACAATGTTGAGTTATAGCTCAAAAATGTTCTTATTTCATATCAAAACATAAAGATAGTTTTTAAAAATAATATAATTTTATAATAAAATTGGATAAAAGTTGATAAAATTCATAAGCAGACAATTGCACCAGAGATATATCACAATGAATAATTATGATTCCATGAGCACTGAGGGGTTAAATGAAAAGAAAGATTAACCGAATTATATTTCATACATTATAAAAAGTGGTTTCATCGAGTTTAATAGAATAAATCGTTTTCAATAATCTTTATCTAGAAATATCTAAAAAACAAAAGATGGCCTTGGCAAATAATGGGTTAACGTTATCGGATTTATGCCAAATTTTAGGAAAGGTAGATATACATATTTGGTTATATTTGGAAAATATTTGAATTTTTCGAATAAATTGTCTTTTATTAGAATGGGGTCATATGTGACCCCAATTCCAAAGGGGTTGATGGGGTCATATTATTTTTTTCCGAAATTCTAGGTTATTGAGATAAAACATAGCATTTAAAAATAGAGAACTGATGATTTTTGATATAAAGAATGCAGAAAGATTACATATACAGAATATTTCACAAAAATCCAATTTTTTTTGAATCCGCAAAAATAAAGTTCTTGTCAAAAAAATTCTGCAACAGGGATTAACCCAAATTTCACACAGTTAATCTCCGATATGCGCTTAATAAAATCCTTAAGTGCCAGGTCAATTTTTTTAAATTTTGTTTAAGAAAATTTTTTAAAACTTGAAGAAGGAGTTTTCAAAATTTTATCAAAAAAATTTCCCATTTTCGGTCTCAATGCGCAATATGTTAACAACGAAGTAATAAAACAATACTTGATATCTGATTACTTATAAGTATAGAGACAAAAAATGAATAATGGCTTTAATCAATTTCTCAAAGTTGAAAACAATGCTATCAAATTTCATGACCTAGTTTTTTGTGGCACAAAAGTGGTCTGTTGCATTTGCTTTTTCTTGGCGCGTTTGTATTCTATTTTGATCTTTTATAGCTTTTAGAAAATATAATTTAATACTGATCCCGATTCTTAAAACAACTTGTTGGAAAGAATAAATAAAAGAACGAAATTTTCGTAAAATTTCAACAAAAAAAAGTCATGTTTCCCCCATATAAACACAATTGAAATTTTCAGTCCATTTCCGGCGCGACTTTTCTTTATCCGATTATCCCCAAAATTCACATTTATTAGTTTTATATTGAAAGGTAACAAACTGGACCCCGTCTATCCCCAAAATCGGTTTTTAATTTTTAAGGACCACTCTAATGCACATAGCACAGTGACCCAATCGTAAGGGTTGGAAAGCATTGCTAAAATTTCACACCACATATCCCACTGATGACGAATTGGAGCAAATTTATCGTCAGATCTGTTTTGTCGGCGACTTATTGCGTCATCGAAGTGAATAACTTTTGTCAATTATTCAAAACGTTTTTTCCACTTAATTTCTCAGAAAGGAGGCGGATCAAGAAAATACCGATTTTTGATCTAAGATAAAGCAATTGAAATACCAACGCTTATATTCATATATATATATATATTATATAACATTCAACTTACTTGTAAACGCCAGCCAATATCGAAAGAGCTCAGTGCGCATGAAGCATCGACTTCTTCATGGTTTTCATTCCTTAGGCGGCCAAATGCATTCGTGTTTTTCAAAATGATTTTTTTAATATGTGGTGGGAGAAAAATAAAAAAAGCATCCATGACACTATTGGCGCTCGATAAATTTGTACTACTAATACCCGGCTGCAATATCAACATATTAACAGTCCGATTACGTCCTACTGTTTGCATAGCTTTTGCGCTCCAAAGCGTGCTGCCCTTGGAGACAAACAGAGGATCGATATCAACAAAACCAGCATCGGCATCATCTTCTTTTTCGCATTTATCTTCAGAAATTTCTGCTGCATCATCATTTAATTCATCATCCGTTTCTGTTTCGTCACCAGGTATTTTATATTTATAACCACTACCAGATGAAAAGTCTTCATCGTCACTATCCACGCCCAATAGATTACATATCTGTTCATCACTAAGACATGGAGATCCAGCCACTGTCTCTACACAAAAAGAAAAGCATTAGGATCCCATACCACTAGGAACGTAGTAGCTACAATGAAAGCACCGCCGAAGTAAATGTAGCATACACAGAATCATTGGTATATATTGTTATAAAGGAAGCAAAATTGCATAGCCTGTCATCTGCAAAATAGTCATACAAGCTATTTGACATATAAAAAAATTAAATGCTCTATAGCACACCCTTTACAAAAAACTCATAAGTGTTTGGTTTCGTGCTATATTTCTACACTTATTGTATAAGCTAAAATTTTCATAAAACCTTCCCATATCGCGTAGAAAACTATACCAAGCCTGTATATGATTTGAAACTTAAAACTATTCGATTCATATACAGGATAAAGAAAAATTAAAAAATATTGGCAACCAAATTTTAACAGTTTTAGAAATTTTTAAAAAAAAATGTAGTTTTCCGCACCAAGGTAGGAGTACGGCTGATTTCATATAAACAAAAACGGTGCATAAAACATGCATCCATTACAACATCGAAAATCAAGCAGAAACTTAAACATTGAACAAGTCATAATTGGGCTACGATTTGCTGGCCAACACGCTGTATTATCCGGATTAAGCTTCCAGTGACTCTTTTCTATTTCCGAACCTTAAGAGATGCCTCGCCGTAAAGAAATTTAACTACGACGATTAAATCAAATCAATGTCCATCTCAGAAACGTTGACAAAATCTATTAATTTTAAAAAACATTTTAAGACAGTTACGCAGTGCCCTGTGGTGCGATTCTGTAAATTTTAACAATCCGGCAATCCCAAAATATATCGACAGCTATTGTTGTTTGCACTAACGATTAAGTGATTCACTAACTACACTTTAACGACAGTCGACAAATCTGTTTTTCTATTTATTTAAATTGTAAACGAGTGGCATCTCTGTCAAAATAAGTGAAAAACACAAGGATGAATAGAAAAAAAACAAATCACTTCGTGTGTAACAGGATGATTTCATGTTTGTGTTTAATTTCTTTATTCTTTATTAATATTTTTTTAATTTATTTGAATATAAAATAATGAATTAGACCATTGCTGTCACAGTTTTCGCATTATATTATACTAACAATTAAGTTGTAAGTGTAATATTCTGATAAATAAAATAAATAAAATAATAAATTAAATATGTTATTAAATTGTCTTATTTACATAAAATGTTTTTATAATAAATGCAAAATATTTTCATTATTTTATGATTTTTATTTATGTTTGACGACATTTAAACCTAAAAATTTAACTTCTTAGCGACAGAATAAACAACACAAAAATTGCTGTCGTTTAGATAACAATAACAGCTGACTTTAACAATAGCGAATATCGTTTAAAAAATTTACTGAATACCAAACTCGATAATTTTGCTGTTTTCTTTTTTTAACGAATCGATTGTCGTTAACAGAAGTTACTGAATTGCGCTACTGAGCTAAAATTGGACTATGTTGATAAATAATTTTTTGCATCAAATATTTTTAACCGCATTTGCTAATAAAGCAAAGCACCAGGAAATCGATAACTGATATAAAGTTGAGTAAATTTATTATATTTTATTAAAGGGAGTCAAGAAAGATTAAGGGAATTCCCAATAATGGCCATGGAATTTTACACTATTTATTTTTCTTCTATAACTTCCACAACTTCTAGAATATTTTTCTTCCTTAGTTACAATAGAAAGTTACTGGATTATTCAAATTTTATGATTACTTTAACAATTATTGTTATATGTACTGCAGTACTTGAAAGAGTACTTATGTTTTAAAGTTTAACTTTACTCACTTTATTCGATAAATTATAATTTAGTATACTTTTTTTAAGTTATTATGATAAATAGTGACAGTTTTACATTATCGTAACAATTCTCACAACAATTTATTTGCGTGCAAAAAATAAATACATATTTTCACAACCTATGAAAAACAACAAACTTATTTTAAATTCCGTTAAAAAAATGCTTAAGCCATTAACCTAAAAAAAAAATATTGTTATGTATTTTCAATTTATTTATTTTTTCTTTACAAAAATGATAAATGACCATAACCATGCATCTGTGAAGCCACCGCGTGACGTCTGCCAAAATGAAAAATGTTAAAAAGCGATGACATCAACAATTTTATTCATAACTCTAAATGTTCATATAACAATTATTTTTTCGTTGACTCTTGGCAAATTTTTTTATAACAGAATTTTGTTAGAAAATTTATGAAATCAAATACATGCATACATACATTTTTTATAACAAAATAATATACATGAGTAACAAATTTGCATGCCCTACAGCACTCTGTAGTACAATCTTGTTATTAAAACTACTAATTGAAAATGTATGTATATTCTCAAAAACGTACCACAATAAGTTTTTTGATATTCGGTATAAGGTCAGATGTGGCTATCAATTGTGGGATATTGAAAATATACTGGCCTGCAAAGCAACATTTATCAATATCATATTTGCAGATATATTATAATATAACTGAATGAATTCATTTCGTATCAAATTTACCACTCCTAGCATTCAATTTAAGGACGTCTCAAAATTCTCTATATATTATGCCGAACCACAACAACAATCGTTCCAAGATTAAAACCATGAGTTCAGTTCGAGACTTTCTATATGTTTTCACTGAGGACTCACTACATGATTTAGTGTCATGTTAGTTGCGAAATTCTTGTTTTCAGCGTGAGATAACTGAAATTAGCAATGGATTTATGTATGTCACATCATAAGTTAATTTTTAAATAAAGGGTCCTCCATCTAAAGTTTTTTTTTTTTCAACTAGTGCTTATTTCGTGAATGGTAACACTTAGCTTATGTCTGATTTGAAAGACAATTAGTTTTATCCTTCCGCTGTACGAATATGGTTGTTACGCTTGAACAACACTGGGAAATATTGCGACATTACTTTAAAATCATGGTAATGTTGCAGAATGTGTGCGAAAATTGCGTACGGATTTTGGAAGAAGAGAAGCACCGTCAGCTCCGTACGTTCGTTATCTTGTGAAAAAAGTGAAAGAAACTGGCATCCTCATCGATAAACCAAAGCGCGAAAAGCCAAAAATAGTGCGTACACCCGAGAATATTGCTTCTGTGGCAGAAAGTGTGCGTGAAGCGCCATCAACATCAATTCACCGTCGTTCTCAAGAATTGAACATTTCGGAGGCATCATTGAGACGAATTTTGCATAAAGACCTTGGTATGACGCCATACAAAGTCCAATTGGTTCAGGAGTTGAAGCCATCTGACCATCCAATGCGTTTTCGCTTCGCTAAGTGGGCCTGCGCTTAAAAGGACAATATTCATGAAGCCATTGGTGAAATACAGCTGCACACAATTGATAATGTGCTTAAAAATGGCCAGCCGAGGCAGCCGTTTGATTGAAATTATTTTACATTATTAACCGGAAGGATTGTACTTTCAAATAAAGAAAGAAATTTGAGATAATATTCAGTAGTTTTTTTTTATATCATTTTCAAAAAAAAAGTTATTTTGCGGACCCTTTATTAGAGACGGAAGCCTATTTTGTAGTGTTTGACAAATCGTATTTTTTCAAAAGTTATCCATTTATTAGATCGTTGGCAGAAGGGCATTTCACTTAAGGGAGGTCATGTTGAAAAATAAAATTGATTTCAAATCCAAAAAACAGGTTTTTCGTTGTTTGGTCACGAATTTTTCACTCCATGTATAGAAGTTTCACTCCAGGTAATGATGCCAAGCTAAAATTAATTTTTTCCGCCACTCTGGCGAATCGAAGGTTTTCATAGTAATAAAGGGGGTTTGTGTTGAGAATTACTTTTTGACGAAATAAGACAACTAATATTCGACAAACCTTCAAGCTGACCTTCTTAGTCTAAAAACATAGCCAATTATGTTGTTATAAATAACGTTAAATTTGGTATGTTATTTACAGACTTCGGAGCTACATGTAGGTTTGAACTACTGCCTCATTCACGTGAATCGGCCAGGTTTGAGTTAGAGTTACAGCAAGGTCTTTTGTTGTTGAAACAATGTCAATCCCCTCACCGTTAATAACAATTTTATTACGATATCTGCTAAGATTAATGCATAAAGCACTTGCTGAAGCCCATCGGTACCATTTACTAAGGCCATAGTTAAATTTGTCTATACTTTTTTTTCTATCGGATGAATTAGAGTGCTCAAAAGGAGCTGTACGCTATTTACCTGCAATCATATCTCGTAATGTGAAAAATTATATGATATCTCATTGATATAAATTACCATAAAAATGGCCCTAATATTGATCTTTACTGAGCATCTTTTATAAGGTATAAAGGTCCAGAAGACCTGGTAGTTACGTATACGCATTTTGTGCAATATGTGAGCTTACAATATAAAATTATAAATGACGAAAATTTGGAGAAACGCCTAATCTTAATCCAGCGAGTTAGGTGTCCAACTGTGTCAAACTCCTTGGAACAAACTTGATGTATAAGGAAGTTTATTTGGCTAATAGCTTCAGGGAAGAAAATGATGCCTATAATGTGATTATTTAGTGGCATTATTAAAATTTTGCGCTTAAAAAAGCTAAATTTATGTGTTCACTGTTCACTAAATATTTAATTTTAACTATTACTTTTTTTAATCATATTAGCCTGATAAAATATAATATTTTCGACACATTGTCATCATTTATTAATTACTTTACTTTAAAATTTTTATAATTGGCGGTGAAGGAAAAATGAAAAATAATTTTATTGTGTGACAAAAATCCAAAACGGGCAAAAAATTCCCTCTTGAAACAAATGTCTTCGCTGATTATTACAAATGAATAAACAGAACCTTGAAGTGACAGAGAAAAGGGCTACACTTGCTATAACAAGGTTAGAAAATAAGTGTCACTTCTTAAGAAAAATTCAAACAATTTGGGGAGAAATACAGAAATCCTTGGTATGATGCCAGACAAAGTCAAATTGGTTCAGGAGTTGAAGCCAACTGACCATCCAACGCGTTTTCGCTTCGCTAAGTGGGCCTGCGATCGACTTACAGAAAATGCCGATTTTGCCAAAAAAAATCATCTTTTCAGATGAAGCTCATTTTGATCTTTGCGGGTATGTAAACAAGCAAAATTGTAGCATTTGGGGCACAGAAAACCCGCACGCATACATTGAAAAGCCGATACACCCAAAACGAGTCACTGTTTGGTGCGGATTTTGGTCCAGAGGCATAATTGGGCCATTTTTCTTCGAAAATGGGCAAGAACTGGCCATTACAGTCAATGGCGATCGTTATCGGGCCATGTTGAACGAATTTTTGTTCACAAAAATTGAAGAGGAGGATATTGGCAACATTTGGTTTCAACAGGACGGCGCTACGTGCCACACAGCCGAAGCTACACTCGGTGTTTGCGCCCTGTTTTTGAAGATCGCATTATCAGCCGCAGAGCTGATGTCGTTTGGCCACCTCGGAGCTGCGATTTGACACCGTTGCACTACTATTTGTAGGGTGCCCTCAAAGATAAGTGTTACGCCAACAAGCTAGAGACAATTGACGCTTCAAAGGACAATATTCGTGAAGCCATTGGTGAAATACAGCTGCACACAATCGATAATGTGCTTAAAAATTGGACCGATCGTGTAGGGTACTGCATGGCCAGCCGAGGTAGCCATTTGAATGAGATTAATTTCCATTATTAACCGGAAGGATCGTAATTTCAAATAAAAAAAGAAATTTGAGATAATATTCAGTATTTTTTTTTTTATAGCATTTTCAAAAGAAAAAGTTATCTGGCGGACCCTTTATATGAATGAGTGAATATTTAGTCAGTTTTTATATAAACTCGAAATGTGTACATTTGCTTACGAGAAAATTTGGGAGTTCAAGTAATAATATACTTCATCATCTACCATCATCTGAAGCAATATGCATTATTATACCCTATACCACTATGTGATTTGGGTATAATGACTTTGTGCTGCTGTTTGTAACAACCAAAAATATTTGACCTAGACCCATCTTTAATTATACCGATCGAATCAGAATCACTTTTTGAGTTGATTTAACAATGTCCGTCCGTCCGTCCGTCTGTGTGTCCATGTAAACCTTGTAATCAAACTGCAGGTCGCAAATAAGAATATATTCAGATGAAATTTGGTACATTAGCTTTTATCGACCATGGAATGAACGGTGTTGAAACTAGTGAAAATCGGTCCATGTTCACACCTAGCCCCCATACAAATTACCGCTATGAAATCGACATAAATTGCCATAAGATCCAAATTGTCATATAGATCTTACTCAAATTGGGTTTGTATGCGTTCATTACATCCATTAATGAGTAGTCCAAAAATGATCCCTTTGGCCCCATATAGACTGCTTCCCGATCTTCACTTAAATCTATTAAAAACAAAAATAATACACTGATTCTTCTCAAATTTTGTTTGTATATATTTTTCCAAAATACAAGAGACTTTACCAAACATGATCTGGATTGGTCCATCTTTGGACCTAGTCCCCATATAGATATAGCATCCGATATGAACTTTTTCATATCTACAGCCAAAAAAATTAATAAAAATCCCACTCAAATTTGGTTTTTGCTTATTTTCTATGTCCAGTTAGTTGGGCCTAAGAGATAGGGTCTCTAAACGCATGGTATAGGGTATCGTATAGTCGGTCTAGACCGACTATAATTTTCTTACTTGTTTAGTTTGTGTTTGACAGCCATCAAAAGTGAATTTTTGCAAAAATTAAAACAAGTAATTTTTAGCGGAAAATGCATCCCTGAAAAGAGGTTGCTATTCCAGATATTGTCAAGAAAAGCCATGTTGGATGATCGAACAACGGAAGCAGGAAACACATAGCTAAGGCTGTTAGCATCTCTACTGACTGGGTATATCAAATTTTTTTATAACCTATTTCACGCTGTAGCCAGTGTATAATGATTTTTTCTGATGGTTATAACTACAAAAATACTACTCAAAAACACTTTGAGTGTCAATTTGGCGATGCCAGTTCATCCAAATATCTATCGGTTCATCCGCCTTGTGTGTCCATGTAAATTTTGTAATCAAACTACATGTCTCAAGTATACGAGTATATATGTTTCGATGAAATTTATTATTTAAGATTCTGTTAAAAATCAAACATAGTTTATATATGTTTTTGAAGAAAATCGCTTCTCCAAATGTGATCAAGATCAGTTAATTTTTCAACCTAGTCCTGATATAAATATAACACCAGACATGAAGTAAAAAAAATAATAAAAATGTAATTGAACTTTGATGTATGTTTATTTTTTATATCCAGCTAGTTGGATCTAAGTTATTTTCTCCAAGCATAAAGTAATTTTCGTACTTTGTTGTTGTTTTTGAGACATTGGCAGTCTATGGCATAAGAGTTCCATTAACTTTCCTGAAATAATTTTTTATCAGAGAACTTTTTTCGATATTATTTTCGTAATTGTTATTTATCTAATTAATTACACTAGTTTACAAAATGATATAAGATTTCCTTATGTATTTTCTGCCGCTTAATTCGAAAATCAAAGTTAAATTTTTTTTATGGAACAGCATTTGAGATATTGTTATTTTCATTTTTCATTTTTTACTTTTAATTTTTTTTTTCATATTTTATTTTACATTTTTAATTTTCAAACAGGTTATGATAATATCATAATTTTTTCACCAATACAATCACATTTTTTCTTACAACTCGCATGTTACGCTTACATGTTACGCTGTTTTTGAAATTTACCCCCCTACGCGTATAGATGTTTACACATCAAAAAGTTACGGAATCCAAAAATAATAAAAGGTTAAGTACTTCCATTATCTAAAAAGCTTTTCCCAGATCTGAGAACTGCTCCTTCAGATTGTCCAGAATCGGAAATATTTCAGCAATTAAAGGAAAAATTCAAATCTACTCAAAAATAAGTAAGAAAATTATAGTCGATCTAGACCGACTATACGATACCCTATACTATGGTTTAAAGACCCTATCTGTTCGGTCCAACTAATCGGTTATAGAAAAGGAGCATAAACCATTTTGAGTGGCATTGTTATTAATTTTTTTGGCTGCAGATATGAAAAAGTTTATATAGGGGACTAGTTCGAAAAATGGACTGATCCTGACCATATTTGGTTAAGTCACTTATACTATGAAAAAATATATGCAAACCAAATTCGAGAAAAATCTGCACAATATTTTTGTTTTTTGATAGATTTAAGTGAAGATCGGAAAGCAGCTCTATGTGGGGCCTATGACTAAGAATTTTCCTATAGGCATTAATTTTGAACTACTGATTAGTGGATGTAATAAACACATACAAACCCAATTTGGAACTTATGGCAATTTATGTCACTTTCATAGGGGTCATTTGTATAGGGACTAGGTCTGAACATGGACCGATTCTCACCTGTTTCAACGGTGTTCGTCCTATGACCGGTGGAAGCTTATAAAAAATTTCATCAAAATATATTCATATTTGCGACCTGTAGTTTGATTACGAGGTTTACATGGACACACAGACGGACGGACGGACATTGCTATTTCGACTCAAAAAGTGATTCTGAGTCGATCGGTATAATTAAAGATGGGTCTAGGTCGAATATTTTTGGTTGTTACAAACAGCAGCACAAAGTCAATATACACAAACCACATAGTGGTATAGGCTATAAATAGCGAAAATATACAATTGCTAACCTTTTTAAAGTTAGGCATTGCAGAAAATGGTACAGTTTGAATTTTCAGACTTTATTTCTCGGAAGGTAAAAAAGTTAGTTGAGGAAAGGTTTATCATTGAAAGTTATGGAAGCTGTTAAAATCATTTATAAACATGATGACATCAGTAGATGCATGCCGGGGTATAAAGATGTTTGAGGATGGTGCAAAAATAAAAAAATAAGAGATTGCTGCCTGGAAATCTAGGCGAAATGTATGCATTGTTAAAAGAAAAACACGAAGGAATAAAAATTGATATTTCTAAATTTTGTGAGCTTCGTCCGAAAAATGTTTTGTTGGTCAATGTCAGTGGAACTCAAATTTTTCCTCGAACTTAAAAAAAATTAACAGAAGGCTTAGAAGATTTCCACCTTGAAACGTATAAAGATTGCTTTGAGAAAATCACGTGCAATTCTTCGACTCCAAAAGTCTATTTAGCTAAATGTAAGGACTGTCCAAAATTAAGAAATTTCAAGCAAAAACTTGGCGTATTATTAAAAACAAATTATATTGATGAAATTACATATAAACAATGGCTATGAGTGGATAGAGACTCATTGGAAACAATGGTAAAGCAGGCTGTAGATTTTCTGGATTCACTTTACGAAAAATTGTTGACACTTTTGCGTAACTCGTTTATCGCAAAGGAATAAGCAGCATTTTTGAATGCAAAAAAAAATCATCGCTTGGAGAACAGGTGTACATTAAAATATGTGATTTTTCTGAAAATGCATTTTTTTTGGTTCAGGACGCTTCGCAAGGTTTTCATTGAAACATCAGCCAAGCTACTTTATATTAAGTTTCTATATATGGCAATGGCCAGTTAGAGCATGCCAATTACATAGTTATATCTAATAGTCTTATCCATAACACCGCAGTCCACATGTACCATCGCCATATGATAATGTTTCTACAAAATAAGTTTTGTTCAAACCACGAAAAATTTGTTTTTTTCAGATTTAATTAAGAATTAAAGAATAAAACAAATTTGCTAATTTATGTCATCATGAAGATGATTTTGGGTCTCCAGCCCAATGGCATTTTTTGCCACAAGCCATTGAAAAGATCCTAGCGATGATCTTGGTGGAACCGTAAAAAGAGAAGTTCGCTGACCCAGTTTGCAGCGTCCAATACAGGACCAAATTACTATCCCGCTTCAATTCTATGAGTGGTGCCGTGAACATCTTTTAAGTTTAAATTTTGTATTTTTAATAGAAGAAGATTATAAAGCAGAAGAAGAGTTTCTAATAAAGATGGTTTATTGGCTTGAGAACAATACCAGGAACACAAAATTCCACTATTTTGTTCCTGAAGGAAAATCAAACCTTAAAGTAAAACTGTACTCTGAAGACCGAGAATTTCAAATTGAAAATAAAAAAAAAATATTTCTTACTTTCAAATCCTTTTGTCTAAAATAATATATGTATGTATTTAATGTTAACCAAATAACTAAATATATGAAATTTTTCAAACAATTTCACATTTTTATCAATATTTCAGGAAGTAATAAGAGCTCACTCAAAATTGTTGGCACAAAATGCAGAGAATATTAGCAGGATTAACATATATTTTTTCCAAAATTTTACAAATTTCATATTTTGAGATATAGCTTCCCAAATGCAGTTTAAATTCTTTTCTCAATGCCTTTAAAATAAGGCAAATTTTGACCCTGTATGCTAAAAACTTTTTGATACATATATTATAATGACAGTCCACTTATATGTGTGTTTAATGATTTTTTTCATTTTATGACGCGCCATATCTCAGGAACAACAGAAGCTGGATTATTTTACGTTTATCTTAGTTAAGTAAGGTGAAAAAAGACAACTTAGTTCCATAAGATTCAAAGGTGGTCGGGAAAATCCGTTCGTTGGTCATAAAAATTTTAACCCAGTTATCTAAAATAATGGTGGCAGAGTGGTAGGCAGAATATTAGAGTTTCCAATAATCATTGCTTTTGACTTAAACAAAGCCCATTGGCTGATGCCAATGCAGTTATGCAGTTTATGGCATCCGACTGCATACAACTGATGTAAAGCTGCACATCACCTGCATACAATTTTATTGTCTACTTGTGAAAGTAAGTCATTGGCGTATATGGAATACAAGACTGGACCAAGTATTGAACCCCTCTGCTCTCAAAATTTATTTCTCTCAAATTTAGTTTATATATGTTTTTATACCATTTTTTGACCTAGTCCTCATATAAAAATTCTACTCAACTATGACTATGACAAAGTGTATCTTCCACCATGCCAACATAGCGGTGCACTCCTGTATAGGCGCCAATATAAAAACCCATAAATTGAGCAACGAACTGCTACTCCGTCCAGCATACTATCCAGATTTAGCCCCAATGACAATTTCCTGTTTACAAATTTACAAATAAATTTCGTTATAAATTTTCAAGATCCATCCAATCTCCTTATAAATTAAAAAAAAATTGCTTATCATTTGTTATGATACCTACAGGCCATATTTATGTTAAAAGTTAATTTAGATGTGTTGGTGCTAGTAATCCATATAAATTGTGGTAAAAGATATGGCAAATATGGTTATTTTCTTAGATATGCTCTCGTCTGATAATTTTTTGCCAAAACACTCCATCATCGGTTACGATATAGTGTAGTCCTAGTCCAATTTAATCTTCTCATTTAAGTTTATTGAATAGCAATTCAAAAACATTATAAATAGTACTCCTATTTACATACGCAATATATAATTTACCTAATAAGCTAAACTAAATCGCTTTTGTATATGACTTTCATAATATGTACAGTTAACTATAACAACAAAGCATATATACTCAGTATATTGTAATAACATACAGCATTATGTATGGAATAATTCACAACGGTATTATGTTTGCATTGATTTTAATTAATTAACTAAAGGAATTCCAATATGTATGAACTTAATAAATACTGGTATTTTTTGATCTGTTGTAGCAATTTTGTACTTCATAAGTTGTATTAATTAAAGCATAATCAACATCATCTATACTAATATTATAAAGAGGTAATGTGTGTTTGTTTGTTTGTTTGTTTGTTTGTTTGTAGGAGGTAATCTCCGTAACTAGCCATCTGATCTTCCTGAAATTTTCACGGAGTCTTACTGCGGATATGGGAAGTGCTATAGGCTATAATTTTTTTCAATATTTTTAGTGGGCGTGGCACCTCCCACACAAAGTAAATTTTTAATATCATATGCATATATTGAGAATTATGATAGGGAGAGCTTTGCAAATATGTGTGAGGTCACCTATTGTTAATATTAGTAGCCACGCCGGAAATGGGCGGGATCGGAGAAGTGGGCGTGGTACCTCCCATACAAGTAATAATTCAATGTTATATATCTCGAGTACTGTGACAGAGAGAGCTTTTCAAATTTGTCTGATGGCACCTATTATTAATGAGAGCAGTCGGACAAAAAATGGGCAGTATCGGACCAATAGGCGTAGCACCTGCCATACAAATAAAATATAAAATACCATATATCTGGAGTACTGTTATAGTGAGAGTCTTGGGACTTTGTGTGAACCCATAAGTTATTCATATGATTAGTTACACAAAAAATGGGCGTGATCGGAGCAGTGGGCGTGGCACCGCCCATACAAAGTAAATATATGATATCATATAACTGGTGTACTAAAAAAGGGAATCTTTGCAATTTGCACGAGCCCATCAGATCTTAGCATGAGTAGTCAGACAAAAAATTTGTGGGTTCACACCAATGGGTGTGGAACTCCCCATGCAAAGTAACTTTTTAAAGTCATATATCTGGAGTACTGTAAAAGAGAGAGCTTTATGGCTTTGCCCATAGGTTCTTTGTATGATTAGTAGAACAAAAAAAATGGGCGCGATCGAAGCAGTGGGCGTAGCACCGCGCATGCAAAATAGATATCTAATATCATATAACTGGGAAAGACTCGAAATTTTGCACGAGTCCACCAGATATTAATGTGAGCAGTCCGATAAAAATTGGGCGGGATGGGATAAGTGGGCGTGGCACCTCCTATATAAAAAATATTATGTACTACGAAAGCAACAGTCTTTTGACAAGTACATTAGTTATCAATGTGATTTGTCGTGGAAAATATATCTTCAAAATCAAAATCGCCAAACCCAAAAATCGCGAAAAATAAAAATCGCCCAAAAACAAAAATTTTCAAAATCAAAAATGGGCAAAATCAAAAATCACTAAAAATAAAAATTGCCAAGTGATATTTTAAGTTCAAGGCCAATAGTTGAGTGTTGCCAGATCTAATTTGGCAAATCCATTTTCTTCTCATGGGCAGCTACATGTACCTCCAGGGCAGGAACGCCGAAAAATCTGATAATTATTGTAGCGAATTAAAAAAGCAAAAATCATTTTATATCAGCAAGTATCAAAATAAAGGAATCTATATTAATGATCTATACTTTGCATAATAAAGAGGTAATGTGTTTGTTTGTTTGTAGGAGGTAATCTCCGTAACGACTTATCTGATCTTCCTGAAATTTTAGTGGGCATGGCACCTCCCATACAAAGTAAATTTTTAATATCATATATACTAAGTACTATGATAGAGAGAGCTTTGAAAATTTATCTCAGGTCATCTATTATTAACGCGAGTAGTCAGACAAAAAAATGGGCGGGATTGGACAAATGCGCATGACACCCCTATACAAACTTAATATTAAATGTGATATATCTGAATTACTGTATTAGTGAGAGCCTTGGGACTTTACGTGAGCCCTTTCATAAGGTTTCGGAAGGGGGGGGGGGAGGGTGTAGCGAAGCACACCGGGTTACATCTAGTATCAAATAAAGCAACAGCAATTTCAAATATTTACAAGCGATTGCTATAAATAATATTTATTTATTTTTATTTTTTCAATTTAATGCATAGTAATCCTTCCGTAAATCTTCACTTAGTTGCTTCAGGTAGAAAAATATAGATATCATTTAAAATAATATAACTTGTATTCACATATGTGTACGCAAACATTTTTATTTATGTTCATCCCTCTCAGAATGGGTGAAAAATTCATAGTGGCGGTTTAAAGTTCTCAAGCTAAACTTTTTTTATTACCTTTTATATTTTTCCTTTTCTCAATGCTTCTTTGCTCAGTTTTTCACTATAAATTTTTTTTATAGCATAACATATTCAAGGCGTATGATTCTTATTTGTTAGTAGACAAGATATATTAATAAATATTATTTGTTTAAGCGTAAGCTACAATTTTGTAAAAGATTGAATAGTGATATGCTAACAAACATTAAGAAATGAAAAAAATAAAATATCATAAAAAAAGATTGACCCGAAAACCATTTAAAGTTTCTACTATACTGACCTCGTACTGCCTTCCTAACTTGGAATTTCTCAACCCCCCAATTCAATGATTCAGAAAATATTTCACAATGTAGTATAGTCAGTCAGTTTAATATTTCTCACATACTAGCTTAGTGACAAGTAACTCAATAGTCCTGTAAATAAAACTTCAATTTATATATGCAATATCTAATTTAACTAATAAGCCAGAGTGAGGTTAGAAAAATAATACAAAAGTGTTTAGCAAATTATAATAAACTTCATTATGTAAAGACTAATTAATAAAGGTATAATGTTTGGATTGGTTTTATTTAAATAACTTAAGGAATTCCAATATATATAAACTTAACAATGCCGGAATTTTTAATCTGTGGCAGTATTTATGTATTTCATAAGTTGTACTAATAAATGCATCATGTACATCGTATCGACTAAAGTAAAGTAATTTGAAATATATATAAACTAATATTGTAAATGCATTGTAATCCTTACGTCAATACTTCAGTTAGCTACTTCATGTATTAAAGTATATTAGCAGATTCCAGCACTCAAAATTCGAGTGTAAATTCTAGGTAATTTTATTTTATATGCTTCACATTTTAACTCATTTTAAATGAAGTAAACAAAGTCAACACATTAACACAAACACATTAACAAATTTAATATACACACATAGCTTTGTATAATTTTACGTATGTGTTAGTAGCAACTTTAAACGACCATAACTCCAAAAAAATTTTGTAGACGATGAAAATCTGTAAATCTGGTAAACAGCTAAAAAGAAACACCTTTCAAATGATACTTTTTTTCTCAAAATCAGGGCCAAACTGTGAAACTTACATCGGTCACAAGAAATCGCCTTGCCTATTTATATTACAGATATTTCACTTGAAATAATATTTTTCATTTAACTCAATCTAAAATATTTATGTAAACAGTTATACCTTTTTCTCAATTATTATTAATAAAATATATATTATAATTGTAATTATTTAAAAACTAGAGAACTATGGTACGAAATGCTATCTATATTCATAATGCAAATATATAATTTGAATGTACTTATATCAAATTATTAAGATAATTTATTATATGTATTATAAAAAAATTTATATGAATAAAGAGAAATATTGATTTTAATAGCATATGTAATAAGCCAATAATATGGCTATGTTTCAAAACTTACATATTAGTCCCAAAAGTATCAATCATATCACAACTTAATAATACACAAATTTATTAAATATTATGAAATCATAGGAAAATTATAAAACAAATATTGGCCCGAATTGTGTTTAATATTTAAAAATTATTTATTGCTTTTTTTGTTGTTTGTATCTATCAAAAATACTTCAGAATCGCTTTCTGAGTCTCTTTACCGATATGCTTCCCTCCGTCCGTCTGTCTGTCTGTCCAAGTAATAGCAAGTAACAAAAGCAAATTACAGTTGGTAATTGTAAATGTATTTTGAGTATGTATGGTAGGCCTACCGAAGTTCATTTAGATTCTTAAAAGCCTTTATGGTATAACATAATTAGTTTTTTATATGTTTTTCGAAGACACAAGTGTGTGGCGTCGAACATTTTTGGACATACTTCGTATACAATATTCACATTTGATATGAATTTTTTTTAAATATTTGCTATCAAAATATGTGACAATCGGAATTAAATTTGGTTTTTGGTTATTTTTTTTTATGTGAAGTGATTATATCAAATATTATGGTTGGGCGCATAGTATAGAATATCGTATATCTCAAGTGTCTTGAACTTTCTTACTTGTTTTTTGCTTTTTTAGTAAATAAAACAACTCAGTTGAAAATTTTGTCTGGAAGATAGTGTGACATATAACTCTTTATATATAAATACGGTGCTGACGAGTTAACACTTTCTTTAAGACGTATATATATATATAACATGTTAAGATAACACTCGTAATGGAGTTAGTAAATTACCTGCATTTGCTTAAAAAAATAAAATACTTCATCAGTAGCTTCTTTATTTGAATTAGTTGTATATATGAAAAAGAAACAAGTAAGAAAATTATAGTCGGTCTAGACCGACTATGCGATACCCTATAAAGACCCTATCGCTTCGGTTCAACTAATTGGATATAGAAAATAAGCATAAACCAAATTTGAGGAGATTTGTTTTTAATTTTTTTGGTTGCAGATATGAAATAGTTCATATCGGATGCTATATTTATATGGGGACTAGGTCGAAAAATAACCCGATCCTGAAAAAATATATACAAACCAAATTTGAGAAAAATCTGTCCAATATTTTTTTGTTTTTTTAATAGATTTAAGTGAAGACCGGGAAGCAGCTCTATATGGGGCCTATGACTTATAATTATCCTGTAGGGATTATTTTTGGATTACTGATTAATGAATATAAGACGGACGGACGGACATCGCTAAATCGACTCAGACAGTGATACTGAGTCGATCGGGGTAATAAAAGATGGGCTAGGTCAAGTATTTTTGGTAGTTACAAACAGCAGCACAAAGTCATTATACCCAAACCTCATAGTGGCATAGGGTATAAAAATAGCGGCTATATATCCAATATATATGATCTAAAAATTGTAAATTATTTATTATGTTGTTATCTAGTTCACACACCATTTTTATGATGCTATCACCAGCGAGTATCCAACTAGCAAATACAACGTTACATAATCAGTGAGCTAATGAGTGGAAGCAATAATAATCATTCACTGATTTGAATGAAACTGATTGCGATAACCTCTACTTTGGAACCCTGAATAGTTAACGCATTTAAATTGACATAAGCCAAACAGTAATAAAACAAAATATAAATAAAACGTAATTTTAAACCAGAAGAAAAGAATTGAAGAAAGAGAGGGGTTTAGAAACTGTACTATCTTTTACCAGTCGACAAGTATGTTGTAGTGATGACATCCTTGCAAACATATGTAGATCTCGGAAGTGACCATTAAGTTTTTGTGAGAGACTGACATAAAGGCTTATAATAAAAATTAATACTATTAACATACTATTGATTTGTGGTACTAACATTTTTTACAAATAAGCAAGTTAGAAAATAGTTGTCGGTCTAGCGCAACTTTACGATACTTTAGAGAAGGTGTCTTCATAACCATAACCAAAGTTGATTGGCATTGCTATTAATTTTTTAACCTGTAGATATAAACAATCTCATATCAGATGCTACATCTATATTGAGACTAGGTTGAGAAATTGACCGATCCTGAACATATATGACAAGACACTTAATTTTTGCAAAAACATATAAAAATCAAATTTGACAAAATTTGTGCAATATATATGTTTTTTGATGGATTTAAGTGAAAATCAGGAAGAAGGATTATGCAGGGTTCGCTTAGACTACTGATTAGTTGTAATAAGCGTATTATTAAACAAATTTTACAGAGATCTATATTTATACCCTATACCACTATGTGGTTTGGGTATAATGACTTTGTGCTGCTGTTTGTAACAACCAAAAATATTTGACCTAGACCCATCTTTAATTATACCGATCGAATCAGAATCACTTTCTGAGTTGATTTAACAATGTCCGTCCGTCCGTCCGTCCGTCTGTGTGTCCATGTAAACCTTGTAATCAAACTGCAGGTCGCAAATATGAATATATTTTGATGAAATTTGGTATATATTCTTCTATCGGCTATGGGATGAACGCTATTGGTGAGAATCGGTCCATGTTCAGACCTAGCCCCCATACAAATTACCCCTATGAAATCGACATAAATTGTCATAAGATCCAAATTGTCATATATATCTTACTCAAATTGGGTTTATATGCGTTCATTACATCCACGAATAAGTAGTCCAAAAATTATACCTGTGGCCCCATATAGAGCTGCTTCCCCATTTTCACTTAAATCTATTAAAAAACAAAAATATTGCACTGATTCTTCTCAAATTTTGTTTGTATATATTTTTGCAAAATACAAGAGACTTTACCAAACATGATCAGGATCGGTCCATTTTTGGACCTAGTCCCCATATAGATATAGCATCCGATATGAACTTTTTCATATCTGCAGCCAAAAAAATTAATAAAAATCCCACTCAAATATGGTTTTTGCTTATTTTCTATGTCCAGTTGGTTGGGCCTAAGAGATAGGGTTTCTAAACGCATGGTATAGGGTATCGTATAGTCGGTCTAGACCGACTATAATTTTCTTACTTGTTTAATTTTGATCTTATGGCAACTTAATTTAATCTCATGGGGGTACTTGCATGGGACTAGATCTAAACATGCACAGATTTTCATTAATTTCAATACCATTCATCCTGTAGCCTATAAGATCTCATATTCTAAATTTCATTAAAACATGTGCATATTTGTGACGTGCATTTCGATAAGAAGTTTACATGGATGGATGGACAGACAGACATGATTAAATCGACAAAGATATTGTTTTTGAGTCAAATGTGTTTCCGAAGTATAATAAAATATGGGTCTGGGCCAAATATTGTTACTAGTTACAAACATCAGCACAAATTCCTTCTATATTGCATTGGTATATGGTATAATGAGTTAGTCAGGGAGTGCCATATGTTGTTTTGTTAAGGACGAATCATCAAGACTCTGCTGATTACGATCTGTAAAACGAATTTTTAGACCTAAATTGAATGAAATCGATATAGGTCGTATGTGGGTACCCCACATAATTTTAAGCGCTGAATAATTTGGGATTTTTTAATTTGTGCAATAATTTCTTCAACTTTTACCAAAAAGATGAAAAACTTTCACAAGAATGCACGAAAATGCCCCCTGGCGGCTATTAAAAATAAAACTAAATGGATCTCCCGAACCAAAAAACCCCCGTTATACACATTTTCAATCATTTTTTTTAAATTTGAATAAGTATAAAGGAAAATATAATGAAAATACCTTCATCGAAATTTTGGCAGGCTCGAAAATGATTTTAGGGGTATGGTTCCATTTGTAATTATACTTGTTGTGGCCCATAGTGCCAGAATCGCCATGCACCCATGGAGTAAAAATAATTGACCCACCCTAATATATTTATATTGGGGTGACAGCGGTTTGTATAAAAAAAAAAATTTGGTCGAATTTTGAGGTGTGCGGGTAGGATTACTGTGACACTTGATATAAAACTTTAGTGCGCAAAATTTGAGCCAAATCGGACAATCAAAGCGCATTGAGTTCAAAGTTCAAATATGCATTTATATGTAAAAATTATAAAAAAAAAAAGATTACTTTTCACTACGGAAACACCAAAACGATATAGCCTAGAAGTTGAGAAATTATGAAAAATCACATTTTTCTTCAAATTCGCTGAAATAAAAACGCTGCCCACGCCAAATTAAGAACACGATATCTACAATATTTGGAATTCTTAATCACATATATTTTGTTAATAGGACCTTAAAGTCAAATTGTTGATCTCGGTAAATTTCTTGAACAAAATTTTTGAAAAAGTAAAATTGGAGATTTTGAAATAGTGCTAAAAAATTCATACAGTTTTGATATTAATTAAGAACGGCATAACAATAGGCGAGATTCAAAAGGCTTTACACAATATCATTCTTGGATCAGGAGAATGCAAAAATATTGTTGTTGTAAATTATTTTAATATCTTTAAATATGTGAGCTCGATTTCCTTAATCAAGTGGTCTGCGGCGCATTAATTGCCTGGGGAACTTGATATAACTTGGACGTTTTTAAGCCGCTAATAGATTTTGTTATTTTAGTAGAAAGATAATTTACTCTGTATTACTGGTTATTAACTAATTTTATTAAAAAGCCATTATTAATATCAAAATTTTTCTTTAAAATGATTTTTTTTGATAATTTTTACATATAAATACATATTTGAACTTTGAACTCAATGCGCGTCCAAACTTGAGCAAAATTTTTATTTTCTGTATTTCTTCGATGTGTTTTCAGCATCGTAGAAAAACGAATCAGAGTTGTTTCTAAAATTAATTATGTTTAAATTTATAACACTTTAGTGTTCTTTTTATTTACAAATTTACTTATCAAAATCGAAGGACCTACAAAGATGTCGTACGTATGTATAAAAAAGATAAACAGACTTAAAAGGTATGTATTTTTAACTTTAAAATTTAAAATTTAAAAATACGTAATATTAAGTTGTTAAAAAAATCGCAGCAATTCGACAGAAATAAGAAATCTTTCCCTTTTTCTCTGCATATGAAATTTTTGAAAAAATTCCCTCATCACTGAGTATTAATACAATATTTTTAATAATAAGTATTAAAATAATACGAAGCAGCAAGACTCTGCTGATGGTGACTTCTGTAGAAGTCGTTTTCAGAAATTTTCCTACTGGGAAATATAGGAAATAATTTTATAAATTTAACGTTCCTTAATTGCAACAGACAAGTGATGAAATTCAAGTAGGTATACTAAAAGGTACCGACACATAAACGGGTCAGTATGATTACCTTTCCTCTAGAAAAAAATCAATGATAAATATTAATTATGGGTTTCCCTTAATTTTTACAAAAAGTCTATTTGATTTTTCGAATCATAATAAACACTTAGAAAATTTAAATAAGGGAAAGAAGCATTCGGTTGATTTGATAATCTTTGGCATTTGAAATATGGAATAAGCTTTGATAATCAAAGAATTATCGCTGTTGAAATGCCTGGCATTCGTACTTCCTCCGAAATTAGCTTAAGCTAACATTTTATGCCCCTTCTGGCCCTAAATTATAACTGACTGTTTTGAGACTCAAGATCTTAATTCAAAAGTCAAGGCGTAGTATATCGTATAGTAGACTAACATTAAAAATTTATTTCTGTAGTTAAATATGTTTATTAGCCAAATCAATTCATTTTAATTTATTTTATTTACAACATGAATTCAAATTTATTATATGCTTCTAATAGGCTGCAGTATTATATATTCACATACTTATATATGTCAGTTACTAAATACTAAGCACAACTGGGATCATTTAATTGGAAAAACGACTAATGCATTTTATCAAGAAGTAAATATCTGTAACAATTATTATTTGGTATTTCCAATAGCTTAGTCTTCGGAAGTGTATGTATTTGATGCCAAAAAGTTTGATTTTATATTAATTATTTTATGATTTAGTTAAAAAAAAAACCAAGAACACAGAACAAGATTTCTAAAGATATAGCTTTAAGCAGTTGTAACAAACAATAACAATAAAACTTAGGTATGCATATGTCCTAGGTTGGGCCAGTACCCATAAATAAATTAAGCCAACAATCTCCGAGAATCTTAAACTTATTTGTAATAGTATGGCGAGATTGTTTCAAACATTTTTTCAACTAACCTAGTATTTTTTCATAATAAGCACACTTTATTCAACTGTTGAAAAGTTTTTAATCTCAAAGGATTTACAGACAAAACGGAAAGCATATTAATGCCTATATCCAATATTCCAATCACTACGATAGGCTTATTTCGTGATTGATTATATTTCATTTTATGAAAATTATTAGTGAATTGAATGTTAGAAAATTAATTTGATTGTCAATGAAAAACTCCCAGGCAGTAATTTATAAAATTTATTTCAAGTAGAGAGAACATATGCACATACGGTGTGATATATATGTGTTTCATATGTATATAAATAACATTTTGTACAATTACTTAAGATCTCAGGTACATTTTAATACTCATTAAGATTTATTATGTGTAAATAATAATTAATGATAATTACTTAAATTTTATTTGAAATAAACTGATTATATAAAGTTCAACAAATACAAAAGGAAATTTAATAACTGAGTTAATGAGAAAGGAAATTCCTTTCTCTGATTTATAAATCATTTGTTTAGCCATAATTATTTCAAATGTGATAATAATTTCGAGAATTTAGTTTCTAATTAATTAAAAAATTCTTAAAACTTAATTAGGAGAAATAGATAGACAAAGGATACTGCTAGCAAAGGTTATAGGAAGAACAAAACGTTTAAAAAGCTAAACGCATGTTTCGGTGTCTCAAAAGTTGACAACAAGAAAATTGGTTTTTGCTCACACAAACTTACACCGTAACACAGTTGTTTGTTATAACAATTTATTTAAACATTTTATTGAAATGGTTTGTATTATAATTATCTCGATCTATAGTTACGTGTAATTAACCCATTAAGATCCTCCCATAGATCGGCTCGTACGATTTTGATAAAATTTTGACATGTGTGCCTGAGAGTCCATAGAAGTTGAAAGTAAAAATAATTTTTTTGATAACTGCCCGCACATCTGAGATATAGCATGGGTTTTTAAATACCCAAAATGCCATGTTGTGATACTGTAGCTTTGAATTATTTACCAAAAAAAAACATCGCTCTAAATTTAGCACAAAATTTGGCTGCGCCCTATTATTTAATAAATGTAAATATGCATCTTCCTCGTTATCATATCCGACAAAAACACCGCGCATTTTTTTGATGTTTTCCTTTCTTCACCAAGAGTAGAAGTATGCTCTTTCCCACAATTAGCCAAACACTGTGCACGTACGAACGCAAAGAAATTTTGTCATATCAGTGGTGGTTATTGTGTAGTGTGTACGCTTCATAATAGCTTTAGTTGCGTAGAAAGTGAAAAAAATCAGAAAAATTTTAGTATACATAATTTCTAGCTAATTATAACAATTGTCGTAACGGTAAATTTTTGGCTTAGGACACACGTGTTTATTGGTCAAATCGGGAATTCTTGGGGGTGCGCGCTGATAAAAGAATATATATCTCGGGAAAGGTTAAAAAAAACAAGTAAGAAAATTATAGTCGGTCTAGACCGACTATACGATACCATATACCATGCATTTAGAGACCCTATCTCTCAGGCCCAACTAACTGGATATAGAAAATAAGCATAAACCAAATTTGAGTGTGATTTTTATTAATTTTCTGGCTGCAGATATGAAAAAGTTCATATCGGATGATATATCTATAAGGGGACTAGGCCCGAAAATGGACCGATCCTGACCATGTTTGGTAAAGTCTCTTGTATTTTGCAAAAATATATACAAACAAAATTTGTGCAGAATCAGTGCAATATTTTTGTTTTTTGATAGATTTAAGTGAGGATTGGGAAGCAGCTCTATATGGGGCCTATGACTAAGAGTTGTCCAATAGGAATCATTTTCGGACTACTGATTAATAGATGTAATATATACATACAAACCCAATTTGACTAAGATTTGTATGATAATTTGGATCTTATGGCAATATATGTTGATTTCATAGGGGTCATTTGTATGGGGGCTAGGTCTGAACATGGACCGATTCTCACCAATTTCAGCACCGTTCATCCCATGGCCGGTAAAAGATCAAATACCAAATTTCGTCAAAATATATTTATATTTGCGACCGGCAGTTTGATTACAAGCTTTACATGGACACACAGACGGACGGACGGACATCGTTAAGTCGAATCAGATAGTGATTCTGATTCGATCGGTATAATTAAAGATGGGTGTAGGTCAAATATTTTTGGTTGTTACAAACACCAGCACAAAGTCATTATACCCAAACCACATAGTGCTATAGGGTATAATTAAAGAGCGCACTGTTACGTTTGACAGCTTTTGCACAATTGAAAAAACTAATGACTCGTTTATCGTACGATGCGAAAGAAGCCCCGCGGGACATCTCACTTTCTTTTCGACACACACAATTCTATACTCGCTGTATGTCGGAACGATAATACTGTAAGTCATTGCTTTTTGGTCTATCGATTGTGTTTTTTGGACTTATTTCCGCCTTTTCAGGTTGTTACCTTTTTACGAAATTTCTTAAGGCATACATCATTGGCCCGCGCGAAGGGGTATGATCGAAAGCAACGAAAAATGGTTGCAGTTGACCAGCCTCATTTGGTCAATCGGTATAACCATTGCATGGGAGATGTACACCTTTTGAATCAATAACACTGCACACAAAATCAAATTTTTTCCAAAATTGCAAGGTCCGGCCTATAAATTTTGATGAGGGAGACAAAAAAGACGCGTGTATCGGAGTTTTGAAAGTTTTCATCTGAATTTCATTTGAGGGATGGTTAAAGTTTTCCAGCTCTGGAAAGAGCAAAAACACCATTGAAACAGGGATTTAACGGGTTAAATTGTTCCGCAAAAATATTCGCCATGAATGCACCAAAACGGAAAATTCAACCAGAAAGTCAGAAATAAGACACAACAAGAGAGAGCTTAGGGTTAATTTCGCATTTATTAAGAATTTTATGTTAAAGTACCTCAAAATAAATTAACATCCCCCTCCTTGCTTTCTGGATTATTACAAGATTTCTAATTGTAAGGCTCAGTAATTTATTTTATTATATACGTCGTCGTTTCTGAATGAAACAACAAATATTCCGATTTTCAAACACTTTTTATTCCCCTCACACAAAAATTTTCACAAAACAAAAAAATTTTATTTTAAGTACACACTAAGGCCTGTCGGGTATTGAAATAACCATTTCCGTTGGATCTGACGTAATGACGAAGTGAGTTAACATCTCCCAGTTTGTCCAAAGGAAGTTTGAGAAGGGATACTTTAAGTGAAAACGATGCGCGTTGTTTGTTTATCCCATTTTCTAAAAATTGAAAAGCGTGTCTCGAGCATATATGAACAAAAAAAAAACGCGATTTTAACCGATAAAATACTTGATGCAAACTGCGGAGAATAATTCTGTTTTATTTTTTTTAACGTAGGTCCATCCTACCCCTTTACAATAAAAAATCAATTATCGCAATATCTTTCACCTGGGACCAGCAAGAATTTTTTCTTGGGGTTTTCTTGGGTATTTGAATACCTAGTGGGCATTAATGGGTTAAAGGAAATTTTCATAATATCATTACCTTATATCAAATCTATATATATAAAATTCATTTTCTGTTTGTTTGTTTGTTTGTTTATTTGTTTGTTTGTTTGTTTGTTTGACCGCTATACAAATTTTTATTTTTCAACGGATTTACCTGAAATTTTGTATACGCGATCTCTATACCCCAGGAAAGGTCGCCATATACTTTTTACCGGCCACGCCTACTTTTATGTAAAATTCATTTTCTGTTTTTTTTCATATTTGTTCACTATACAAATTTTTATTTGTTAACAGATTTCTCTGAAATTCGGTACACATGATCCCCGTAATCCAGCTAAGGTCATCATATACCGTTTATCGACCACGCCTACTTTTGCGCCCACTTTTTATATGCAAATCATTTTCTGTTTTTTCGTATATTTGTTTGCTATACAAATTTTTATTTTTCAACGGAATTCTCTGAAATTTGGTACACACGATCTCTCTGCTCCAGGGAAGGTTGCAATATTCTTCGTACCGGTCACGCCTACTGTTACGCCCACTTTTTTCATACATCTCATATTTTGTTTTTTGGTACATTTGTTCGCTACAAAATTTGTTTTAAACGGATTTCCCTGAAATTTTCTACACACGATCTCTGTACTCCAGACAGGTCGCCATATGATTCTTGCCGGCCACGCCTACTTCTACTCCCACTTTTTATGTAAAATTCATTTTCTGTTTTATTCATATTTGTTCACTGTACAAATTTTTATTTGTTAACAGATTTTTCTGAAATTCGGTACACACGATACCTGAACTCCAGCTAAGGTCACCATGTACTTTTTATCGAGCAAGACCACTTTTACGCCCACTTTTTGTATACAATTCATTTTCTGTTTTTTGGTATATTTGTTCGCTATACAAATTTTTATTTTTCAACGGAGTTCTCTGAAATTTGGTAAACACGATCTCTGTACTTCAGGAACGGTCGCCATATGTTTCGTACCGGCCACGCCTACTATAACGCCCACTTTTTGTATACAATCCATTTTGTGTTTTGGTATATTTGTTCGCTATACAAATTTTTATTTTTTAACAGATTTCTCTGAAATTTGGTATACACGATCTCTCTGCTCCAGGGAAGGTCGACATATTCTTCGTTCCGGTCACGCCTACTGCTACGCCCACTTTTTGTATACAATTCATATTCGTTTTTTGGTATATTTGTTCGCTACACAATTTTTTTTTTAAACGGTTTTCTCTGAAATTTGCTACACACGATCTCTGTACTCCAGAGAGGTCTCCATATGATTCTCTCCGGCCACGCCTACTTCTACGCCCACTTTTCATACAAAATTAATTTTCTGTGTTTTGGTATATTTGTTCACTATAGAAATTTTTATTTTCCAAGGGATGTCTAAAATCTAGTCACACGATCTCTATACTACAGGGAAGGTCACCAGATGCTTCTTACAGGCCACGCCTACTTTGCGCCAACTTCTAAGTATATAAAACTTATTTTTTACTTTTATTTGTTTCTTTATTTGATTGCTATACAAACTTTTATTTTTCAATGGCTTCCTCCGAAATTTAGTACATATTCCAGGGAAGGTCGCCATATGATTTTTACCGACCACGCTTACTTTTACATCCAATTTTCATATAAGATTCATATTTTGCTGTGTGGTATATTTCTTCCCTATACAAATTTGTACTTTTCTGCTGATTTCTCTGAAATTTGGTTTACACGGGAATAACTACACGTTGAACAAATTCCCCAAACTCAAAAATAAGGTACCCAAAAGAAATTAACAAATTCCCCATTTTTTTTAATCGAAATAAAAAATTAACTTACTCCCCAAATTCATTCTTAAATTTTTACATATTTTTATTTAATGAGTTTTATTAAATATTTATTTTAGTAAACATTTGCATACTGCTCTCAATATATGTCCTACAATAAATGCATTTAAAATGAGTATTCTTTTCAATAGCATTATTTCGGTGCGCGGAAGCTACGCGCATGGGGAATATAGCTTAGCTAGAATATCGGAAAGATCTGAAAAATATATTTTGACAATTAAAATAAGTTGGCAACAGCTGCGCGGAAGCACAGGTGTGGTTGTCAAATGCACGGAAGCGGCGCGCGGCGCGCGACCGCGGACGCGGACGCGATGCGCTCGCGGAACACAGCTCAGCTAAAATATCGGAATGATCTGAAATATATATTTTGGCGATTAAAATAAGTTGACAACAACTGCGCGGCAGTACGTGTGTGGCTGCCAAATGCGCGGAAGCGGCGCGTGACCGCGGACTCGGACGCGACGGATGCTGACGCGACGCGGTCTTGAAACACAGCTCAACTAAAATATCGCAATGCTCTAAAAAATATGTTTTAGGAATTAAAATAAGTTAACGAAAACTAAACGGCAACACGGGTAGTATCTGCGAGGAAGAGGCGCGAGTCGCAAACGCGACTTGCTCGCGGAACACAGCTTAGTCAAATGTCGTATGATAAATTTTATCTACGTATCACAGTGGCTGAAAATCATTTTTCATTGGCCAAAATTCTGTAACTTTTGAACCGATCAAAATATTTTAGTACTGTTTTTTTTAATAGATAGATAGATAGTTGATCTTGACTCAGTGTGAATTTCATTTAAATTGATTGAGTACTTTTTAAGGAATTCTAGGTCAAAGTTTAACTTTTGATTTTTTTTAACTTTTAGCGTGATATATGTTTTTTTTATTTATTTTTATTTATTAGAAAGTGTCATATTTGGAGTTAAATAATTATTATAAACATTTTTTGTAATAATGAAATTTTTTTAATGCTTACACTCAAAAAAATTTTTACACTCAAAAAAATTTTTACACGCAACAAAATAGTAAAATTCACTAGAAATTTAACTAGTATTACTAAAAAATTAAAAATGTTTGCTATCAAATTTGCAATTTGCTTACACTCAAGGAATATTATTATTACTACAGAAAAATTTATTAGTGTTTGCTGCCTAATTTGTTACACTAGCTAAATAAATCTGCTAAACATTAGCGCAATGATTCTAATTTTTTTTTTAATTTTGATATGAAAATATGGGTTCTTATTTTTTGAATCTTTCTTATCTATTAAAACATTGCATTCATATGTGGGAAACCTTTTAAGAATAAAAACTGCAATAGATTTAAATAGCATTTGTAACAATGGTAGGTTCTGTTTATTATTATTTTTTACTAATACTATGTTTTTCGTACTTAAATAACAATGAAAGGCAATTATAATTATTATTCATTAGACTCAAATATTGATTGCAAATATTCCATATTTTGTTCTGTGCTATTTCTGTTCTTTAGTAGTTTTTTGGCTTCTTCATCTAAATCCCGATGTTCCACTTTCCATTGATTTCGAATACTGGAGATGAACGGATCTGACGTTGCCAATAATATATTAAATAGATCTTCATTTGTGGAATTTCGTGACATTTTTCTAGTATTGTGCTGTCTATAAAATCTGTAATCCTTGTTCCTTTTTTCCTGAGCCTCCTCTGATAGATCTCCAAGTGGCACCAAATGATATTTAATGACATCTTCTCCATGATAAAGGATTTTGTGGACTGTTGCAGACATATTTCTCCATGGGTAGTTGGTTGTATATATTTTTGCAGTTTCCTTAGCATAATCTCCAAATTTTCTAGAGTCAATTTCTTCATTGCACGCAAGTACTTCTAGGATTATTTTAAATCTGAAAATAAGGTTTAAATCCACTCCTGTTATTTCAGATGCTGTTTCTGGATCTGAAAAGAATCTTCTTGCGGTATTGCCATCATTTGTATTGCCTGACCCTTGTTTTGGCTGATCTATAATCAATCCAAATTTGCGATATTCATCTTGAACATGTTTCTTTTTTGAACTTCTTAACTCTTTGTTGGTTTCGTTGTTTCTTATTGATCCTGAAGGCCCGAAATCCAAATCATAACTGATTTTTAGTATGTGTTCCATAAGTCGTATTCTTGCATGTAGTGGTGATAATCCAAATTCGAAGGCATCGGTATTATCGAATGATTTTGTCGGGACTTGGTTTAATTGGCTTGATGTTGCTTGGCATATAATGCAGCTGGATGCAGCCTTCGTGTTAGTCAAAGCCTGACCTACTTTTCCATCTATCATTGTCAGCACTAATTGGTAGCTTACTTCAATTTGCTGCCCATCTAACTGTAATTGTAATGGCTGTAGTGTTGCTATTTGGGCCTTGATATCACTAACTTCTTTGTTAATGGCATCATGACTTTCTTTTTTGAATTCAAATTTGATTGGCCTGCAGTATTTCGTAAAAGATGGTGTCTCATTTTTCCAAATATCCATTGTTTGCGTTGTACTACTCGAAGGCTCCGAATCTTCCAAAATCTTTTTCAATCGCAATGGTACAAATGATACCATGAACATATCTGAGTCCGAAATATTTTCACATACAACTTGTTTGTATTGTTTTTGTCCCGAAGAACCATCACATCCCCATTTACAAAATAGAATTAACTTTCCATATTTCTTTAACTCAGTTCCTGTTATTGATTGTAGCAAGCGTTTGGCTGTGTGATCAAGTAAAGATTGTAGTTGTACTTCTGCCGAAATTGGTGTGATTGTAATAGTGTCCTTTGATGGCAAACAGTCTATTTTAGCAGCTGTTATGTGATGATATGCTGGATACATATTTGAGCCTTTTTCAATCGCACGCAATCTGAGCTGAATATATTGGTGTTTTGTTAATTTCAAATCCAGAAATAATGCTAATGCCTCCTCATTTGTGAACTGTTTTGCATCGCTCGGAGTTGGTATACTTTTAAGAATTCGCTTTGTTCTCACTGGACTAGCATTACAAGTTTTTTCAATGATATCCACTTTTGTTAATTGGTTTTGTGCTCGTAATTGATGTAGAAAAGATTCTTTTATATTTGTAGAACCAATTTCCTCGTTAAAATTTTTAAGTTTCCGCCTCTTAGATCTATCGCTGCAGTTGTCCAATGATTTGCGTGGTCTTCCAGCCTTACCTAGCTTTGCTGTTTCTCCACCAACATTAAGTTGGCCTTCTAACCAGTTTGCACTTTTATTATAAAACTTTTGTTTACAGTAGTTAACTTCTTTCAATCGTTTTTTTAGTACTTTGACGAAATTAGATAATTGCTCTTGTATTTCGGTACTAGACGAATTTAAGTTTAATTTTATTTTAACGTAACTAAGAACATCTTCCTGGTTTTTGTTTCGAAAATACTCTTCGGCCAGTTCTTTATAACTAAAGTTCTCCATATTTTTCTCAATATTTTTATTTGCGTCTGTTATCACTTTTTTATCACTTTTTATCACTTGCGAATATACGTCCGTACACTTGAAGTATTAACTTATTATTGAGTAATCCCTTATAGAATCCGTCATTTTATACATTTTTAGGTACATGTTATTCACACATTGATCTTTAATTTCATAGCAGGTAGTACTTAAATTGAACAAAACTGCACTTGTTATCCAGACTTCAATATCAGGTAAAACTAATTAGTTTCTCGCCAATATGGGGTGGTTTTTTATCTTTAGTGGTTTAGTGGCGCGATTATTGACAAACTTATAAAATTGTTTATGACTTTGGTTGACCCTTAAATTTGACAACAGGTAAATTAAGAAAGAGATCATTTGTTTACTGTAGAACCTATTGTGATCATTTTATGACTTATTTTTTTGCTGATCAAAACAAAGCCAATAAACCCTTTCGCAGGTATTTTATTTAATTATTTTACTTTTACGTAGTCTAAAGTAAAAAAACAAAATTTTTTTAGAGTAATTTTTTTAGAGTAATTTCATTAAAATGAAAAAAGTGTTCTACCGGGGGCTCGTGGGGGGTGCAAAAGTATATATAGGGTTAAACAGGATACATTCGCCTTTCTCCGGGTGGCATACGTTTCTTGTTCCCTTACTTCCTTTAGAAGTTCTATTCCACTAAAGTTTAAATTTGAGAAAAATATAGTGGTTTCATAAATATTTCATAACGCCCCTAATATCAAACGTTAGAACTGTGACTACTTACAAAAACTAAAGACTATAATCCTACTAACATTATAAAAAAGACCGCAGGCCAATATCGATGATAGCTTGCGAGTAGTAACCATTTATTTTTGATAAAAAACAAAAAAAAAACACCTTTTGCTGAATTAAAAAAAACAGTTGAGTTTGACAGCATGCCACGCCCACAATTATCAATAGTTTAACCTAATTTTTTGGCTACCTTAATCTGGATATATAAGCTACAAAAAGGAGTAAAAATTTTAAAAATCGATGACAAAAAAAAATTTGACTTTTGGCCAATGAAATCAAAATTTGAGCCACAGTGCGTATGTGAAATAATTACCTGTTGATCAAAATAGGCCACACATATACTAAACCTTGCGACACAATATTAAACGTCGCATTAGTCTTTCATATCTGAAACTTGAAACTGAATTTGACGTCTCTGCTCAATGATGATCACTTATTGAATGAAGTAATTTAATTTTTAAAAGTTTTGATTCCTTTAATTTGCGAACATTTCCGTTATATTTGATGTTTATCTTATAAAAAACTTCTAAATTAAAAAATAAAAAAATTTTTAATTGAAATAAAAAATGAATTTACTGCCCATACAAATTTTTGGGGAGAAAGTTAATTTTATTGGGGAATTTGTTAATTGGGGACTAAGTACTCTGTGCCTGGTAAGCATAGTGAACCATTTTTCAAGTCAAAGGCCTTTTTATCCCGGGCAAGACCGAGTAAAAGTAGCTAGTACATATATATATTTTAAATAAAGTTATTTTGTAACCCGAAGAGGGACACGAATTAGCGCATTTCCTGGCATAAGGTTTGAGGGTCCTTAAGCTGACCCTCGAAACGACTGATTTGCCCCAGCCGTTGAATAAAACCCCGTTACAAAATAATTTACGAATGTTACGTTAAGGGTACATTGGTCCCTACTGGAATTTTTTTACAAAATAACATTTTAATCTTATTCTTTATATCTATTTTGGTTCCATACTTCCCAAATATTAGATATTTGTTTTTTAATCAACACAGCTAACGTAAAAATTAGTTGAAGAGTTCCCTTTTATTGCCTTTTTCTTTATCCTAAGGTAAAAGACAATTGTTGTATTCCCCTTTTGTGCTCTTGTTATGAAGAATCACGAATATTTTCACTGCTTCATTCAATTGGTGTTTTGATTTCAGTACTTCACTATATGCGTTATCTAAAATATTAGGTTTGCTATCATAAACGCGGTCTTTTTAGCATAATCCCACGGTGCGTACGGGTGCCTAGTGGGTCCCAAAGTACCCGAAGTAGGTTTGTATGGGGAAAATATTACTTTTATCAGATTTTATGGAAATTTCGTTCCACAGTTTAATTTTTTCGACAAGTTGTTACAATAGTCGCTATCAGTACTAAATTATCTTTTCAAACAAACTATGGGGCTTCAATATCGAACAAAAATTCTCCAAGAAATAGCAAATGCCCAAGACCACTTTTGTTCAAAAAAAAAAAAAAAAACACTAGATCGCGAAATTTGACTGAAATTTTTTCAACTTTATGAAATTAATTAACGCCATCATTTTTTTCTCTATACCTATAAATACTCAGACACGAAGTATAAAATGAAATCAAAGATGGAAAATTATTTTGATAAAATTTTGAAAACTCCTTTTTTAAGTTTTAAAACATTTTCTTAAACAAGATTTTAAAAAATGAAACTGTCACTTTAAGGTTTTAAATATGTGTTAGAGATTAATTGTGTCAATCTTTAAGTAAATTCTCTTTCTAAATAATTTGTATCAAAAATTAATCACCCTTCCACTTTCAAATATTATATATATTTTATCTTAATAGCCTAAAGTTTAAAAAAAAAAATAATATTGCCCCATTAACTCTTTCGGACTTGGGATCACATATGACAAAAAAAGACAATTTATTAAAAAAAATTCATATATTTTGTAAGACCTGTTGAATTTTTAGCTGTGACGCTTAAAATATAACCTGCAAATATGTGGATGTGCCATTCTGAAAATTCTAAATAAATCTAGAACTTTCACCCATTCCCAGCCGAGGCCAAATTTTGAATTTTTTCTTGTATTGTGAAACGGTATAATTCAAAATGGAAGCAGAAAATTTCTTACCTCAATCTGCAATCAGCTAATCGTCCCATCCATCGTGGGACCAAAATAACAGTGCCCATGGCCCCTGCTACCTTGTTCTGATGAACGTGGTGTTGTACCTGAAGACGATGGCAAGCCAAGTTTTGAATTTAAAGATGATAGTAGTTCGAAATTCATTTACCAAGGTGAGCCAAATAATTTGTTAAGAGAAATAAATCTTCCAAAAAAAAAAAAAACGATGCTGAGTTGCTTGGATCAAGGCTCAAAAGAAAAAACTTACTTTTACCGGTAGTGTCTTCATCCTGGTTTAGATATTGTGAGAAACAAAACACTTTCTATTTTGACAAATTGATTTATTATAGCAATATTGAAGTTTGATGGATATATTCATACGAACCAGCACAGTGGCGTACTTTCATAGTTTCTTCAAAAAGAAGCCTTGAAGCAGTTTTGCTTTACAATGGCAGTTTCCAGCCAGTCATTCCGTACAACCCAAGCAAACATACAAGAACTTGGTATTGGTTATTTGCAAATTAAAATTTAAAGACCACGATTGGCATATTTTTCGGACACCAATTTGTAAAGTCACTTCCAAGAGATGGAAATTGCTTCAAATACTTAATATCAAAATCTCCAGGCCTCTCGGGGGCAAAGCTGAAAGAAGATGTTTTCGTTGGACCAGATATTAGACGTCTTATGGCTGATCCACAGTTTATCTCAGCCATGACAGATCCTCAGAGGGAAGGGTGGATTGCCTTTATAGAGGTCATAGAGAAATTTTTAGCCAATTACAAAGACCCTAAAAACGAACAAATCGTCAAAAGAATGTTAAAAACATTTGAAGCTTTAGGTAGCCTAATGAGTTTAAAAACACATTTTTTTCATTCATTCTTCAAGGTGAACGACTTTATCAAGATATCAAGGAGATAGAAAAAGAAACTAGAGGAGACGAGCATCCCAATGATGGTAGGCTACTGTTGGACGCTTCAGAGAGACCCGTGTCTCAATGGGAAAAAGCAATATCACTAGGCATACTGATTTTTCCCAGTGAATGTATTTTGTTACGCAATTATAAATAAAAAAATTTTTGTTAGCCAAATTATCCTAGTTCAGGACATGCCTGACGTGATTACCTACAAAACGCCGTCCGCCGAATTTCGATACGACTTCTGGTTGTCGAGACAAACGACACCCCAGTTTGATAAACTGATTTCGAGAAAGTCGCTTTTAAAGCTTTATTATTTTCTATATTGTCCAAAAATAATTCGAATTTAAAAAAATCCTTTTAGGGCATTATTTCTGAAGGATATTAGAAGACATTTATGAAAAAAAATTTAAAAAAAGTTTTTTTTTAAGGAGAGGTCATATCTTAAGCATAATTTTGTTCTTTAAAATTTTATATATATCATTTCTGTGTGTTTTCATTATTGAAATGTTCGTTTCAGGGACTGAATTGATTTCGAAGGGTGCACTTTTATACAATTTTCAATAGGGCAAAAAATTTCTATAACTCCGTGTATCCAATTACATTAACAAGCAAATAGTGTGAAAATTAAATACAATATACAAGAAGGTTTGTATATGATATTACAATAAATAAAAAGATTAAATATATATAATTTTTAGAAAATAATTTATAATATATAATTTATAAAATATTTTCGAATCAATGAAGGAAAATTCAAAAATTTTTCTTAAAGATATACTTTTTTACATAAAAGTCATAAGCCTTTCGCACCGTGGTGTGTTTCTTAAACAAACTCACCAATGAATATTTTCATATTTTTTCATTTCAATGTAACAACGATTTTAATAGTTGTAACATTTGCTAACAATGCATGTAATGTATTTATGTATGTATAATGTTTATTCCTACAAAAATGGACAGTGTTGCTTAAACAGTATATGTACTATAAAATTTATAATTATGGATTTGATGCTTAAATGAGAATGGAGAACTCAATCGGCACAATTATTTCACAAATACAAGCTCTCCATATCGAAATTTATGCCCGTACATTCATGTCATAATATTCATCCTCTACTGGTTAGACAAGAATCAAACAACTGCCAGAACACAATCACTTATCTGCCACGTGCTCCTATTATGTGATAATATGACCGTTGTATGAAGTTCTTTTTTCTATACCTTATAGCAAACGTACTAAGGCTGTATTAAGTACTTAATCATGAATAAAATTTGTTATACGACTCTTCAATTCACTTCAAATCGTTATTCATAATGATGTTTATAATTTCATTTTATGTGTTAATAGACTCATACTTTAGCCAGCACTGTAGATGAAAAAAAAGCTATAAATAAATACTTATATGACATCGAATGACACAATTGTTGGTTTTTCACAGCTTGTCTGAAAATAAAAAAATATTATCAAATAACACTTGGAAGAGCCAGCTTTATTTTTATGTTCAAATATAAAAACTTTTATGATCTCTTTTAATTTGTTGTAATAAAACAGTGCTGTCGAATAATTTAATTTTATCTTAAAATATATATTTAGTTCTTAAGGGATTGAATTCAAGTAAACTTGATATAAAAAATGTAGTTCATTTTAAATACAAAATACTCGTAACTTTAGCTATAACAAAAGAAAAAACTCAACATGATTACTACATACTTATGTCTTTCGTAGCAGGCTTAGTATTTATATTGCTGCGTTTCAACTTTACCAGAATTGGAGACTTTGTGCACAAATGCCTGGAAACTCCGACATGGTCAAATGCTAAACTGATTAGGTTAACTAAAAATAGCTTTAATAGCGTAGTTTATGTGTTTCGATTAACCTAGTCGGGGCTAAATAAGAAACTAGTAAAATTTACTAAACGGCTCTACAAAAAAAATTTTATTTTATTCCGTGTTTCTAAAAGAAACAAATAACTACATCTTTAATTGTTAAGAATACAAATAACAAAAATTACTTAAGTATTGTGGTCAGTCTGCATAAAAATAAAAATCCTTTCAAAGCTCGGTAAAACTTAATTGTATCGTGCATGTAATAACAAGTAAGAAAGTTATAGTAGAGACGGACTAAACGATATTCTATCTATCGAGTTTGGCAAATAGTAATAACTGCAAACGATCGGTGGGGAGGAAGCAACTTATTATTCCATAAAAATGGCGACAAAAACCAAAAGCTGTAACGGCCATTGCTGGTTTTATTTTTTTAAGGAAAATTTTAAGCATTAGACTTAATACACTAAACACACTACAAGCAAAAGCTTTACATCAATTCAAGCATTCGACTTAATACTCGTACACTAAACACACCACAAGCAAAAGCTTCACATCTACTCAAGCATTAGACTTCACTTTGACTCGCTTGAGCGGAATGCACAAAACCACATTTCTTTTCGTTTCAACTGACCTAAGAACGAACATCCAAAGTGTATAAAAAGTACCATATATTACCGAAAACGTAAAATCGTGTTATCAAATTAAACTAATTAATCGTTCATTGATCATTCATCATTAGTCAATTATTTAATCAAGGTAATTCGTTTAATAGTTTTCCCAATACGTACTATTTAATAAACCTTGTTCCCCAAAGGCACAAGATCGCCGAAATTTCTGTACGGGATATAGTTTTACATTAGAAGGTTCGGCTTGTAACCACGTGTACGTAGAACACCTATATGGTCCAGAACCTTTCATCAGGTAATTATATTGCTTTGTGATAAATTCCATGTGTTTTCTAAGAATTTACCTTTCATCAGGTAGACTTATATTCCATAACGTTCAATAAAACCATAACCACCGTTCTACATTTCATCATCAACGCATTGGACGCATCTATAGAAATACGAAAAATTCGCTACCAATCAACCCCTCAGCCCCCTTCGCAATTTCATCAAACATCAACCAGTTGCACATAAAAGAAAAAAAAAAAAAAACTCCATTGCATATTTTACTAGTAAATAGTTTGTCCGATTAAATTGTTCAAGTGTTAAGGCCTTTCATCAACCCAAGTTGAGCGTAAACCTGATTAATTGGGGGCGAAAAAAACACCATTACCAACACTGATAAAAGCAGTTAAAGTTTAATGTTAACCCTTTAATATGCCTACTTGCTAGTATAGCTATACGCTAAACTTTTACAACCCGAATTTAACTACACTATCCTTTCAAACCGACTTCCAACTACTTTTATACCAACTGCTTTAGTATGCTAGTTCCCTGATCTAAATATCTTTAAATTTCCATTACTATTTATACCATTAATATCCCCACCATCCAATTCTTGATCTCCTTTTCCTTTCAACCTAACAGAAGTTATATCTTTAAACTATTATAAAAAAAAATTTAAAGAAAAAAAAAAATAAAACTATTAAATTATAGCACATTCTCTTAGGTATAAAACGTAAATTCCAATGTAAATAATCGTGTCTAATATTTCGAGGGAGGAAATGATCATTAGTTAAATTAAAATACTGATTAAGTTTGATATGCAAACAAAACAAATTTACATAAATTTTATATAGCTTAAACAACAACTGCAAGTTCGAGAGGCCTCATCGTGCTGCGGCAGAGTTTTTTTTGGTGAGTTGAAATATACACAACTTCATTACTATTAGTTTGTTTATTTGCATACGGTTTTTATATTTCAGGAGTAGTAACAACTAACAATAACCGTTTTATTAAAGAGACGCTACTATAAAGTAATATTTATTGAAGATCTCTTAATTTTTATAGCTTTTGAATATTAGC